>CM060108.1:11720144-12305144 GCA_030522415.1 Channallabes apus
AATTTTGACTATAGTTCCAGATATGAAAATATTACAATGAAACTAAGAACATATTATAATAAACAGAATAAGTAGCTCACCTTCTCATCTCAGTCTTTCTTTTGAATCTATTGCACCGCATAGCGTCTATGGGAGTCACGTGTCAAAAGAACGAACGACTCGGTACTCGAAGACCCACTAGCCCAAACGTTCAATACTGTTTACTGTGTACTGCACTGCATAGCGTCTATGGGAGTCTCGTGTTAAAAGAACGAACGACTCGAGAATTGAAGACTTATTGCTGAAAATCGTTCAATACTGTTTCCTGTATATACACGCACACACGGGTTTTGCGATGCTTTGCGCATGCGCGCCCAATAGAAAATGAATGAATCACTCTCCGAGACGACTCGTTCATCTGAGTTATGTTAAAGATTCCTTCAAAAAGAACGATTCGTTCATGAACGACCCATCACTATATATATATATATACACACACACACACACACTGACTAGATGTGGCCTGTGATGCTGCTGTCCACAGGAACGATGAGTCAGCGCGGCCGCCATCTTGGGTCAGGGGAAGCCCAGCTACTCTGCATTAGTTAACATTGGCACAGAAACTATCAATGATTCAAATCACCTTCATCTGCTTAATTTTCAACTCATTTTCAAGCCGTTTGGTTTATTATAAATGTCAGACATATATTTAACATAGATTAATTAATTATTTTACTTATGATATAGGTAAAATAATGAATTAATCTATGTTCTATCATAAATATGTGATATACAATACAATACTAAGACACACCTACAATAACTAATTTGTTCTACAATGCACAAAACAATTAAAAGGATGCTGAAAGTGATATGAAAAAACATTAATAAAAAATAAATTGTATATAAAAAATAAATAAATAGATAAATAATAGAGCAACATTTTAATTAATAAAGGCATGAGTTAAACCAGTGGTTCTCAAAGTGTGGGGCCCCACTAGTGGGGAATACAGACGTGACAGGTGGGGCGCAATGAATGGGAGGAAATTAGTGGGAAAATAATAGGAAAGTACCTATTCTAATTCATGCTTTTCTTTATTGATAATGAAGAGCGTACGCTCAAAACTAAACAATAAAACAAAAATAAATGGATCATTAATGCAAGTAAATTTAAAATAACATCATTTGTGGGCCGGGAGAAAAAGTGGAACCATAGTCGAACAATAACGGTTTAACGTCGGACCAACTTGAGCAGCGCTGCTCGAATCACAAACCTGCGCGACCCACTGGGCAGCACTGCGCGACTCTGACAGAAATAGACTGCGCCGACCATCAAATTACATTTTACCCCGCTGGGATGCGCACGTACAAACCAGGCATGGCAAGGCGGAAACAATATTAAACAGTCCTGACATTTTAAATAAAAAACAGTGGGTCGCGCAGGTTTGTGATTCGAGCAGTGCTGCTGAAGTTAATCCGCGCTGCGCGATCCACTGGGCTGCGCAAATAAACCAGATCAACTCTGCGCTATCCAGATAGTCGCGCTATGCTGTATTTGCGCAGATATTTGGTTCAATCGGGTGCCACGGTTTCATCCCACTTTTGATGTGTTTGGCTTCACATACACTTCGACAATGGAAGAAGACGGTGCAGCAGCAGTGAGTTTGCTTACATGTGACAAAACCGACAACGAGGAGATTGTAAAGAAAAAAGGTGCATCGTCTGTTGTGGAATTGGTTTGGGTATAAGAAAAGTGATACGAATGAGATGAACGTGATTTGCAAGGTACACAAGTGCACTGTTTTAACAAGTGGTGGAAACACGTCAAACCTTTTCCATCATCTGAAATCCAAACATCCAAACGAATATGGCCAAAGTAAATGCGGCAAACCCCAGCAATTCACATTCATTCATTCATTTTCTATACCGCTTAATCCTGTGTTCAGGGTCGCGGGGGACCTGGAGCCTATCCCAGGAGACTTCGGGCACTAGGCGGGGTACACCCTGGACAGGGTGCCAATCCATCGCAGGGCACACACATACTCACACACCCAATCACACACTACGGGCAATTTGGGAATGCCAATTAGCCTAACCTGCATATCTTTGGACTGTGGGAGGAAACCGGAGTACCCGGAGGAAACCCACCAAGCACGGGGAGAACATGCAAACTCCATGCACACAGAGACGGGAATCGCGCCTGGCCGGGGAATCGAACCCAGACCCTGGAGGTGCAAGGCGACAGTGCTCACCACTACACCACCGCGCCGCCAGCAATTCACAGTTTAAATAAAATTACATTATGTAAAACAGTTTCTTTGTGTTTGAATTTTTATTGATGCATTTTCAGATACAAAATGCAACCATGGGGGGGCGCAATCCAGTGTCTTCTTGTGCCAGTCCTAAGTCTGGATAAATGCAGAGGGTTGTGTCAGGAAGGGCATCCGACGTAAAATATTTGCCAAATCAATGATGCGAATCAGAAATATAATTTCCATACCGGATCGGTCGTGGCCCGGGTTAACAACAACCGCCACTGGTGCTGTTGATTTACAGGGTGACGGTGGAAATTGGGCTACTGTTGGTCGAAGAAGGAGAGGAGGAAGGCGTGTTCGAAAGCAGAGAGAGAAGAGGAAAGGCAAGAGTTTATGAGTGAAAGTGGGGACCTTGAATGTTGGGACCATGACAGGGAAGGGAAGAGAGTTGGTTGATATGATGCAGAGAACGAAGGTGGATATACTGTGTGTCCACACTGTAAAATGTAATAAGTTGACTTTACTTAGAAAAAGTGAGGAAACCGATTGCCTTAAAATTTCCAAGTAAAGTAGAGTATTAATGTTTAGTTGGCATAACGTAACAATTTGTAGAGACAACTTGTTAATCAAGTATACTTACAGTAAGTACTGTTGACTTAAAATCATTATTTGAGTTAATTTTCTATTAGTGTTCACATTACTAGGAAAAAGTGAGGAAACCGATTGCCTTAAAATTTCCAAGTAAAGTAGAGTATTAATGTTTAGTTGGCATAACTTAACACAATTTGTAGGGACAACTTGTTAATCAAGTATACTTAAGTACTGTTGATTCAAAATCATTATTTGAGTTAACTTTCTATTAGTGCTCACATTACTAGGAAAATATTAGGAAACCGATTGCCTTAAAAAAAACAAGTAAACATTACTCCAGTAACTTAAGTACATCAATTGTTTATTACATTGTGGCGGAGCGGTGGCTGACGACCATCATGTCTTGCAGGGGTCTTCTCCTGTTGGAGAAAGGTGTTTGGGATAATGGCTTCAGCCGTGTTTGTGTGGGCTATCTCAGTGAAGGTGCTGCTCATGCCATACAATGCTGAGACAGCAACCAAGCTCACTCATCTCCGAGATCCCTTCTAGCAGTGAAAACGGAACTTGGAGAAACTAAGTAAGCTTAATTGTTGCTCAATGCAATGGCTGGGAGAAGTTTCTTCACCACGCAGGCACTGTATAGCATGGGAACTACAGCCAATTCAGCCTTAGCATGAACCGGGGCACATTCAACAGGTCACACACACATATCTTAAAACACCCAACTTGGCCGAAGCCACTAACCCAAACAACTGTCCCGAAAAGGGTGAACAGACAGCAAAAACCCCACAAAGCATGACGGTCGTCAGCCCCGCGCACGCTACAGTATAAAACACTGAAAATATATATCCACTGTCAGGAACAATTGAAATCTGACCCAAATCATCACTATTCTTACACATTTTAACCAAACATGTAACTTAAAACCGTAATGAAGCTTTAGATGTTAAAAACTGCATGCTGCTTCTTTCAACATCAGAAAATTGGCGCCAATTCACCCGTTCACGAGCTGAGCACGCACAAATTCTACTACGCATGCTCTCTTGCTTCTTGCTTCTTCTCCACACCCCCTTTTTTTTACTTCTTCATTATTCTTGGGCTCACTGCTGCCTCTCACTGGTACAATAACATCATTGCTTTATTTGTTGCTACTTATGTGTTGCAAGTAAGCATCACTAAAACTATTAAGTAAAATGTTTTACTCACCCTGCAATTAAGTGTTACTCAACAAAACCTTGTAAGAAGTATAGTTTTAATTTTTTGAGTAAAGTTTACTATTTATATGCGAGTCAGCAAAGCAATTGGAATTTACAGTGCAGGAGACCAGGTGGAAAGGTAGCAAAGCTAGAAGCTTAGGATCAAGGTTCAAATTGTTTTACCATGGTGTGGATAGGAAAAGAAATGGAGTAGGAGTTATTCTGAAAGAGGAGTTTGTAAGGAATGTCCTAGAGGTGAAGAGAGTATCAGATAGGGTGATGAGTCTGAAGCTGGAAATTGATGGTGTGATGTTCAATGTTGTTAGTGGTTATGCTCCACAGGTAGGATGTGTGTTAGAAGAGAAGGAGAAATTCTGGAGTGAGTTAGATGAAGTGATGCAGAGCATCCCCAGAGGTGAGAGAGTTGTGATTGGTGCAGACTTCAATGGACATGTTGGGGAAGGGAACAGAGGGGATGAAAATGTGATGGGCAGGTTTGGTCTTCAGGACAGGAATGTAAAAGGACAGATGGTGGTGGACTTTGCAAAGAGGATGGAAATGGCAGTAGCAAATACTTTCTTCCAGAAGAGGCAAGAACGTAGGGTGACATATACAGTAAGAGCGGATGCAAAAGCACTCAGGTGGACTACATCTTGTGTCGACGTTGTAATCTGAAAGAGATTAGTGACTGCAAAGTGTTGGTAAGGGAGAGTGTAGCCAGACAACACAGAATGGTGGTGTGTAAAATAACACTGTTGGTGAGGAAGGTGAAGAGGACAAAGGCAGAGCAGAGGACAAAGTGGTGGAAGCTGAGAAAGGAAGAATGTTGTGTAGTCTTTAGGGAGGAGTTGAGACAAGTTATCAGTGGTCAGGAGGTGCTTTCAGTTGACTGGACAACTACAGCCAATGTGATCAGGGAGACAGGTAAGAGAGTACTTGGTGTATCATCAGGTAAGGGAAAAGGGGACAAGGAGACTTGGTGGTGGAATGAGGAAGTCCAGGAGTGTATACAGGGAAAGAGGCTAGCTAAGAAGAAGTGGGACACTGAGAGGACTGAAGAGAGTAGACAGGGGTACAGGGAGATGCACCGTAAGGTGAAGGTCGAAGTGGCAAAGGCCAAACAAAGAGAATATGAGGACTTGTATGCTAGGCTGGACAGCAAGGAGGGAGAGGTGGATCTGTACAGGTTGGCGAGGCAAAGAGATAGAGATGGGAAGGATGTGCAGCAGGTTAGAGTGATTAAAGATAGAGATTGAAATGTACTGACAGATGCCAGGAGGGTGATGGGAAGATGGAAGGAGAACTTTGAGGAGTTGATGAATAAGGAAAACGAAAGAGAACAAAGAGTAGAAGAGGTGACTGTTGTGGAGCAGGAAGTAGCAAATATTAGTAAAAGTGAGGTGAGAAGGGCGTTGAAGAGGATGAAGAGTGGAAAGGCTGTTGGTCCTGATGACATACCTGTCGAGATATGGAAGTGCTTAGGAGAGGTGGCAGTAGAGTTTCTGACTAGTTTGTTTAACAAGATCTTGGACAGCGAGAGGATTCCAGAGGAATAGAGGAGAACTGTATTGGTGCCGATTTTTAAGAACATGAGAGATGTGCAGAGCTGTGGCAATTACAGAGGTATAAAGCTAATGAGCCATACAATGAAGCTGTGGGAAAGAGTAGTGGAAGGTAGGTTAAGGGCAGAGGTGAGAATTTGTGAGCAGCAATATGGTTTTATGCCTAGAAAGAGTACATCAGATGCAGTATTTGGTTTGAGGATGCTGGTGGAGAAGTACAGAGAAGGTAATAAAGAGTTGCATTGTGTCTTTGTAGATTTAGAGAAAGCGTACGACAGGGTGCCGAGAGAGGAGCTGTGGTGTTGTATGAGGAAGTCTTGAGGGGCAGAGAAGTATGTTAGAGTGGTGCAGGACATGTACTGTATGAGAGTTGTAAGACAGTGGTGAGATGTGCTGTAGATGTGACAGAAGAGTTCAAGGTGGAGGTGGGTCTGCATCAAGGACCGGCTCTAAGCCCCTTTTTGTTTGATCTAGTGATGGACAGGATGACAGATGAAGTTAGACAGGAGTCTCCATGGACTATGATGTTTGCAGATGACATTGTGCTTTGTAGCGAGAGCAGGGAACAGGTGGAAGAAAATTTGGTGAGGTGGAGGTACGCTCTGGAAAGCAGAGGAATGAAGGTTAGCCACAGCAAGACGGAATACATGTGTGTGAATGAGAGGTACCCAAGAGGAACAGTGAGGCTACAGGGAGCAGAGGTAAAGAAGGTGCAGGATTTTAAGTACTTAGGGTCAATGGTCGAGAGCAACGGAGAGTGCTCAAAGGAGGTGAAGAGACGAGTACAGGCAGGATGGAATGGGTGGAGAAAAGTGTCAGGTGTGTTGTGCAATAAAAGAGTATCAGCGAGAATGAAAGGAAAGGTGTACAGCACAGTGGTGAGACCAGCAATGCTCTACGGCTTAGAGACAGTGGCACTGAAGAAAAGACAGGAGGCAGAGCTAGAGGTAGCAGAGCTGAAGATGTTGAGGTTCTCTTTGGGAGTGACAAGGATGGATAGGATCAAGAATCAGTTCATCAGAGGGACAACCCATGTGAGATGTTTTGGAGATAAAGTCAGAGAGGCCAGATTGAGGTGGTTTGGACATGTTCAGAGGAGAGAGTGTGAATATATCGGTAGAAGGATGCTGAGGTTGGAACTGCCAGGCAGGTGGTCTAGAGGAAGACCAAAGAGGAGATTTATGGATGCAGTGAGAGAGGACATGAAGTTAGTTGGTGTGAGAGAAGAGGATGCAGAGGATAGGGTTAGAGGGAGGCAGATGATTCGCTGTGGCGATCCCTGAAAGGGAACAGCCGAAAGACAAAGAAGAAGATTTTCAGATATAAATTGCTATATTGTGATATATATCTTTATCGAGGTAGAAATTTGCTTCTACCGTGATAGAAGATTTTGGTTATATCGCCCACCCCTAATGAAGCCTATCTTGAGCTTGGATTCATGGTGGGGGCAGAAGAGAGACCTGTGTGTGTTTTGTGTCTTATACCGCTGGCAGCAGACCGCATGAGACCCAAGAAATTAGGAAGACACTTAGAGACAACACACTCCAGTCATGTTAATAAGCCACTCGACTTCTTTCAAAGAAAGCTGGCAGAATACAGACAGCAGGAGAATCGCATGGTAAAATCTGAATCAGTGGACAGCAAAGCACAAATGGCTTCATTCAAAGTTGCATATAGAACAGGGATTAAAGTTCTCCGTCGTTACGACGGATTTCCGTCAATCACACTGTTCCGCCTGTCCTTAATGTTTAAAATTCACTTTTCATAATGTTAATGCTGTGTATATATAGGCTTACATGGGTCTTAAATTAAGGAAAGACAGTGTATTCAGCCTGCTGAGGAGGATGTGATCAAAGCCTGGAGTGGAGCGACTGCACGTTCCTCTCTCCACTCTAAGCGTTTTGTTATCACTCCGGTATGGATCCACTCCGGGTTTTGGTTTAGTTTTGAAGAACTACATGTCAGGCTGAGGTATAACTATATTTAAGATAGCATGGACACACTTAATGCAGGAAGGCTCCGATGTTTCGGAGATTGATAAAAGTGTAAATAAATAAATGGAGATGGGCTTGGCTTAGCGAAATTGGGGAGAATGGCAAGCCTTTTAGTTCGTGGACTAAAAAAATCAAACATCCAGGTAGGTGTCTCTGCACAGTATGCCACAGGAAACTTCAATATGGCAATAATGACAAAACAAAGTGCGAGTTCGCCATCAGTCAGCAGCTCGTCACAATGCTGCGGTTCGTGCTCTAACAGTACACATGCTCCCTGTCTGCTGCGACAAGAACCACAACGGAGATTCACACATCTGTGGCCGGCCGTGTGCGCGATGTAAAAGTGCGCCTATGTTCTTTCATAGCGGAGCATGACCTGTCGCTCACAGTCAGTTGCGGTTTTAGGGTAGGGCGAAGTGGGCAGCCGCCAGGGCGGCATTTTTTTTATGTCACGTGGGGGGCGGCACACGAACCTGGAGTAAAAAATAATAATCTGTGCCGCTAAGCGGTTTTCTATTATCTGTGATACCTGCGCTCGCGCCGCCCCTGAATGAGCCGCACAGAAGCGGAGCGAGCGGGGGGAGGGGGGGGGGGGGGGGGGGGTTGAGAGGAGAGGAGAGCGGAGGGGGGGAGGGGGGGGAGTTCACCTCTCCCAAATGAAGCGGACTAAATTCTGTCTACCTGACTTTCTTACAAATAACGCACATTTCATTCAAAATATTATAAACACTTTTTTCATGTATTTAATTGTGTGAAATGGCAAATAAAAATAGATAATAAAAGCGATGATGCTGTGGAGGTGAATTGGTTTAGTCTTGACTTCTGGTCGTGAGTGACAGCGTTGGGGGAAATCTGCTGATTGTCGAATCGTCGATTATAAAGTATAAACACAGTGATGGAGAGAAAAAGGCCAAAACTGTCAGGTGTTCAATTTAGAAACAAAAGAAAAGAAGATGAGGAGAAACGGATAAAAGATAAAGGTATATACTGTAACAATGTTCTCTCTGTATGATTAAGGTATTCATGTCATCATGTTAATTAGTGGTATAAAGTTAACTCTTAGGTTTGTTAGCCTTCTTGCTTATGATGCTTGCTATGCTTACCTTGTTAAAACACACACACACACACACACACACACACACACACACACACACACACACACACACACAATAAAAGCCTAATTTACAAACCATCACAGAAATTCTAATGGTTTCTATTAAATACCACAAAATGTAACCACAAAATGATGCTTTGCAGCAAGACTGCAGCAAGTACAGTTATTTATTTCCATTGTTTATTATGTTAATGTCGGCTATAGCCAATATATTTACGATATATTTACAGTATACTGTAAATAGCCAGTTTAATTTACATATGTGTAGATAGTTTAAAAGACATTTTCCATTTGCTATAACTGTTACGTGACAAAGCTTATAATTTGAGGCAGTAAATTAACCAAGGAGCTAATTGTTCCTCCCTTAGATTAGATTATATTAGATTAATAAAGTGTCTAATGACTGCCATCAAAAACCATGAGCCTCTTTGAGCTTATCACTTTTCTGCACGATAGGGATCTATCTGAGATCTACTCCAACTTTTGGGGGTTGGGAGTCTCGCCCAGGGCGCACTTCAGTGTAGAACCGCCACTGGTCACAGTCTCACAACCACTAGTTAATTAAATGCAATCAGTTGTCAAAGACAAGAGTGCACTTTCAAGATTGTCTATGTCTAATGCACATGCCTACTACTTGCACACATGGCATTGCTGCTTACTGGAAATCCGATTAGTCATCTAAGCTGAAAACAAAGATGTTTTCTTTAAGATACATAAAACATGCACTGAAAAAGCACTTTTTGGAATTTAATGGTGGTGCTATTACTTTTTTCTGTTAATTATTAAGAGTTTCACAAAACATTGTTTGGTGTTATAAGATAAATAAAAACATGCACTGAAAAGATATGTGGTAGATGGTTGATTATTTGTCAAGGTATATTTTTTTTCAAAGATTACAAATAGCTTTTAAAATATGCAAACTGGCAATATTAAAGCGGTTTAATCTCCCCTAACGCTATTGGTCTCGACTATTTAAATAAATTGTTTGTTAAAGGAATATGGCTTGGCCTGAAAAAAGTTCAGTCAGAAGATTTTTTTTCACTTTAATCCCTGATATAGAATTGGCCAGTGCAAACTAGAAATGATTGCTGAGCAGCTAATAAACATGGGGTCAATTATGCAAATATATGTGACAACGAAAGCCTTGTATAACAATTGCACATGTATTTTATCTATTTTGAACTTGGTGTTGTTTGATCGTATTGGTTTAGAAATTGATATTTCAATAAACAGTAAACTTGGCCGATTTCGTTATTATTTTGTTGACAAGTGGGGCTTGAAAATTCGCTCACCCCCTTAAGTGGGGAATGACAGAAAAAGTTTGAGAACCACTGGGTTAGATGATACCTACATTTCACTGCTTTGTACATGTACTTTGCACAATGTACACTCCTCCTGGCTGTGACTTACAGTAAACTTTAGGAATACATATAGGTGTAATTTCATCCTTTTCCAATAGTGTAGGGTTTTGGCCAGATACAGTGGGAGCCACGTCAAACAGCCGCCTGGAGCATGACTGCTCCGTGGCAGTTCCCTGAAGGCTTCGTGCATGGAATGTGATCCCCCGCGATGACGCAGTTAACGATGCCCCGCCCCATAAACGCCCCCATGCGCTTTCTAAAAAGATGGTTGCAATGCCGTATAATTCCGCCAGATGGAGCATTGACTGGCACAGTTAACTGCAGTGTCCAGGAAACCCAATACCGTATCTTAAATATACAGACAGTTCTTGTATTGTCAACATAGTTTCATAAATAGATGAAAAAACAACAACAACAAACCGATTAATAAAACAGATTTGTTAAATCACTCAATACATAACCCATGATGATTATGCTATTTATTATTTAATAATGAATTAATAAAATTAGTTAGTGAAATATTTTTAAGACATCCTGAAATGATCCTTAAAGACACGGTAGCGGCTGTAATTTGTCTATACCGATCATTGTAGGTACGGAATAAAAACGCAGGCTACGTACAGTATTTTATATTACTGTGTATTTTACCCCGTTCCATTTAATATACTGATAGATAATATTTTGCTGCAAAGTAAAGCTCAAACGTCTGCTTGGGTTTGTTTTCGTTATATTTTTGATGATGTTTTCGCTGATTTTTTCACTGATAGTCTACAAGTGGCATAAGAGGCAATTAATGCCGCATGCAACCTGGAACAAATATCTGCCCATATGGATCAGTATTTCTTTAGTCATTTAACCATGCATAATGCTCCCCCGTCAAAAGATCTGATGGGGCATTAATCACTTATCACAACTGTGAATGGATGCGGCAGCAGACACATTAAATCCCCATAAACACTTGGAGACAATAGTAAAAAAAAAGTTCCAGAGGGTTAGCGCCTGTTATACTATTGTATTTTTACTGATTTTTTTTTTTTTTTACTGCTTATATTTCGTTGGGTTTTACGCAATTTCATGTGTGTGTGTGTGTGTGTGTGTGCGTGCGTGCGCGCACGAGAGAGAGGATACTCTGACAAGATCAACTTCCGTGTGGCTCCCGTGGCGCAATCGGTTAGCGCGTGATACTTATAAAGCAGTCCAGGTGAAGCAATGCCGAGTTCGAGCCTCACCTAAAGCACCCGAAGCATTTTACTGCATATCGCGCTGTGTATGTGACAAATCAAATTTGAATTTGAAAGTAAAGCTTAAAATGTAACGTCTGCTTTGGTTTGTTTTCGTTATATTTTTGATGTTTTCGCTGAAAGTCAAATTGGCATAACAAATTGATTAATGGCGCATAATATCTGGAACAAATCTCTGTCCATACGGATCAGTGTGTCTTTAGTCATTTAACCAGCATAACGTCCCACATTAAAGATCTGATGGGGCATCAATCACTTATCACAACGGTGTATAGATGCAGCAGCAGAGACAGATTTAATCCCCATAAACATTCACACTTGAAAACAAAACTAACAGAAGTAAACAGTTCTAGAGTGTTAGTGCCTGTTATCACAGGACAGGAATCACCTACAGGATACTACTGTATTTTTACTGCTCATATTTTTTACCCTAGTTTCATTTGGTTTTACGCGATTTCATGTATTATTTGTGTGTGTCTGTGTGTGTACAGTGTGTCTGTGTGTGTGTGTGTGTGAGTGCGAGAGAGGGCTTTCATGCTGATTTATCCAAGGTTACTAAAACCTGGCTTACTACCTATAAAAAATATTTCAATTTAACTCATGGGTCTCAATCACAGACACGACAAATTATATACTCTGAAACGTTCATTTGAACATTTAAAAATATATACAAAAACACGAATACTAATGTTATCATGGTGTAAATTATTAACATTAGGTTAGGTCCTGCCCTTAATTAATTCATATTATAATTACTTTTACATAGTATAGTTACTGGACTGACATGACCAAAAACTAGCTATTTCATTTAGCCTTTCTAAAATCAACCCATATATCATTTATAATCAGAAAACATAAAACATATTATGATCTGTTCAACAGCCCATCTGTTTTAATTTAGTTTGTATTTTTTATTATTCATAAGACAACCTTTCAGTTTTGTAAATATTTTAGTTATAGTGTGTTAAGTCTTACTTTAGGTTAAACGTTTTTGAGAATTTTACCATCCAGCTTAGATAAATGTTATGTCATTGATTGATAAAATCTGGATTAAGGATATTTTATTATATAATTATATATATATATATATATATATATATATATATTTTTTTTTTTTTTTAGTTTCCCCCTGAGGGATTGCCACCTTATTGTGGTCAGGGGGTTTGCGTGCCTCAACACAATTCAGCAAATACAATACTGTTACTATACAGTAAGGCCAGGTAAAAACAGTGCTCGAACATGATGCGCCCCTCCCCCCACCCCGTGTTGTCTGGTCTAGAACGGCGCTGCCTCTGACCGTCTTTTGTCTTGTAAATGAGTATTCTCACTCACCTTCCAATCCCCCCAGCGCACACACTCTGTTTGTACTGTAAACTGTACTGTAACTGTGTTTGCTAGGGCACTTGGTTATACACAGTACTTTAATGTATGGAACACTTACTTAACTTACTGGTTTGGTTTAAACATCGCTTATTACCTTATTCAGCAAAATAAATTCATTATTAACGTATTGAAGTATTTTAGTTAAGGACAAAAACTGTGCTTGTGTTTAGAACTGCTGAACAGCCGAAAACACACACACACCCATCCCCCCGCCAAAAACACACACACACACAGAGCAATTAACACCATGTCATACTCAGGAGTGGAAGGTGAGAAACCTCAATGGAGAATACCAAGTTTGTCGTTGCTCTTTTGGAGTTCTTAAAACCCAAAACATTTATTTATACTGAGAAAAAATTATTATGGGTCACAATCACAAACACATATAATCAAGTGTTTAACTGGTTTCATTTGTTTCTATGATCAATAATTATTATTATTATTATTATTATTTTCAGCCCAACTCTTTGACTATTTAAAACAAAGTTGTGTCCCATTTTTTGCCCATTGAAGTTGTTGGTTCAACTAAACAATTTTTAAATACCCAAACAATCCCCCAAAATTAAAACACGCAAAACATGACTTTAACAATTCAATTTATTCTTCCAAAACTAGTCAAAGTTAAAACAGTAATTTATATAAAACAGATGAATACATGTTGTCTTTTTGCTTAAAGTTCATTAAACTACCCGGATACACCAGCTGCTTATAAGTCTCTATCTATAGTCCTTTTACATTAAAATATTAATTTTTCAAATATCAAAACTATTAAACATGGAACAGTTGAAGTCTTTGTTTCCCCCAAAGTACTGTATCAGACATTTTGCAGTTCTATGTTCAGAATATACAGTAGACCTGATCAAACATCATTCTAAAGCTGTCGGACTGTGACGTCATCCCTCCTACAGCTCCCTCAACAGCTTGTTCAGGCTCCTCCAGTCCTGTAGCTCCAAAAGTCCAGCCGTCAGCCGTCTGACCCCCCCCAATCCTCCACAGCGGAGCTCTGCTTAAAGACAACAGGAGAATTTAGTCAAGACAGATAAACTTCACAGAACATCTAGTTCTAATAAAAATAATATATATTAATAAACCTATTTACCACAGAGTGTGTAAAACACTGCTTTGGGGATTCTGTAATGTAAATAAACTGCCTGTGCTAATGTTAACCAGTGAACAGTGTTAGTGTTAACCAGTGAACAGTGTTAGTGTTAACCAGTGAACAGTGTTAGTGTTAACCAGTGAACAGTGTTAGTGTTAACCACTGACTGTCTGTATTATCGTCTGCATTAAATTAACCGGGAATTTACTTAATGCGCTTCTCATACAAATAAGTTAAGCGATATAACACTCGTATATGAGCATTAGTTCATCTCTGAAGCCAAACTATAACTTACTGAAGCCCCACACACACACACACCTCCCCCCCTCCTCCTCCTCCTCCTAACTGATAAACACTTCTGTGTTGTTATTCAGCTCTTTAACTAAGCGCTCGCGCCACCGCGGAAAGTCCTGGACAAAGTGTGTAAAATATAAACCGGGTTATGAGCGTTACTAGCTCCTGTACAGCTCCCCTCAGTCTGTGTCCCTCATCAACTGCATCACATTATATTACAGTCACAGAAATAACCTGCAGATTAACTCTTAACCAGAGAATAAATAAGCGCTGAATTTATCCAGACAACACGCGGTGAGATTCTCTCAGTATTTACAGAGAACACAAACACTCTTCATCGGGTAGTGCAGCTCTTGTAATAGGGACATTAATAGTATTGTCGAAGCTTGAGCATGTTTTTGAGTTAAAGTGGAGTGACATTGTGAGTGTGTGACACTGACAGTAAGCTGTAATATTAACTCCAGACTTGGTAAACAGATCATTAAGTTCTCTAAAGTCACATCTGACCGCTGCTGGTGCTGCCAGTGATATTTAAAACGGCCAATAAAAAAACTAAACTGGGAAATAAACTGTAAACTACCACAAACACATTTTATAAAATAAAACATCACTTACCACGAATAGTCCGTTAAGCCGCCATCTTCATCTCTGTAGTTTGGCAGCGTCAGTTCGGCGGGGGTGGAGGCGGGTTGTTAAAATCACGTGATTGCAACTCAGCGCAGCTGGCTTGTTTTAATGTGTTCTTGAGAACGAAGCGCCATCTAGTGGTGGCACCAGGTAAATGAATAAATAGGGCTTGAATGGGCGTGTTTACTGTGAAATCTTGACACGCCTTTCGGCCAGAAAAGGGAGGGGGGATTACGGCGTGCAAAGGCCATTCACACGCCATTCACACTTCAGCCACACTGTCGCGGCTATTTGGTGTGGCTCCCACTGTACATTACAAGACTGAAAAAAGATACAAAAATGGATACAAAAATTATAATTTGGCCCAGTTTTATTATAGTTATGTAAAGTGATTGAGCCCAGAGTGTATGTGTGATGTAGACTGTAAGATTGGTGCATTTTGATTGAAATGTCTAGTTGTGCTGTTTGTTTATGTGGAGGTTGTTGATTAAAGTGTGTGTATAAAAGACTGAGTCCCGCTGTATTACTCAGGCTGCACTGCAATGTCTATTCACAGGCGCGATCCCACTACTGATCGGCACGGGGGCTTTGACCTGCTCCGTTCCCGACCTGGGCCGGTTCACCCCTCCTTAGGCTACCTGGTGACCCCGAGCTCCCTCGGGAGCACCATATCGATACCGAACTTAGTGCGGACACCCGATCGGCACAGCCCACTGCAGCCCGGAAGCCCTGAGCTCAAACGATCCGCCAGCCTCAGCCTCCCGGTAGCGGGGATTACAGGCACGCGCCACTGCGTCCGGTGGGAGTCAGATAGAGCTGAGCAGCATTTACAGTGCTCTTATGAACTTATACAGCTTGCTGCAATATTATTGAACACCTTAAGCAACACTAAAAGAAAAAAAGCATTGAAACGAAGAAGAATCCTTGTGTGGCGTGGGTGGGGCGGCGGCTGACGACCGTCATGCCTTGCGGGGGTTTTATATGTGTCCACCATGAGAGAGAAGGGTGTTTGGGTTAGTGGCTTCGGCCAAGTTGGGCGTGTGTATGTATGTGTGCTTGACCTGTGTATGTGTGCTTGTGCTGAGTTTAATAAACTACTCCCCAACCATTTGCATTGGGGAGCAAGTAAGCTCACTCGTACTCCAAGTCGAAAAACGCTACATTGGTGTCAGAAGTGGGATGGAGAGTCTCGAGTTGGAGCGGACGGTGGAGGACCTGCGAAAGATCCAGGAGGGCCGCCGAGTTGCAGCACAACTTCGGAAGATGGAGCATCTTCCAGATGGAACCTGTGCCAGGTTCCCTCCTACAACGGCGCCGTCGAACCCTATGCGTTCTTCGCCCAAGTGGAGCTAGCCACCGACTTCGCAGGCTGGTCTCCGTCGGAAACGGCCGTAAGGGTAGCACCCTCGCTGAAGGGCGACGCGCTCCGGGCGCTGAAAGACCTCCGGGCCGATGAGCGGAAGGACTGGGCAAAGCTGCGCCGCACCTCGTCAGTGAACGCTTTGTCCACTACATGGCAAAGAAGGGCCCCACCCAGCGCCCGCGGGCACCGCTGCAGGACTTTGGGTGGGGGTACCTGTGGAGCGTGTGGGCGTGGACATTCACAGCCAGGGGCGAGGTTTTTCTGCTGGTGAGCAAGTGTGGGTGTGTTCCTCTGGAAGGAAGAGAGGGCTTTCACCCAAGTTCATGTCTCGCTGGGTGGGCCCCTGTACAGTACTTGCCCAGCTCTCCGATGTCTACCGGGTGCGGTTGGCGGGGTGGGCGCGAGTGTTGCTCCACCGAGACCGTCTTGCGCCTTACCAGCCGCACGCCGGCGAAACATCGAACAATGTTGCACTTCTCCACAAAAGGACCCCGGCGTACACACTGGGTCGAAAAACGCTACACTTGCTATACTGTATAAGTGCACTTGTATTTGTTTAACCTTAATTTAACTAAAAAACATTTTCAATTTGTCATTAAGCCTGAGTGTGAGTTTAGTAAATCACATAATTAGATAATTAGTTAGATACCTGAAACACAAAGGCACTACTTAAATATTTGTCTTTTTTTTATTATTTTTTAATAATTATTATTCTTTATTATTTTTAAAATAACATTTGTTAATTGATAATCGTCAGGGTTTGATTGGCGTTCACAATTTTCTTGTAGTGTTTGAATAAGCATATGAGGGTGTGGAAGAGTCCTTGCTAGACAAGTGATCTTTGTAAACTAAATTAAACTATAATTAAACAAACCCATTTTAAATTTGTTAGGCTCACTTACTCACTCATCATCTATACGGCTTTATCCTATATACAGGGTGTCGGGGAGCCTTGAGCCTATCGCAGGAGACTCAGTGTCACTATAAACTACAATTATATATAAAATAAGTGGTTAAAATAACTACATTGAAAAAAAAACTTTTATTAAACTAATAATGAAAAACTTGCAAAGTGTTAGAGGTTAAGAAATCCTGCCTCCTGCATAATGAGTAGATTTATTAACCAGTTTAAATCTAATTAAAAATTAATTTGTCTCATCAATGACCATACACATTACATGCAGTGAAATTCTTATACGACTTGCAAATTTTTTAGTAAAAACTTGCAAATTGTCCAACCTGTGGGAAGAAGCTGCAGATGCTGAATGGTGGCATTCAGAAAAATAGTGTTATAATAGCAGCAAAGAACAAGTTCTTGTGCAAATAGTAGCAGATCATGTGTGTGCGTATGTGTGTGTGTGCATGTGAGGTTATCAGTCCAGTCGTATTGTACTGAGGAGTCGGATGGGTCGTGGGAAGAAACTGTTACACAGTTGGATGTGAGACCTTTTCCTGATGGCAGAAGTTGAAGAGTGTGTGTGAAGGGTGTGTAATATCAGCCACAATGCTGGTGGCTTTGCAGATGCAGTACTTGGTGTAGATGTCCATGACAGAGGGAAGAGAGACCTCACTATCAGCTGGGTCTAGCGGTCCGAAATGGTACAATACCCAAACTAGAAAAGTGCTTCCATGTGCTGAATGCCAACATACAGCACATGGAACTTCTTCACACAGGTTATTCGGGCCTCTCAACCAGAACACCACATAGGACTCACTGATTGGACTTGCTTTTGAACTAGTGAAATAATATGACCGCATCTACAGTGCACTTGTGCAAACAGAAGCATGACACAATACAATATACTGTGACAATGTAGCACTGACCAGGACACTACAAGATGAATTGAGGAGTGCAAATAAATTCCCCATGAGAAGTTAAATGCAGTAATAAAATTTGTCTTGTAATAGCAGCAAAGAACAAGTTCTTGTGCAAAAGCAGCAGATTGTGTGTGTGTGTGTGTGTGTGTGGTTATCAGTCCAGTCGTATTGCACTGAGGAGTCGGATGGGATGTGGGAAGAAACTGCTACACAGTTGGATGTGAGACCTTTTCCTGATGGCAGAAGGTGAAGAGTGTGTGTAAGGGGTGTGTGTGAGATCAGCCACAATGCTGGTGGCGTTGTGGTATAGATGTGGTACAGTATGTGGTGTAGATGTCCATGACAGAGACAAGAGAGACCCGACTACCCGCTGTAGGGTCTTGCGGTTCGAAATGGGACAATTCACAAACCAGAATAGAGCTTCCGTGTGCTGTAGGTCAACACAGAGAGACTAAAAGGGAGCTTCTTCCCACAGGTTATTCAGGCCCACAACCAGAACAACACATTAGACTCACTAATTGGACCTCCTTCTGTTTCCTTCACACCTGTGTTGAAGCACATTACATTACTCACCACATTGCAAATGGGCAAGTTGCAAGTTTTTACTAACAGTCGTATAAGCATTTCACTGTGTATAATGTGTATGGTCATTTATGTGACAAATTAAATTTTAATTTGATTTAAACTGGTTAAGAAATCTACTCATATTGAAGGAGTCAGGATTTTTTATTGGTTTACTTGCCAGCTCCATCTCCAGATTACAATATATTCAAAACTCTGTGGCTAGAATACTCACTCATACCAAACGCTCTGCTCATATAGTCCTTATCTTGTATGGTCTCCATTGGCTCCCAGTTGCCTACCGTATCAAATTCAAAATTATTCTCCTAGTTTTTAAATGTATAAATGGTTTAGCTCCCACTTATCTTTTCAATCTGCTTGCCCCCTACATTCCGACTCGTTCACTATGTTCTTCTGATTCTGGCTTTTTCTCTGTCCCTCGGTACCGCCTCTCTTCAATGGGAGGCAAATCATTTAGTGTTATTGCACCCAAACTTTGGATCTCTCTACCCCACTCTCTCCGTTCTGTTAATAACATCTCAGTATTTAAATCTTTACTCAAAACTCACTTGTTTTCTGAATGTTACACCTGAATCCACCTGTCCTCTGCATGTCTGCGTGTCTGTCTTTTTTTTTTTGTCTGTTTGTTGACTTAATTGTTTCTCTACGTCCAATGTTTAGTGGGATATGTAATTTCATTTATTCCAATGTGTATGCTGATGTTTCTGTATTTTTGTTAAAAATTTATATTTTATCAGGCAGTACTAGTCTGGCATTTCTAGTTTCCAGTGTGGCAACAAAGTTGCGTTTTGATCCTTCAGGCGCTGAACAGAAGAGAAGATCAATATCGTTCCACGCTTTTTGTTGGTGTGCGGCATTTTGCGATGATCCCTAAATCATTTGTTGCGCCGTAGAGAATAATGGTGTTTATGCTTTTAAACATGTATAATTTAAGGCGGATGTAGCTTAAAGACAATGTAAAAATTAATGTGGGTATCTTATTTGTAGGTTTATTTACACAGCTATTCAATTCGGAGATGCGAATATAAAACTAACATTACCGCCGTCACAAACCGGGTCAGTAGTGTACTGTATGTAGTGAGCATAATAACGTCACTAGATACATTTGTTACATGGACCACAAAAAAGCAGGTGATTCAGCGCGATCAGCCTAATCAACCAAAAAGCCGGCCGAAAAGACAATATGATGAAGCCTATGTAGTGCTTGGATTCATGGTGGGGGAAGAGGAGAGACACGTGTGTTTCGTGTTTTAAACCTCTGGCAGCAGACAGCATGAGACCCAACAAATTAGGAAGACACTTATGCCTCTTTTCCACTGCATAGAACGGCACGACACGGTTCAGTTCAACTCACTTCGGTTCGACGCAGTTTGGCTCGGTTTGCGCTTCCACTGCAGTGTAGTAACGCTTTAGCGTGGGCGGGATTACTCACGTGTCGTTTAGTCGCGGCACCGCTACTGCCGTGACGTCATCGTAAACGCGCCACAAACAAACACACAACAATGGAGCATATCGACGGCATGGTGTTCTTCATTCTCGGCATGTGGATGTTTTTAACAGCGAGACGAAGGAGTTTGTTTCAAAAGAGGCCGACGGTTAATACAAAAAGGTGCGTGCGATCCTTCTCTGGCTGTTCTAAATATATCGGTTCTGTTGTGTCTCGTGTCGCAAGTTCGGTGACGCAGTAATGACGATTTTCTCCGGCTAATCAGTGACCAGCAGAGTTTATACGTCACGTTTTGGTAACGGTTCGGCGCGCTTGGAACCTCGGCTGAGGTGGTACTAAAAAAAGGACCAGGTACCACGTACTGTTCCCAGTGGAAAACCCCCCAAAAGTGAGTAGAACTGAACCGTGTCGTGTCGTACTATGCAGTGGAAAAGCGCCATTAGAGACAACACACCCCAGTCACGTTAATAAGCCATTCGACTTCTTTGAAAGAAAGCTCTAGATACAGTAATTGACGAAGTAAGCCTGTTATAACAATTGCATGTGTATTTTATCTGTTTTGAACTTGGTGTTATTTGATCTTATTGGTTTAGAAATTGATATATCAATAAATAGTAAACTTGGCCGATTTCGTTATCATTTTGTTGACAAGTGGGGCTTGAAAATTCGCCAACCCACTTAATTGGGGAATGACAAAAAATGTTAGAGAACCACTGGCTTACACTGACTCAGATAAACTCCCACTCCATTTGTTTTCTTCTGTGTATCACGTTTTTGCCTATTTTGCCTATTTCTCCAGTGTCCCTTAAAGCGTTCAGTAATATTGCACCATACATGATGTGTTCAGAAGAGGAAAAAAGGCTCTGATTTTAGATCTTTAAATGTGCCGTTAAACACAAGAGAAGTCAGGATGAAGTTAAGGCCAGTGTAATTCCTATTCTGACTGCTGTTTTTGGGGAATCATTATTATTTATTTTTTATTGCATAATTTATTTTACAAAGAAAAATAAACAAAAACAGGCAGGATACATTCTGGACGGGGTGCCAATCCACACACTCATCCACTTATTCACACACTACAAGCAAATTGGGGACGGCAATTAAACCATGACCCTGACGATTTAATAATTAACAAATATTGTTTTTTAAATGCCTGAAAAGACAACTTTACTACTTTACAACTTTACTTTAACCTCACACTCAGGCTTGCTAACAAATTTAAAATATTTTTTGTTTAATTATTAGATAAATTAATTTTATGTTTCAAACATCAGAAAAGCCAGGAGGAAAGTATGTCCAGTGTAACTCCTATTCTGGCCGCTAGAGGGTATCTGAGAGAAGTGTAAGTGCTGCTCAGCTCTGTCTGACTCCCGCCGGACGCGGTGGCGCGCGCCTGTAATCCCCGCTACCGGGAGGCTGAGGCTGGCGGATCGTTTGAGCTCAGGGGTTCTGGGCTGCAGTGGGCTGTGCCGATCGGGTGTCCGCACTAAGTTCGGTATCGATATGGTGCTCCTGAGGGAGCTCGGGGTCACCAGGTCGCCTAAGGAGGGGTGAACCGGCCCAGGTCGGGAACGGAGCAGGTCAAAGCCCCCGTGCCGATCAGTAGTGGGATCGCGCCTGTGAATAGACACTGCAGTGCAGCCTGAGTAATATAGCGGGACTCAGTCTTTTACACACACACTTTAATCAACAACCTCCACATAACAAACAGCATTACAACACACTCTCACAACTAGACATTTCAGTCAAAATGCACAAATCTTACAGTCTACATCACATCTACACTCTGGGTTCACTCACTTTACATAACTATAATAGACCTGAGCAAAATTGTCATTTTTGAATTAATTTGTATCTTTTTTCAGTTTTGTAATGTATCTGACTTATAACCCTACACTGCCTCCTATTGGAAAATGGTGAAATTACAAGTTTATATTCACATAGTTTAAGTCATGGCCAGGAATAGGCGCAATTGAAACACATTTTGGATTCAATTAGATAAAATTTTATTATCATTGTGCAAAGTACATGTGTACAAAGTCAGTGAAATGCAGGTATCATCTAACCAGACGTGCCTAAGTGGCCTATTTACAATAAATAACAGTGTGGTAAATGAGGATATTGGTCCATGAATACAGGGGTTCAAATCAGTTAAAGTAGGCTGTTATCATCATTTTAACCAGATACAGTTCAGTACACATGGAAACGAAACAATGTTCCTCCAGGACCAAGGTGCTACATACAACATAAAATCAACAAAATTGGCTAAAAACTAACAAAAAGAGAACATAAAGTGCACTTTATGTTCTCTTTTTGACTTTTTGTTAGTTTTTAGCCAATTTAGTTAATTTTATGTTGTACTGTATGTAGCAAAACATTAACAAAATTGGCTTCTCTGATGTTTGATGGCGCATTTTAATATCTAAAATCAGAGACTTGTTTTCTCTTATGAACACATACAGCATGCTGCAATATTACTGAACACTTTAAGGAACACTAAAAGAAAAAAAAGCATGGAAATGAAGAAGAATCCTTGCTATATAAGTGCACTTGTATTTGTTTAACCTTAATTTAACTAATAATTAATTTTTTTTAATTTGTCAGTAAACCTGAGTGTGAGGTTAGTAAATCATATAATTAGATAATTAGTTAGAAACCTCAAACACAAAGGCACGACTTAAATAGTTGTCTTTCTTTAAATTATTTTTTAATAATAATTATTCTTTATTATTTTGAAAATAACATTTGTTAATTGGTAATCCTCAGGGTTTGATTGGCGTTCCCAATTTGGCTCACTTACTCACTCATCATCTATACGCTTTATCCTGTATACAGGGTGTCGGGGAGCCTTGAGCCTATCGCAGGAGACGCAGTGTCACTATAAACTACAATTATATATTAAATAAGTGGTTAAAATGACTACATTGAAAAAAAAACTTTTATTAAACTAATAATGAAAAACTTGCAAAGTGTTAGAGGTTAAGAAATCCTGCCTCCTGCATAATGAGTAGATTTCTTAACCAGTTTAAGTCAAATTCAAAATTAATTTGTCACATACTGTAAATGACCATACACATTACATGTGAAATTTTTATAAGACTGGTAGTAAAAACTTGCAACTTGTCCATTTGCTATGTGGTAAGTAATGTAATGTGCCCCAACAGAGGTGTGAAGGAAACAAAAGCAAGTCCAATCAGTGTGTCAGATGTGGTGTTCTGGTTGAGGGCCTGAATAACCTGTGGGAAGAAGCTCCCCCTTAGTCTCTCTGTATTCACTATCTTCCTGACCTTGGTCTAGCTTGCTGTAGATTGACTGCAGGTCAGGGAGCTTAGTGCGTATGATGCGCTCGTCTGATCACACAACTCTCTGTAGTGCTCTGTTCTGTTTCCCCCCCTTTTCTTTCTAATACAGTGGAACCTCGGATTACGAGTAACGCGGTTTACGAGTGTTCCGCAAGACGCGCAAAGATTTTTAATAAATTTTGACTTAGAAAATGAACATTGTCTTGGTTTACGAGCACCGAGTATCATGTATCACGCACGCGCTTCTTGCTTTGACACCGAGCGTCACGTGATCACAACTGAGCCAACGGTTTTTCTATCTCTTGCGCTGCGGAATTGTAGGTAATCGTCTCCCCTGCTGGGTCTTAGTGCTCATCTCTTACTGGTATAATCAGCATCCGTGCACGCGTGTTCTGTTTACTATAACACTGTGACCACGTGTGTGTGTGTGAAACATATTAAATTTTTTGTTTGTTAGCGTGTTTGTACAGCGCGCATATAAAGGAAAAGCAAGTCTCATAGAAGGTAAAGATCCATTTTTCCTCTCCCTCTCTGTATCAGCCTGTCGTGTTTTCGCGACAGAGCGGTGTTTGTGTGTAAGGCAGAGAGTGTGCTGTGAGCTGTAAATGCGAGTGTGTGTCTGTGTGTGCGCGCTTCGCACACACTTAGGCTGAATCCCAATTCTACACCTTACCCCTACACTTAGCCCTACCCCTCCGTTTGGCGCGTTCACCTGAAGGGGTACGGGTGTCTCATTTCTCTTTTGGTTGGAGGGGTAGGGGTAAGGGGAAGGGCCAGATAGCCCTCCAAACGAACATTTTTCTGGACCTCACTTCAAACGAAGGGCTAAGCGAAATTTTCAACATGGCTGCTCACTCGAGCAAGCAGACCCATAAATGTAAATTTTTGCCATTAATAAAGATTTTTATGACAAGTTTTCATTATATGTATATTAATGCAACCATGGGGGGGCGCAATCCAGTGTTTTCTTGTGCCAGTCCCAAGTCTGGATAAATGCAGAGGGTTGTGTCAGGAAGGGCATCCGACGTAAAAACATTTGCCAAATCAATGATGCGAATCAGAAATATAATTTCCATACCGGATCGGTCGCGGCCCGGGTCAACAACGACTGCCACCGGTGCTGTTGACCTACAGTACAGGGTGCCGGTGGAAATTGGGCTACTGTTAGTCGAAGATGGAGAGGAGGAAGGCGTGTTCGAAAGCAGAGAGAGAAGAGGAAAGGCAAGAGTTTAGGAGTGAAAGTAAACTTTAAATGTTGGGACCATGACAGGGAACGGAAGAGAGTTGGTTGATATGATGCAGAGAAGGAAGAGTTGGTGACGTAGCTTCCTGTTTTCGTATCGTTGCCGCAAACGTTTCGCAACGCGCGAGTTTCCTCGTCTAAGAACGGAATTCATCTCCAAACAACTAAAACTCTGACACAGAGGTACGTTATAATGTCTACCGTTCAGCTTGTTCAGTGTGTAGAGTGCAGGATGTTTAGACATTCTTCCTCCGTCATTAGTGATAACTTTATTTGTGATAGGTGTGTGTTAGTGAGCACTCTGACGGAGAAGATTTCAGCGTTAGAGGAGCGCATCCAGACTTTAGAGAGGGTTAGACAGTGTGAGAGCAGCGTTATTCCTGTAGCGGACAGTCTGGGTGCTACAGGCAGAGATAATCAGCCCCCGACTCCGGCATTAGAGCCCTCACAGCGGGGCGAGTGGGTGACGACTCGGCGGCATACTCGTTCAGCCAAAGCTAACGCTAAGGCTAGCCCACCGGAGCACACCTCCTCTGCGCCTCACGTGTCCAACAGGTTTGCTCTCCTCAGTGCTGCACCCGCTGAGAAACCTGAAAGAGCTCTGGTTATAGGAGACTCTATACTGAGGCACGTGACATTAGCTAGACCTTTAGGGGCGCCAGCGGCAGTGGTTAGGTGTATCCCGGGAGCCAGAGCACCGGACATAGCAGGTAATCTTAGGGCTCTAGGACAGCACAGGTTCTCTAAGATAGTGGTACATGCAGGAGCTAACGATATACGCCTTCGTCAGTCAGAGGTTAGTAAGAGTAACTTTACAGAGGTGTTTAAATTAGCGAAGGCGATGTCCGATGAAGTAATATGCTCTGGTCCCATCCCAATGAGACGTGGCGATTGGGACTTCCCCTTACCCCTACCCCTCCAACCAAAAGAGAAATGAGACACCCGTACCCCTTCAGGTGAACGCGCCAAACGGAGGGGTAGGGCTAAGTGTAGGGGTAAGGTGTAGAATTGGGATTCAGCCTAAGTGTGTGCGAAGCGCGCACACACACACACACACTCGCATTTACAGCTCACAGCACACTCTCTGCCTTACACACAAACACCGCTCTGTCGCGAAAACTCGACAGGCTGATACAGAGAGGGAGAGGAAAAATGGATCTTTACCTTCTATGAGACTTGCTTTTCCTTTATATGCGCGCTGTACAAACACGCTAACAAACAAAAAATTTAATATGACATAGCTTACAGCAGGTTATGGTCGCTGAACCGCTGGATGTCCAGGTGGTGCTCCAAAAATAATGTGGGCTACATAGATAATTGGAAGACCTTTGAGGGCAAAGCTGGCCTGTTAGGGCGGGACGGTGTCCATCCCACTTGGGAAGGTGCTGCTCTCATTTCCTGTAGTATAGCTCATAGTCTAAGTAGAGGTCTAGTTAATCGGTGACAATCCAGAGCCCAGGCCAGGGAGCAGACAGACAGGCTAAACCAACCGTCTGCTAGTTGCATAGAGTTGTCACTCAGGGTTCACCTTATTGAGACTGTGTCTGTTCCCCGATCTAAGCAAAAATGTAGAAAGACTCAGAAAGTCTGTTTCAATAATTTAATTAACATAAAGACCACAAACTCCGATCATACTGAATGCGCAGCCGGCACCTCTGATCTGAAGATAGGATTGTTAAATATTAGATCTCTCGCATCAAAAGCAGTTATTGTTAATGAAATTATCACAGATCAGGCGTTTAATATACTCTGTTTAACTGAAACATGGGTTAAACAGGATGAGTATGTAGCTCTAAATGAAGCTAGTCCTCCTGGATACAGCTACATACACCAGCCTCGGTTAACTGGTAGAGGAGGAGGCGTCGCAGTTATTCATAATGATAATCTGTCTATCGTACAAAAACACGGACACAAATTTAACTCATTTGAAATTCTCTATAGTAACATAAGTCTATTTAAGAATATTAAATCAGCTCAGTCGATTCCACTAATTATAATTTACAGACCTCCAGGGCCGTATTCTGAATTTCTTAGTGAATTTGCGGATTTCATCTCAGACCTGGTCGTTTCTGTAGACAAAGCGTTAATTGCTGGAGATTTTAACATTCATTTTGAGAATCCAGAAGACCCTCTGAGAACAGCATTTATATCCATACTGGACTCCGTAGGCGTAAATCAGTGTGTAGTAGGACCCACTCATAAAGCAAGTCACACTTTAGATTTAGTAATATTCTTCGGATTAATTATAAGAAATGTATTCACAATTCCACTGTCTGAAATTATCTCAGATCACTATCTTGTCTCCATTCAAGTGTGTCACAGTGATAATGTACGCACAGCACCGCGCTACCGTATTAAACGTACATTCACATCGACTACCACACAGAGTTTTATCAGTAATCTCCCAGAGTTACCAACTTCGATTAGGCCACCGTCTGACCCCACAGAACTCGATCAGGCGACTGAATATTTAGAGTCGACACTTCGTTGTACCTTAGATAATGTAGCTCCAGCTAAAAGAAAAATTATTAGAGATAAGAAACTCACTCCCTGGTATAACGATCACACGCGCACTTTAAAACAGACTGCTCGGAAATTAGAGCGTAAATGCCGTCAAACTAAATTGTTGGTATTTCAAATAGCATGGAAAGAGAGCATCCTGAACTATAGGAAAGCTCTTAGTGTAGCTAGATCAACGTATCTCTCCACTCTTATAGAAGAAAATAAAAATAATCCTAGATTTTTATTTAATACCGTAGCCAAATTAACCAGAAATAAGACCACTACAGAAATCTCCACAACAACATCATGCAATAGTGAGGACTTCATGAACTTTTTTAATAATAAAATTGTAAATATCAGGCATAAAATTGAGGCTTTGAAACCAAACAATGTAATTGATACAGATGTTAACCTTGCCATGTCAGATTCAAACCTAGAATACTTTACTCCTCTTGAAGAGAATGAACTAATTTCACTCATCTCTTCTGCAAATTCATCAACCTGTATATTAGATCCTATACCGACACATTTTCTTAAACAGATAGTATCAGTAATAACAGAACCGCTGTTGAGAATAATTAATTTCTCACTCAGCATTGGTTATGTTCCAAAATCTTTTAAAGTAGCAGTTATTAAACCAATAATTAAGAAACCTGACCTCGACCCCTGTCAGCTGTCCAATTACAGGCCAATATCAAACCTCCCCTTTATCGCTAAGATTCTGGAAAAGATAGTAGCGGAGCAGCTATGCTCATACCTACATAGAAATGGCATACATGAACTATATCAGTCAGGATTTAGGCCTCATCACAGCACAGAAACAGCACTCGTTAAAGTAGTAAATGACCTCCTATTGGCCTCTGATCAGGGTTGTGTAACTATACTTGTATTACTCGACCTCAGTGCAGCTTTTGACACTATTGATCATGCTATTCTTCTTCACAGATTAGAAAATGTAGTAGGAATTAAGGGTACAGCCCTCTCCTGGCTTAGATCCTATTTGACTGATCGTTATCAGTATGTAGACTTAAATGGTGATTATTCTGCATGTTCTCTAGTGGAGTTTGGCGTTCCGCAGGGTTCAGTTTTAGGCCCACTGCTTTTTTCCCTTTACATGCTTCCTCTGGGCAACATAATCCGTAAGCATGGTATTAATTTTCATTGTTATGCTGACGACACACAGCTATACGTCTCAACAAAACCTGATGAGAAAAACCATCTTACTAAAGTTGAGCAATGTGTGCAGGACATAAGAAATTGGATGCTAATTAACTTCCTTCTGCTTAATCCGGATAAGACAGAAGTTCTAGTCATAGGACCGCATACAGCTAGAAGTAAAATCTTAGATCACACCGTAACTTTAGATGGCCTTTCTGTTCCGTCAAGTGCAACAGTAAAAGACCTCGGCGTGATTATAGATTCCAGCCTTTCATTTGAAGCTCATGTAGATAATATCACCAGGATAGCATTCTTTCACCTCAGAAATATCGCCAAAATAAGAAATATATTGTCGCTAAACGATGCAGAAAAACTAGTTCATGCTTTTATCACTTCTAGGTTGGACTATTGTAATGCCTTACTGTCTGGTTGTTCAGTTAGGTGCATAAACAAGCTTCAGCTAGTCCAGAATGCAGCAGCGAGAGTCCTCACTAGAACCAGAAGATATGAGCACATCACCCCTATCCTATCTTCACTGCATTGGCTCCCTGTGAAATTTCGCATTGATTTTAAAATACTACTCTTGACATATAAGGCATTAAATGGTCTCGCGCCGCAGTATCTGAGCGAACTGCTAGTGTCTTACGATCCGCCACGCCTACTTCGGTCAAAGGATGCAGGCTGCTTATCAGTACCGCGTATTATGAAAACTACAGCTGGGGGCAGAGCTTTTTCTTACAAAGCCCCAAAATTATGGAATAGTCTTCCAAATAGTGTTCGGGACTCAGACACAGTCTCATGCCTCATTTCCACTACACTGGTGCTGGTGCCCGGTGCCGGTGCCCGGCCGGTGCTGAACTGGGAACCACCCGAGAACCGGCCCGCATTTACACTAGACAGGAGCTCAGCGGGAGCTGCATGATAATACGTCACAGGCCACGCCCACTATACAGAAACCAACATGGCCGAAGTCAGTGTTCTGGTTATTCTCCAAACGATTAAAATGTATTTGACTATCCAAAGGCAGCTTATTCGACGTGTTATGACCGCTGAAACAGAGCGACATAGACAACGATTACGTGCAAGACGACTGGTAAGTTCTAACACCCCGTTAACTTACAATGAGTTTTTTTTTTTTACCCAGACTAGCATTAGCTCAAATGCTAATGGTAATGCTATCTAACTATACTGTTGTTGTTTTTCTTTTTCAACACGTAATTTATGCAGTAAATAACATTTAACATTAAAATTTTCAGATCGCCTCAAAACTTCGTGTGCGCCGTAAATCGCCCGTGATGTGGATGTTGCCACGAGCACAGCAGTGGTGGGATACCATTGTTCCCGATTTCAGCCCGGCGCAGTTCATGGAAAATTTCAGAGTCTCTCATGAGTCATTTGAGTACATTTGTTGTCAGCTGAGTACAATGGGGAAAAGAAACACAACCTATCGCCTGTGTGTACCCCTAAAAAAACGAGTTGCTATTGCCATTTGGAAGCTGGCAACCGGCGGCGAGTACAGAACAGTGAGCCACCTTTTTGGAGTCGGCATATCCACTGTATATAATTGTGTGCAGGACTTTTGTGATGCTGTGATTAGAGTACTTCTTGCTCAACACATTAAATTTCCAGATCCAGCCAAGTTGGTGGAAATGGCAAATTTTTTTGAAAGTCGCTGGGGAGTGCCACAGTGTGTTGGGGCAATAGATGGAAGTCACATACCAATAATTGCACCGGAAGAGTACCCAGGTGATTACTTTAACCGCAAAGGATGGCATTCAGTTGTTTTACAAGCTGTTGTGAATGGAAAAGGACAATTTTGGGACATTTGTGTTGGATTTCCTGGTAGTGTTCATGATGCAAGGGTGTTAAAACAGTCATATGTATGGGAAAGGCTGAGTGATGGTGACCTGCTAAGCCAAAACAAAATTAACATCTGTGGCTGTGATGTCGGTCATTACTTAATCGGTGACCCTGCCTACCCTCTGCAAAACTGGCTGATGAAGCCATTTTCAGACACTGGCAGATTATCAGTTCAACAACAGAAGTATAATTATAGAATAAGCAGTGCAAGGTCAGTCGTGGAAATGAGCTTCGGGAGGTTAAAAGGACGTTGGCGATGTCTGATGAAAAGGAATGATTGTCAACTTGACCTTACAAAGAAGATGGTGTTGGCCTGCTGTGTTCTGCACAATATATGTGAAGAGCATGGGGACAACTTTAGTGAGGATCTTCGTGCCATGCATGTCAATCTACAGCCTCCTCTTCAGGCAGTACCTGAACATGGACATCCAGAAGGAGCTGATGTAAGAGCGGCATTAATGGACTACTTCACCAGACAGGACCAATAAATCTGTAGTGTTTTATTGAAATGCAACAGTAAACAATTGAACATTTAGCCAAAAGGCAACAAAGTAAAAAAAAATAAAAAAGTGCCAACGAGTAAAGTGCAAACATCTTTTTGAAATTAATCTGTGTTTAGAATATCAATAATAAATAAAAATAATTGAAATTAAAAAAAAAAAAAAAAAAACATTAACTGTGTGTTGTCTGGTTTTTCTCCATCACATTAACCATTCTTTCCAAAAGGCCCAGCATAGCACCTGAGGTCTCATCCATTTTATTAAGAATGGCCTCATTCATCTCTCTACTGTGCTGGAGAAACTGCTCATCGGATCTCTCCAAATAAGAAAGTAGTTCCTCATTGTCCCGTTCTCTCGTCTTTCTCTTAGCTGTGTAATGACACACAAATACTACAATAAGCAAATTGCCTGATTATATAATACACAATAGTTATATTGAATTTATAATACATTTTGTCTTTACTGAGCAACTGGTGACAAAACAATTCTTACCTTTCCTCCGTGGTTCTGTAGAAGCTTCGCTTAAAGCTGAAGATGCACTGCATTCTCCATGATCTTCATGGCTTCCCACACATGATGTATTTGAATCTAAATAACAGTAGTGAAAACATCAGTTTCATATTTTCTGCTTTTAAATTTTGTACACAGTAACCACGCATTAATGCCTTCCTTTCAAGGTTTTACATCTTGCATAGCTTTTCTTTCAACAGAATGTAAGTAAACCCATCCATACTGTACACATACAAGAATGAATAATTGAGCAACAAGTTAAAGCATCATATTAATAATAACAGTATGGCTGCACACACACGTAAACGTATGTAGCAACTGAGATTTTTTTTTTTACACTAACAAAAGTAAGAACTTAGCTTACCGAGATCCGATGTGGAAGGGGTGACGATTTCCTGGAGCATTGCTGTTGCTGAATTTAATGCCCCAGTAAGTTGGTTTGAGGGTCTGTGTCCCAGCACCGAATCCATCACATCATAAAAATAATCTTTTGTACCTCCACCGCTGCCACTTTTACACAGCCCCTTCTTTTTGTCCCTGTAGTCTTTCTTCATTTTTTTTAGTTTATTAACTATTTGCTCCGTTGTTCTTGTGAAGCCTGCGACTATCAGTTCTTCTCGTATTTCCTCATACACCTTTTTTTTCCTCAAAGTACTTTGCAATTTCTCCTGTATCTCTGCAGATGTCCAAATTGCTAAAAGCGCTTTAGCTTCCTCCGCACTCCACGTTTGGGTCGCCGCCATTTTATTTTTAGAAAAATCTCCGTATAACTCCGCCCACTGTTCGTGACGTCACGGGTTCTCGGTTCTAGACCAGCAGAGTTTAGGGGCCGGTTCGGTGCTTATTTTAGGGCACCGGCACCAATTTTTATTCTGTGGAAAAGCGCGGCACCGGTTCCAAAATTGGGAACCGGCACGGAACCGGCACGGGAACCAGAGCAGTGGAAAAGGCCTATCAGTGTTTAAGTCTAGGCTCAAAACCTATTTATTTAGCCAAGCATTTTTATAAATAGATTTGCCATAAGGTAAAGGAGCAGATCTGGGGGACTCATGGACGTAGAGTATTATGGTGAACTGGTATGTTTAGATGCTGTCTTCCTCAGTCTCATTTGATCACTCAGGTTTGTTGACGGTGAGGTGATTGTTTGCTTTACATCTCAGGGAGCCCTCATGTTTGTGTTTCCTTCTGGCTCTCCCTTTTAGTTATGCTGTCATAGTTAGTCCTGCCGGAGTCCCTGCTTGCACTCTACAGTAAATATACATTCACATTAGACATTGTGACTGTGACCATACCTAATTGCAATCTCTCCTCCTCTTCTCTTCCTCCCCCTCTTTCTCTTTCCTCTCTCCCCCTGTCTCCCCCTTTCACTCTTTCTCTCTCTCTCTCTGTCGAGCTACACATGTGGTTCCTGAGCTGCCAGTGATCCAGACTCCCTCTGCCCTCCGGACCTGTCTGATCCATCCTGGTGCCCGGTTTCTGGTTGGAGGTCTCATCGCATGGATGCCCCGTGTGTCTCTTTAGGATGCGCCTGGTGTCTGGGGATGATTCTATCTACTTAGAAGACGGTTCTGGCCTCGACTGGTATTGTCAGCTGTTTCTCTGAGGACTTGACAATTCGATAGTTCAGGACTGGAACTTTCTACAAGTCTATCTGAGTCTCGAATAACTACTGGACTCCATTTTACATCAACTATTATAACATCAATTAACATCAACTATTATAGCTGAACCTAACACTTAACACTGTATAAATGCAGATCATTTCCTGCTATCTGTTTCACCCAGATGAGGATGGGTTCCCTGTCGAGTCTGGTTCCTCTCAAGGTTTCTTCCTATTACCATCTCAGGGAGTTTTTCCTTGCCACTGTCGCCCTCGGGCTTGCTCACCAGGGAATATCTGAACATTTTGATTCATACACATTCACATTCCATACAACTTAAATAATTCTTTTGATTGTGTAAAGCTGTTTTGAGACAATGTCAATTGTTAAAAACGCTATACAAATAAAACTGAATTGAATTGAAGGAAGGTGGATATCCTGTGTGTCCAAGAGACCAGGTGGAAAGGTAGCAAGGCTAGAAGCTTAGGATCAGGGTTCAAATTGTTTTACCATGGTGTGGATAAGAAAATAAATGAAATAGGAGTTATTCTGAAAGAGGAGTTTGCAAGGAATGTTCTAGAGGTGAAGAGAGTATCAGACAGGTTGATGAGTCTAAAGCTGGAAATTGAGGGAGTAATGTTCAATGTTGTTAGTGGTTATGCCCCACAGGTAGGATGTGAGTTAGAAGAGAAGGAGACATTCTAGAGTGAGTTAGATGAAGTGATGGAGAGCATCTCCAGAGGTGAGAGAGTGGTGATTGGTGCAGGCTTCAATGGACATGTTGGGGAAGGGAACAGAGGTGATGAAAATGTGATGGGCAGGTTTGGTCTTCAGGACAGGAATGTAGAAGGACAGATGGTGGTGGACTTTGCAAAGAGGAGTGAAATGGCAGTAGTAAATACTTTCTTCCAGAAGAGGCAGGAACATAGGGTGACATATAAGAGTGGAGCAGAAGCACTCAGGTAGACTACATCCTATGTTGACGTTGTAATCTGAAAGAGATTAGTGACTGCAAAGTGTTGGTAGGGGAGAGTGTAGCCAGACAACACAGAATGGTGGTGTGTAAAATAACCCTGGTGGTGAGGAAGGTGAAGAGGACAAAGGCAGAGCAGAGGACAAAGTGGTGGAAGCTGAGAAAGGAAGAATGTTGTGATGACTTTAGGGAGGAGTTGAGACAGGCTCTGGGTGGTCAGGAGGTGCTTTCAGTTGACTGGACAACTACAGCCAATGTGATCAGGGAGACAGGTAATATGGTACTTGGTGTATCATCAGGTAAGGGAAAAGTGGACAAGGAGACTTGGTGGTGGAACGAGGAAGTCCAGGCGTGTATACAGGGAAAGAGGCTAGGAAGAAGTGGGACTCTGAGAGGACTGAAGAGAGTAGACAGGAGTACAGGGAGATGCAGCGTAAGGTGAAGGTAGAGGTGGCAAAGGCCAAACAAAGAGCATATGAGGACTTGTATGCTAGGCTGGACAGTGAGGAGGGGGAGGTGGATCTGTACAGGTTGGCGAGGCAGAAAGATAGAGATGGGAAGGATGTGCAGCAGGTTAGAGTGATTAAAGATAGAGATGGAAATATACTGACAGATGCCAGGAGGGTGATGGGAAGATGGAAGGGGTACTTTGAGGAGTTGATGAATGAGGAAAATGAAAGACAACAAAGAGTAGAAGAGGTGACTGTTGTGGAGCAGGAAGTAGCAAATATTAGTAAAAGTCAGGTGAGAAGGGCGTTGAAGAGGATGAAGAGTGGAAAGGCTGTTGGTCCTGATGAAATACCTGTGGAGGTATGGAAGTGCTTAGGAGAGGTGGCAGTCGAGTTTCTGACTAGTTTGTTTAACAAGATCTTGGACAGCGAGAGGATTCCAGAGGAATGGAGGAGAAGTGTATTGGTGCCGATTTTTAAGAACAAGGGAGATGTGCAGAGCTGTGGCAATTACAGAGGCATAAAGCTAATGAGCCATACAATGAAGCTGTGGGAAAGAGTAGTGGAAGCTAGGTTAAGGGCAGAGGTGAGCATTTGTGAGCAGCAATATGGTTTCATGCCTAGAAAGAGTACATCAGATGCAGTATTTGCTTTGAGGATGCTGATGGAGAAGTACAGAGAAGGTAATAAAGAGTTGCATTGTGTCTTTGTACTGTAGATTTAGAGAAGGCGTACGACAGGGTGCTGAGAGAGTAGCTATGGTGTTGTATGAGGAAGTCTGGAGTGGCAGAGAAGTATGTTAGAGTGGTGCAGGACATGTATGAGGGTGCTAAGACAGTGGTGAGATGTGCTGTAGGTGTGACAGAAGAGTTCAAGGTGGAGGTGGGCCTGCATCAAGGATCGGCTCTAAGCCCCTTTTTGTTTGCTCTGGTGATGGACAGGATGACAGATGAGGTTAGACAGGAGTCTCCATGGACTATGATGTTTGCAGATGACATTGTGCTTTGTAGCGAGAGCAGGGAACAGGTGGAAGAAAATTTGGAGAGGTGGAGGTACGCTCTGGAAAGCAGAGGAATGAAGGTTAGCCGCAGCAAGATGGAATACATGTGTGTGAATGAGAGGAACCCAAGAGGAACGGTGAGGCTACAGGGAGCAGAGGTAAAGAAAGTGCAGGACTTTAAGAACTTAGGATCAACAGTCCAGAGCAACAGAGTGTGGAAAGTAGTTGAAGAGGTGGGTACAGGCAGGTTGGAATGGGTGGAGAAAAGTTTCAGGTGTGTTGTGTGATAAAAGAGTATCGGCGAGAATGAAAGGAAAGGTGTACAGGACAGTGGTGAGACCCACGATGCTCTACGGCTTAGAGACTGTGGCATTGAAGAAAAGACAGGAGGCAGAGTTGGAGGTATCAGAGCTGAAGATGTTGAGGTTCTCCTTGGGAGTGACAAGGATGGATAGGATCAAGAATGAGTTCATCAGAGGGACAACCCTCTGAGATGTTTTGGAGATTTTAAAGTCAGAGAGGCCAGATTGAGGTGGTTTGGACATGTTCAGAGGAGAGATGGTGAGCATATCGGTAGAAGGATGCTGAGGTTGGAACTGCCAGGCAGGTGGTCTAGAGGAAGACCAAAGAGGAGATTTATGGATGCAGTGAGAGAGGACATGAAGTTAGTTGGTGTGAGAGAAGAGGATGCAGAGGATAGGGTTAGAGGGAGGCAGATGATTCGCTGTGGCGACCCCTGAAAGGGAACAGCCGAAAGACAAAGAAGAATTTCATTATATGTATATTACATTTAGTCTTGTGTTTGTGTTTATGGTGATGTTCTGTAAAGAAATGTTTGCAAAGAAATCGCTAAAGTTTGCTAGCGGATAGCACCGATTGCACGATATTACAAAAATATATTTTTATGTCACATACACTTTACTGCATTCTACAAACAAATATGAAAGTTCAGTAGCACTGCAGTTTGCCGAGCATTTGATAGCGCATTGTTTGTTTTGCTTACCAGCCATACGTGTACATGTAAATGAACGGTGCTTACACTATTCTTACTTATTGCAACGTGACCACAGTTTTGTAATTTATATTCTGTACAGGGACGGCTGAGGAAACCCGAAGGCTCATCCGTTTACGTGATGAAAATGAGCAACTTTTTTAAAAATCGAAATACGGCGCAAAAAAATCTTTGGAAGTGAGTAATCTCTCTATTACGGGAATGTGTGATAAACATCGGCGAATGTCCTCTAACGTAACATTAGGAACTAGCGACAACGTACAGTGGGAGCCACGTCAAACAGCCGCCTGGAGCATGACTGCTCCGTGGCAGTTCCATGAAGGCTTCGTGCATGGAATGTGATCCCCCGCGATGACGCAGTTAACGATGCCCCGCCCCATAAACGCCCCCATGCGCTTTCTAAAAAGATGGTTGCAATGCCGTATAATTCCGCCAGATGGAGCATTGACTGGCAAAGTTAACTGCAGTGTCCAGGAAACCCAATACCGTATCTTTAATATACAGACAGTTCTTGTATTGTCAACATAGTTTCATAAATAGATGAAAAAACAACAACAACAAACCGATTAATAAAACAGATTTGTTAAATCACTCAATACACAACCCATGATGATTATGCTATTTATTATTTAATAATGAATTAATAAAATTAGTTAGTGAAATATTTTTAAGACATCCTGAAATGATCCTTAAAGACATGGTAGCGGCTGTAATTTGTCTATACCGATCATTGTAGGTACGGAATAAAAACGCAGGCTACGTACAGTATTTTATATTACTGTGTATTTTACCTATAGTTCCATTTAATATACTGATAGATAATATTTTGCTGCAAAGTAAAGCTCAAAATGTAACGTCTGCTTGGGTTTGTTTTCGTTATATTTTTGATGATGTTTTCGCTGATTTTTTCACTGATAGTCTACAAGTGGCATAAGAGGCAATTAATGCCGCATGCAACCTGGAACAAATATCTGCCCATATGGATCAGTATTTCTTTAGTCATTTAATTATGCATAATGCTCCCCCGTCAAAAGATCTGATGGGGCATTAATCACTTATCACAACTGTGAATGGATGCGGCAGCAGAGACAGATTAAATCCCCATAAACACTTGGAGACAATAGTAAAAAAAAAAAGTTCCAGAGGGTTAGCGCCTGTTATACTAATGTATTTTTACTGATTTTTTTTACTGCTTATATTTCGTTGGTTTTTACGCAATTTCATGTGTGTGTGTGTGTGTGTGTGTGTGTGTGTGCGCGCGCGCACGAGAGAGAGGATACTCTGACAAGACCAACTTCCGTGTGGCTCCCGTGGCGCAATCGGTTAGCGCGTGACACTTATAAAGCAGTCCAGGTGAAGCAATGCCGAGTTCGAGTCTCACCTAAAGCACCCAAAGCATTTTACTGCATATCGCACTGTGTATGTGACAAATAAAATTTGAATTTGAAAGTAAAGCTTAAAATGTAACTTCTGCTTTGGTTTGTTTTCGTTATATTTTTGATGTTTTCGCTGAAAGTCAAATTGGCATAACAAATTGATTAATGGCGCATAATATCTGGAACAAATATCTGTCCATACGGATCAGTGTGTCTTTAGTCATTTAACCAGCATAACGTCCCACATCAAAGATCTGATGGGGCATCAATCACTTATCACAACGGTGTATAGATGCAGCAGCAGAGACAGATTTAATCCCCATAAACATTCACACTTGAAAACAAAACTAACAGAACTAAACAGTTCTAGAGTGTTAGTGCCTGTTATCACAGGACAGGAATCACCTACAGGATACTACTATATTTTACTGCTCATATTTTTTACCCTAGTTTCATTTGGTTTTACGCGATTTCATGTATTATTTGTGTGTCTGTGTGTGTACAGTGTGTCTGTGTGTTTGAGTGCGAGAGATAGCGTGAGAGCGCGTGCGCGAGAGAGGGCTTTCATGCTGATTTATCCAAGGTTACTAAAACCTGGCTTACTACCTATAAAAAATATTTCAATTTAACTCATGGGTCTCAATCACAGATGACACGACAAATTATATACTCTGAAACGTTCATTTGAACATTTAAAAATATATACAAAAACATAAATACTAATGTTATCATGGTGTAAATTATTAACATTAGGTTAGGTCCTGCCCTTAATTAATTCATATTATAATTACTTTTACATAGTATAGTTACTGGACTGACATTACCAAAACTAGCTATTTGATTTAGCCTTTCTAAAATCAACCCATATATCATTTATAATCAGAAAACATAAAACATATTATGATCTGTTCAACAGCCCATCAGGGGGGTATTCTTCGTACGTCGCTTGAAACATCCGGGATGAATTGACACATCTAAGATGAGATCATCGTGCTAATTAAGACCTGGCTAAGTCGGTTCTTCCAGCACACCTGTTGTTGATGATTAGTATGGCCGGATTGAGTTGTCTAGGATTATTGCGCGCTCGTGCGTTGGTTTAAAAGGCGATATGCATCGACAGTAGAAACACTGATCACAAGTCCTTTGATTGGTTGACGAAATGACAAAAGAACAAGCTCTATTTTTTTTTGTAACACCTGTTATGCGCTGAAATGCCGCCCCCCCCCACGTGTTATGCGCTGAAATGCTCCCCTGCCATGGATTCCCCCTCCTCACACACACACACACACACACACATAATCGCTATCAAATATTATATTAGAACATAATATGCACATATGTTTTACAAATTACATGAGACAATAAAATAAAATAAGAAATATGAAAATAAATATGTTGTATATGGAAAAATAGAAATATGAATATTTTTTTTAAAAAAACATGTATACTTTTATATTGTTTACTTTATAATAAAATTAGTTTTGTCAATTTTTTCATTATAAAAATTTATTTTTATTATATTATTTTTTTTTTCATATTTATAACGAACCCCTGAAAAATAAATGTGTTACAAAATAAACATTATACAAGAATTTGAATTAATTGTCTTGAGGGCTGTCTCAAGAGTTTATTATAATAATAGAAAATCTATGAATTTATGTTCTAATATATATATATTATGGCAAGCCGTATATATGCATGCAAGATACTTTTCTTTCCCCACGTGAGTCAGTCCACGTCAGCGCTCTTTAACCAATCAGATGTGACCTCACCATTTCAACCAATCATAACCCGGCGGGAGCGCAGCCTTAATCCTGTTTACATGAAATAAACCTGCTACCGAGCAGGTTCAAGCTTACGGACATGTTGCTATGACAACAAGTGCGAGATGCGCATCGGAGAACGAAACAATCCAAGATCAGGACAAATCCACAACAATCAAATCCAGCTAACTGAGTTAGCGACGTACGAAGAACACCCCCCTGTTTTAATTTAGTTTGTATTTTTTATTATTCATAAGACAACCTTTCAGTTTTGTAAATATTTTAGTTATAGTGTGTTAAGTCTTACTTTAGGTTAAACGTTTTTGAGAATTTGACCATCCAGCTTAGATAAATGTTATGTCATTGATTGATAAAATCTGGATTAAGGATATTATATAATTATATATATATATATATATATTTTTTTTTTTGTTTCCCCCTGAGGGATTGCCACCTTATTGTGGTCAGGGGGTTTGCGTGCCTCAACACAATTCAGCAAATACAATACTGTTACTATACAGTAAGGCCAGGTAAAAACAGTGCTCGAACATGATGCCCCCCTCCCCCCACCCCGTGTTGTCTGGTCTAGAACGGCGCTGCCTCTGACCGTCTTTTGTCTTGTAAATGAGTATTCTCACTCACCTTCCAATCCCCCCAGCGCACACACTCTGTTTGTACTGTAAACTGTACTGTAACTGTGTTTGCTAGGGCACTTGGTTATACACAGTACTTTAATGTATGGAACACTTACTTAACTTACTGGTTTGGTTTAAACATCGCTTATTACCTTATTCAGCAAAATAAATTCATTATTAACGTATTGAAGTATTTTAGTTAAGGACAAAAACTGTGCTTGTGTTTAGAACTGCTGAACAGCCGAAAACACACACACACCCATCCCCCCGCTAAAAACACACACACACAGAGCAATTAACACCATGTCATACTCAGGAGTGGAAGGTGAGAAACCTCAATGGAGAATACCCAGTTTGTCGTTGCTCTTTTGGAGTTCTTAAAACCCAAAACATTTATTTATACTGAGAAAAAATTATTATGGGTCACAATCACAAACACAAATACATATAATCAAGTGTTTAACTGGTTTCATTTGTTTCTATGATCAATAATTATTATTATTATTATTTTCAGCCCAACTCTTTGACTATTTAAAACAAAGTTGTGTCCCATTTTTTGCCCATTGAAGTTGTTGGTTCAACTAAACAATTTTTAAATACCCAAACAATCCCCCAAAATTAAAACACGCAAAACATGACTTTAACAATTCAATTTATTCTTCCAAAACTAGTCAAAGTTAAAACAGTAATTTATATAAAACAGATGAATACATGTTGTCTTTTTGCTTAAAGTTCATTAAACTACCCGGATACACCAGCTGCTTATAAGTCTCTATCTATAGTCCTTTTACATTAAAATATTAATTTTTTAAATATCAAAACTATTAAACATGGAACAGTTGAAGTCTTTGTTTCCCCCAAAGTACTGTATCAGACATTTTGCAGTTCTATGTTCAGAATATACAGTAGACCTGATCAAACATCATTCTAAAGCTGTCGGACTGTGACGTCATCCCTCCTACAGCTCCCTCAACAGCTTGTTCAGGCTCCTCCAGTCCTGTAGCTCCAAAAGTCCAGCCGTCAGCCGTCTGACCCCCAATCCTCCACAGCGGAGCTCTGCTTAAAGACAACAGGAGAATTTAGTCAAGGCAAAGATAAATAAACTTCACAGAACATATAGTTCTAATAAAAATAAAATATATTAATAAACCTATTTACCACAGAGTGTGTAAAATACTGTTTTGGGGATTCTGTAATGTAAATAAACTGCCTGTGCTAATGTTAACCAGTGAACAGTGTTAGTGTTAACCAGTGACTGTATTAAATTGCATTAAATTAACCCAGACTTTACTTAATGCGCTTCTCATACAAATAAGTTAAGCGATATAACACTCGTATATGAGCATTAGTTCATCCCTGAAGCCAAACTATAACTTACTGAAGCCCCTCACACACACACACACACACACCTCCCCCCTCCTCCCCCTCCTTAACTGATAAACACTTCTGTGTTGTTATTCAGCTCGTTAACTAAGCGCTCGCGCTACCGCGGAAAGTGTATAAAATATAAACCGGGTTATGAGCGTTACTAGCTCCTGTACAGCTCCCCTCAGTCTGTGTCCCTCATCAACTGCATCACATTATATTACAGTCACAGAAATAACCTGCAGATTAACTCTTAACCAGAGAATAAATAAGCGCTGAATTTATCCAGACAACACGCGGTGAGATTCTCTCAGTATTTACAGAGAACACAAACACTCTTCATCGGGTAGTGCAGCTCTTGTAATAGGGACATTAATAGTATTGTCGAAGCTTGAGCATGTTTTTGAGTTAAAGTGGAGTGACATTGTGAGTGTGTGACACTGACAGTAAGCTGTAATATTAACTCCAGACTTGGTAAACAGATCATTAAGTTCTCTAAAGTCACATCTGACCGCTGCTGCTGCTGCCAGTGATATTTAAAACGGCCAATAAAAAACTAAACTGGGAAATAAACTGTAAACTACCCCAAACACATTTTATAAAATAAAACATCACTTACCACGAATAGTCCGTTAAGCCGCCATCTTCATCTCTGTAGTTTGGTAGCGTCAGTTCGGCGGGGGTGGAGGCGGGTTGTTAAAATCACGTGATTGCAACTCAGCGCAGCTGGCTTGTTTTAATGTGTTCTTGAGAACGAAGCGCCATCTAGTGGTGGCACCAGGTAAATGAATAAATAGGGCTTGAATGGGCGTGTTTACTGTGAAATCTTGACACGCCTTTCGGCCAGAAAAGGGAGGGGGGATTACGGCGTGCAAAGGCCATTCACACGCCATTCACACTTCAGCCACACTGTCGCGGCTATTTGGTGTGGCTCCCACTGTATGATGACGTATAACAGTGTTGTAGTGGTGTCCCATTTCTTAGGGGAAATATTTAAACCCTTCCCCTTTCCACTTCGTTTCAAGGGACAAGGGCGAGGCGGGGAAGGGGTAGAAAAAAGAATTGGGATTCAGCCTTAACCACACACACTCTTGCCTTTACAGCCCCCCCCCCTTCTACATATGTGATGTATCTATCTATTGTGGACAGTATATTGGATGGTGGGATGGTCAATTTTATTTTAGTTATGTAAAGTGGGTGAACCCAAAGTGTAGGTGTGATGTAGACTGTAATATTTGTGCATTTGGATTGAAATGTCTAGTTGTGAGAGGACAGTATGTTGTTGTGTTGTTTGTTATGTGGAGGTTGTTGATTAAAGTGTGTGTGTAAAGGACTGAGTCCCGCTGTATTACTCAGGCTGCTACACTGCAGTGTCTATTCACAGGCGCGATCCCACTACTGATCGGCACGGGGGCTTTGACCTGCTCCGTTCCCGACCTGGGCCGGTTCACCCCTCCTTAGGCGACCTGGTGACCCCGAGCTCCCTCAGGAGCACCATATCGATACCGAACTTAGTGCGGACACCCGATCGGCACAGCCCACTGCAGCCCAGAACCCCTGAGCTCAAACGATCCGCCAGCCTCAGCCTCCCGGTAGCGGGGATTACAGGCGCGCGCCACCGCATCCGGCGGGAGACAGACAGAGCTGAGCAGCACTTACACTTCTCTCAGATACCCTCTAGCGGCCAGAATAGGAATTACACTGGACCTATTTTCCTCTTGGTTTCGCTGGTGTTTGATCGGGCATTTACAGTTCTAATATCAGAGATATTTTTCTCTTATGAACACATACAGCATGCTGCAATATTACTGAACTCCTTAAGGAACACTAAAAGAAAAAAAAGCATAGAAATGAAGAAGATTCCTTGCTATATATGTTTACTTGTATTTGTTTAAACTTAATCTCATTAATAATTACCTCTAGCGGCCAGAATAGGAATTACACTGGACCTACTTTCCTCCTGGTTTTTCTGGTGTTTGAAATTTAAGATTAATTTCTCTAATAATTAAACAAAAAACATTTTAAATTTGTTAGCAAGCCTGAGTGTGTGGTTAGTAAAGTTGTAAAGTAGTAAAGTTGTCTTTTCAGGCATTTAAAAAACAATATTTGTTAATTATTAAATCGTCAGGGTCATGGTTTAATTGCCGTCCCCAATTTGCTTGTAGTGTGTGAATAAGTGGATGAGTGTGTGGATTGACACGTCGTCCAGAAAGTAACTTACCTGTTTTTGTTTATTTTTCTTTGTAAAATAAATTATGCAATAATAAAAAAAATTAATGATTCCCAAAAAACAGCAGTCAGAATAGGAATTACACTGGCCTTAACTTCATCCTGGCTTCTCTTGTGTTTAACAGGACATTTAAAGATCTAAGATCAGAGCCTTTTTTCCCTCTTCTGAACACATCATGTTGTTGGTCTTTCGGCTGCTCCCGTCAAGGGGTCACCACAGCGGAATATCCAGTCCGCACTACAACTTGGCACAGGTTTTACGCCAGATGCCCTTCCTGACGCAACCCTCCCATTTTTTATCCGGGCTTGGGACCGGCACTGTATCCACTGGCTGGAATCGTACCCGGGCCGTCCGCATGGCAGGCGAAACACCTACCACTGAGCCACCAGTGCCCTTTCTGAACACATCATGCATGGTGCAATATTACTGAACTCTTTAAGGGACACTGGAGAAAAAAACAGAAAAGAGACAAAACGACATACACAGAAGAAAACAAATGGAGTGGGAGTTTTCAGTGTAAGAAGAGCCCTTGCTAGACAAGTGATCTTTGTAAACTAAATAATAAAATAAGAACAAAAAAATGTAAGTCTTAGCAAGTTAGTTTGAGGTAAAAAAAAAAAAATCCTGCCTCCTGCATTATGAGTAGATTTCTTAACCAGTTTAAATCAAATTAAAATTTAATTTGTCACATAAATGACCATACACATTATACACAGTGAAATGCTTATACGACTGTTAGTAAAAACTTGCAACTTGCCCATTTGCAATGTGGTGAGTAATGTAATGTGCTTCAACACAGGTGTGAAGGAAACAGAAGCAGGTCCAATTAGTGAGTCTAATGTGTTGTTCTGGTTGTGGGCCTGAATAACCTGTGGGAAGAAGCTCCCCTTTAGTCTCTCTGTGTTGACCTACAGCACATGGAAGCTCTATTCTGGTTTGGGAATTGTCCCATTTCGAACCGCAAGAGCCTACAGCGGGTAGTCGGGTCTCTCTTGTCTCTGTCATGGACATCTACACCACATACTGTACCACATCTATACCACAACGCCACCAGCATTGTGGCTGATCTCACACACACCCCTTACACACACTCTTCACCTTCTGCCATCAGGAAAAGGTCTCAAATCCAACTGTGTAGCAGTTTCTTCCCACATCCCATCCGACTCCTCAGTGCAATACGACTGGACTGATAACCACACACACACACACACAATCTGCTGCTTTTGCACAAGAACTTGTTCTTTGCTGCTATTACAAGACAACATTTTATTACTGCATTTAACTTCTCATGGGGAATTTATTTGCACTCCTCAATTCATCTTGTAGTGTCCTGGTCAGTGCTACATTGTCACAGTATATTGTATTGTGTCATGCTTCTGTTTGCACATTTGCACAAGTGCACTGTAGATGCGGTCATATTATTTCACTAGTTTTGACGCGTAGCTTTGTCTCAAAGTTTCACTCACACGACAGAAGTCCAATCTCTTTGTCTCTTGTAGTTTATTTTGTCAGAATCAAATAATCAACACTTCATACAGTCGTCTTGAGTTAATCCACTGTGATTACAGACACCAGTTGCTACTGTACATCTTGCAAATCTCTGACTTTTACAACAACCTATTTGCTGTATCTTGTAAATTACAGTCTTAGCTTACGTACATAACAACACTCTCGTTGTATATCTCTACTTACGGGAGCTTACGGTTACAACAACCTAGTTGCTGTATCTTACATTCTTAGCTTACCGGGAGCTGACGAGCTTACGTTAGCTGACAGTTACAACAACCTAGTTGTTGTATCTTACATTCCCAGCTTACGGTCAAAAGCTTGTGTTTCCGTAGCCTTCCGCATCTAAACTGAACTCTCTATCATATGACAGTCACACAAATGCATGTAATAGTAGAATGACATCACAGACCAACTTACGATTGTCAAAATGGATGCATAACTTAGAAATTTAAAGCTTATGGCTTATGTAACAAACTTAATGCTTAATGCTTTACTAATGAATAGAACAAGGGAGAATAAATGAAATAAACACAACAACAAATTCATAACAAGTACGATATGGCTCTTACATGCACGTTATGTTCTCTTTTTTGTGTTTTTGTTGGTTTTAGCCAATTTTGTTAATTTTATGTTGTATGTAGCACTTTGACATGGAGGAACATTGTTTCGTTTCCATGTGTACTGAACTGTATATGGTTAAAATGATGATAACAGACTACTTATCCTGATTTGAACCCCTGTATTCATGGACCAATACCCTCATTTACCACACTGTTATTTACAGTTTTTCTCATTTGCTAAGACACGCTCAGTGAAACTGGGATTCACTTGATCTTCATCATCACATTCTTAGCACAGGAGAAGTCTTCTCTTTCAAATGCCTTAACACTTTTTCATTTGTTTCACACATTTTTCACATCCTTTGTCAAAACAGTCACCTCAGATCTCATTGAAAGATCCCAAACTCCATTGGATTCACTGTGTTGAACAAAAGGAAAACATCTATTAACAGCTGATAGAAAGTACTTGCATAATTATGAATATCCAATGCACCTGTATGAAACTTGTTTGCACAACTCTTCAATCAGCAATCAATCCTCATCCCTCTACAAAAGATGCCACCTCGGAAGGAGAGTAAGAAGCCACGGCAGACGGGCCCGAGGAAGAGGAGTTTGTATGCGAAGTGAAGGAGCTGCAGCAGCAAGAGGACAAAATCGAGCTCAAGTTCCAAAAAAATTCGGGCAACAATTATTGACCATGTCATCAATCATGGTTTGTCCTTTAGAGAGGCTGGACAAAGGGCCCAGCCCATTCTGAGTCGGAGCACTGTGGCATCTATTTTCTTGCTTTTTAGGAATGAGAACAGGTTACTGTAATGTATACCACTGTGTATTTCAACTGCATTGCCCAGTTAGCAGAACAAACAGTGTCTACAGTAATGCAGATGTTTTATCAGTCCTATTTATGTGACTATCATACAGTAATGTCAATTTTGACATGATTTTTGCTTTTACTAGGGGGGGCAGTAACACACTGTAAAATTACAGTAACACACTGTAATTTTATAATAGGGTTTTTACTTGTGATAAAATAGGTTGACAGTTCACTACAGCAATTATAATTTGTCCTAAATATAAATTTTATTTTAAATGTAGTTTATTTATATTTACATGTAAATGTTACCATTTTTATCTTGCTACTACTGAGATTCAAACAGACACAACTGCAAAATATCCCATTCTTTATTTAAATCATTGCAAATTCATGAAAAAACAATGCAAATGTGAACACATTAAACATTTAAATCACCCTTTTTAAGAAAAACATTTAAAATAATACAAAGCACATGGAAATACATTTACAAAATAATTTAAGTACAGTATCTGAACTGCATATTTTGGAGGGAAAAAGTAACATTTTTCATTTTATGCCACATTAGCCTTGTTAAAAATTTTAATTCTGTTATAAAACGATCAATGTCTGAATTGACATGCAAGACTGAAACTGTCTTCATATATAAAGTGTCCATATTTGTCTGCGTGACTGAAATATTAACATCAAACCCAATGAATGTACAGAAAAAGTGTCTGAACTGCAGGAGAACAGTTTTCATTTTTCTCCACATTAGTGTTGTTAAAAAGTAATCTTTAAAAATAAAAAATTAGATATAAAATGCTTAATTTCTGAACTGACAAGCAAGACTGAAACTGTTTTTATAATGTGTCCATATGTGTCTGTGTGACTAAAAAGCAGCATCAAAACCCAAAATATGTACACAAAGAAAAAGTCTCGCTTCCAAACCTGAAATCTTGTATGGAAGATGTCAATCAAAAGTCCTGTTGGCAAAAATAAAAATAGAATAGAAATGCTAATGTTAACGTTACCTCAGTTTAGCGTAGTAAAGCTTCCGTTACCCAATGTTACCAAAGTTGATGTCAGCACACACACACACACACTTTTTACCTTGCTTGTTGATTGGTTGGCGGCACGGTGGTGTAGTGGTTAGCACTGTCGCCTTGCACCTCCAGGGTCTGGGTTCGATTCCCTGGCCAGGCTCGATTCCCATCTCTGTGTGCATGGAGTTTGCATGTTCTCCCCGTGCTGAGTGGGTTTCCTCCGGGTCCTCCGGTTTCCTCCCACAGTCCAAAGATATGCAGGTTAGGCTAATTGGCGTTCCTAAATTGCCCGTAGTGTGTGATTGGGTGTGTGTATGTGTGTGTGCCCTGCGATAGATTGGCACCCTGTCCAGGGTGTACCCTGCCTAGTGCCCGAAGTCTCCTGGGATAGGCTCCAGGTCCCCCGCGACCCTGAACACAGGATTAAGCGGTATAGAAAATGAATGAATGTTGATTGGTCTTTGGCATATAAAAATGTTAATCTGGTGTGTCGATAAGGATGTCCTCTGGAATTGCGCCACCGCAATTTGATAACAACAGATTCTTTAATCGGATTGGACCCAAAATTTCCATGCTAGGATGCAGATCCATTGCAGGGATCACACATACACACAATTTGGGAATGCCAATTCTTATGACTAATCTGCATGTCTTTGGACTGTGGGAGAAAACGCACCAAGCACAGGGAGAACATGCAGACTCTGAGGCGGGAATCAAACCCTGATTTGAATCAAACCCAGTGCAAGCCAAGGCTAACTGATATGCCACCGTGCCGCCTTTTTGTTAGTATGTTAACTATATTTATTTATGAGTGTAATTATTTTAATCACTTGTTGTTGGTGGTCTTTCGGCTGCTCCCGACAAGGGGTCGCCACAGCGGAATATCCAGTCCGCACAACAACTTGGCACAGGTTTTACGCGGATGCCCTTCCTGATGCAACCCTCCCATTTTATCCAGGCTTGGTACCGGCACTGTATCCAGTGGCTGGGGTTTGCGCACTGGCTGGAATCGAACCCGGGCCTTCCACATGGCACTTATTATACCAAAAAGTACTTTATATTGACATTGCAATTTAATATCATTTTAACAAATATAATTTTAAAAATGGATGAAAAGACAAGTATTTAAGCCGTGCCTTCGTGTTTCAGGTTTCTACCACAGAAGGTGTGATTTATTAACCTCACACTGAGGCTTGCTAACAAATAAAAAAAAAAAAATTTTGTTTAATTATTAGTGAAATTAAGTTTAAACAAATACAAGTGCACTTATATAGCAAGGATTCGTCTTCATTTCTATGCTTATTTTTTTTCCCTTTAGTGTTCCTTAAGGAGTTCAGCATGCAGTATGTGTTCATATGTGGGATTTTAGAACTTTAAATGCCCCAGCAAACACCAGAGAAGCCAAAAGGAAACTAAGTCCAGTGTAATTCCTATTCTGGCCGCTAGAGGGTATCTGAGAGAAGTGTAAGTGCTGCTCAGCTCTGTCTGACTCCCGCCGGACGCGGTGGCGCGCGCCTGTAATCCCCGCTACCGGGAGGCTGAGGCTGGCGGATCGTTTGAGCTCAGGGGTTCTGGGCTGCAGTGGGCTGTGCCGATCGGGTGTCCGCACTAAGTTCGGTATCGATATGGTGCTCCTGAGGGAGCTCGGGGTCACCAGGTCGCCTAAGGAGGGGTGAACCGGCCCAGGTCGGGAACGGAGCAGGTCAAAGCCCCCGTGCCGATCAGTAGTGGGATCGCGCCTGTGAATAGACACTGCAGTGCAGCCTGAGTAATACAGCGGGACTCAGTCTTTTACACACACACACACTTTAATCAACAACCTCCACATAACAAACAGCACTGCAACACACTGTCCTCTCACAACTAGACATTTCAATCCAAATGCACAAATATTACAGTCTACATCACACCTACACTTTGGGTTCACCCACTTTACATAACTAAAATAACACTGCATCAGGAAGCGTTTTAAAATAATACATTTGTTGGCTTTTCTCATTTTAATGCAGTATATAGTATGTATCTTATTGCATTGTTGAAGGGTACAGTATCTGACTATAAACTCTACACTGCCTCCTATTGGAAAAGAGAGAAAATACAACCATATATTCTTAAAATATAAGTCACTGCCAGGAGGAGGCGCAATTTGTAGACATTTTTAGATCAGATCAGATCAGATTAGATTCAACTTTATTGTCATGTACATGTGCAAAATCAGTGAAATGGCACGCACCAAAATGCACAAATCTTACAGTGTCATCCCACCTACACCTAAAACTGTTTTTTTTTATAGATGTTTCGAGTTCACTCACTAAACATAACTAAACTAAAACTATACAAAACCACCAGGAATCATTTTAAATAAAAACATTTGTTAAATTTTATCATTTGAATCAATTGTATGTATCTTATTGCATTGCTGAAAGGTATCTGACTATAAACATTACACTGCCTCCTGAAGTATACGTCACGTCCAGGAGGAGGCGCAATGTAAACACATTTATTTCTCAAAATAATGACAAGCAGCTTTTTTTTCCCCCTGCCATGGCCTTCCATATCACAAAAAGGCCACTGAATAACACTGCAATCACTGTCATGTCCACGAAACCAATGTGAGATGACTTCTGCTTTTGGCATGATGCACTGTTATACTGGAATGAACCATTATAACATGAGTAAAATGTGGCCATGACACAATCAGCAACAACACATAATTGACACTAATTGTCAAGTGATCATTGATTGATATTAATGGGCCCAAAGACAAGAAAAGTTCCCCATACAACTCCACCAACTCCACCAAAGACTATTGATTCAAAGCAAATTCTGTGGGCCTCAGCAGATATTGAGATTCCTCATACCAGATTCCATTTTTAAGTCATCAGCTGTCCAATTTGGTGCCTAGTTACCCATCGCAGACTCAGCTTTATGTTCTTAGCTGACAAACCTTGAACCTGACATTGTTTCTTGCTGTTGTTCCTGACAATTTAATGTGTTGTGCATTCTGATATGCTTCAAATACTCCTTGATTAAAGCATACTACGCTCTTCTCTGGTCTGACGAGCATGCAGAAAGAACAGTGGATTAGTTGAGCAAAATTTCTCTAAATGAAGATCCAACACTGAGAGAAAACATTCAGTAAGAACGGATCAATCCTCTACCCGGTCAGCGGAAGGAGCCATACGTAGACAAACTAGCTTGGCTGCGTGAAGTTACTGGAAAAATTTCAAGGAATGCTCATGTGGGACAAAAGTGTGTACACAGTGTTCACACTCCAATTCACACTGCAGAGGAGCTATCTTAAAGTTCAGTGCCCACATATAAATGTTTGTTTCTTCTTTGTTATTATTTTTCACAGGGGGATCATTCACTGTTGCCTGATAAAGCTGGGACCAGCACAGACGGCACTGCTCAGCTCTCTGCCAGTGCAGCCCTTGGCCGAAACCTTTGCCAGTGTTTCCTTTGCCGGAAACAGCTCACAAGGTTCCGGCAAAGAAATGATAGGATGCTACAGTCCATTATTTACACTCACTCACTCACTCACTCACTCACTCACTCACTCACATCTTCTATACCGCTTTATCCTGTATTCAGGGTCGCAGGGGGCCTGGAGCCTATCCCAGGAGCCTTAGGGCGCGAGGCAGGGTACACCCTGGACAGGGTGTCAATTTGTCACAGGGCACACATATATACGCTCATAAGCTATGGACAATTTGGGAATGCCAATTTGCCTAACCTGCATATCTTTGAACTGTGGGAGGAAACCGGAGTACCCACTGGGTCCAAAGACATGTAGCTTAGGCTAATTGGCGCCTTGTGCCCTAAGCCTCCTGGGATAGGCTCCACGTCCATGTGACCCTGAATACAGGATAAAACGGTATAGAAGATGAAGATGAGTAACTTGTTTTGTATACTACACAGACCTGACCATAAGTCCAAACCGCCTTGACATTGTTATGCATAACAAAAAGAAAATAAAATGTCCATTCATTGATATTGTGACCCAGAAGATCACAATATTTTGGAAAAATTACCTTAAAAAATTTTTTAATAAAAGAGCCTTGAAATTGATATCAGCAGGAAAGCAAAGATTCCAAAACAAAGGATTCCCAGTCATGATAGGTGAGAATACCTAATTCTGTCTCTATTTCACTCCCTCTCCACTGATACTATTCTACCTACGTAGGGCTTAGAGAGAGAGAGAAAAAAAAAACGCAAAATCATCTGCTTCCCCAGAGAAAACCAGAGTGGTTTTAACCACATACATCAGTTGCCTTATCTTGTTTCCTACTCATGTAAGCTCTTTTGAACGGTTTTTGCACCAGAATATTTCATTGTGTATTTACGGGGGGTCACAGTTCTGCAAAGAAATGTAAGGCCCCTACAAAAACATAGCTTTGCAGGTGACACATGCAGTTACAACAAAATTTCTATCTATTTTTTACCAATATATTTTGCAATTCAACGGAAATTTTTAATATTTACTTATACGAGTACTTGCTTGTAGTAAAAAAAACTTTTATGCTGAAATGAATTGGAAAAGGAAATGGGCAGAGTAGCTTAACACACATTTCAGTTCAAGTTATCCCAAAGTAGTAAGAATTGATATTTGGTATCTTTTGTATTTGTGTTGATAAAATTTGCATAGCACTTTTATCAGCAGCTTGGCAGACAGTAAAATCGAAATTTACAGTTCTCTCCAAAAGTACTGGAATCGAAAGGTTAATAATAATCTGTCTCTGCTGTACATTGAAGACATTTGGGCTTGATCTCAAAAAATAAATACGTATATGTTAAGTATAAAAAGTGGAAGGTCAATGGAGACTTTAAAATGGTGGCATTCCTGGTGGGTCTCTAATGTGGTTTTACAAAGTTTCTCAGCTATCTTTGTCTTTGGTATAACAGGGACACCAAGCAACACTACCAAAGGTGAGACTGGCCAAACTGGATAAAATTTGTTGTGGGTGGAAGAAGCATCATGTGGAAGCCATTCTTTTGATTGTGTAAAGTTGCTTTGAGACAATGTCAATTGTTAAAAGTGCTATACAAATAAAATTGAATTGAATTGTATTGAATTCGTAGACCATGGAAGAAGTCAGCAGCCTTTAGGTAACTTTAAGGCTTCTTTCAGGATCAGGATTTCTTTAGTGTATGCTCTACTTGCATACAGAGGGTATCAGTGAGTTTTTGTTCAGTGTTGTGTCATTGTGGGATTGGGGTATCACATCGATTCATTTCACAACTGGCATTGTACAAAAACTTTCTACAAGAGTTGTTTAACACTTTAACAGGACCACATGGCTATACACATTTTTTATTGCAATTCCTGGATATACAGTAGTGTAAATACATCGTCAACTTTTTCCTTTCCAACTTTGCCTTATCTCAAAATTTTGAAATAATATATTCACACAAATGCTCTATATTAAACGTCTGGAAAACAATCAGGGAAAACTGGAAATTGGTATCAATAGTGCTACTCAAAAGATTCTCAAAACATAAATATGAGAATATTAGAACGTCAGCATTTGTTTCTCAATATTTATGTCTAGATTGTTGAGCTCATAGTTTAGAGATGGGGAAGGTAGTGTCATGGCTTAGCCTTTCATGGCTACTTTGGGAATGGGCACGTTAATCTTTATTCTTAATGATTTAACTCATGATGGTAGCAGTAGAATGCTTAGACTGACCAGACCTTAAACCACAATTCAGTCGCCAGACCTAAAACAAAAAAATCTGATAAAAACAGGGTACATCTCAAAGAGTATTACAACAGTGTAAATACATTACTGGACACCCTGAACAATGAATACTTTAAAAGGCCAATGGAGACTTTAAAATGGTGGCATTTCAAGTAGGTTTTACTTTTTCTTTCTTTTTTTAGGTTTAAGTTTCTCCACTATCTTTGTTTTTTTTACATAGCAGAGACACCAAGCAACACTACCCAAGGCAGGACTAGTAAAACTGGGTTAAATTTGCTTTGGGGAAGCAGCATCAAGTGGAAGCCACTGGTGGACCATGGCAGTGTCCTGATGCAACCACTACACATTAAGTTGAGCCTTTTGAAACCTTGTAGCTCTAGACAAGATGTCATCAGCCTTTATGTAACTTCAAGTTTTCTTAAGCTGTTTGATGCAATAGCCAAAATCATTTTGTTTGTGAGTCCCAGAGATAAGATCAAAGTATTCATACTTATATTGATATCAGTATGGGAAAAACATCAGTACATATTGAAGTGAACATATTCAAGAAAAGTGCTTACACAAGGATATCCTTGACTTTGAATGCTTCTACCCAAGGACAATATGATGAGAACATGATTGAAGATTACATTTTAATAAAATCATAAACCTCAATAGAATAATCACTTAAATAATTTTTTTTGTATAAGTAGTCACTTCTCCATTTTGTGGTCATTGCTTTCATATAAATATATGCATTCATAATGTAAATATGCTTTTCTGAATTTATGTCAATTTAACCATGAAAGCAAATATATGTCCTTGTCACAAAATCTAACTATGGTACATATTATAGTTCTTTGGATTAAATATAGTAAAAGCTACTCTAATAAAGCTTGTACACAACCAATTTTTGGGAGGTGTGAATCTTAAGGTATACAGTACATACTGTATGTGTCTATGGTGGCAGAAAAGAAACAAGTGGACAGGAAGCTTTTCCCATAGTGAAGAAGTCTAATGAGCAATCGGTCTGGTCCAGATGGCCAGGTCAAAAAGTGCCATAGCACTTGAAGTGGTTCAGGACATCACAACACACAAGCAATACAACTTATGTCAAAACTGTTCAGCTGAGGTGGGGCTATTAAGGATTTCTGGCAGTTCAGTCAAAAGTACCAGAGAGGAAATATATATTTTTTATATTTCTCATAAACTTTGAAACATTGATTAGACCCTTAAATAAAATGGAATCACTTAATCCGGATTCAAATTATACCTGTCAATTCATTCTTTTTAATGATACTTTTTAGGACTTTTAGTAAATTATTTTTCATTAATTAGTAATTAGTAATTGCAGTTTAAAGCATTATTGTGCCATTGCGACAAATAAGTTATATTCAGGATGTTGCTAGCGTATCCTCTACTGGTACTTGCATATAGAGGGTGTCAGTGAGTTCTTGTTAAGTGTTATATCACTGTGGGACTGGAGCAGCACAGTGATTCATTTCACCACTGGCTTTGTACAAAAACAGGAGTGATGGTGTTTAACCCCTTAACAGGCAACTCAACCACATGGCTCCACACATTTTTATTGCAATTTCCATGTAAAGTGTTCATAAATTCAAATGCAATTTTCCCTTATCTCAAAGTTCTTCAAATAAGACGGCTCTTTTTAAAACAGTTTTTAAATCATGGAAACTGGATATTGACATCACTAGAGCTACCCAAACAATACTCAAAAGATAAATATGATTTTAGAATGTGAGCATTTCTTTGCTGATATTTAAGTCTAGAATTTTGAGCTCCAGACCTTAACAATTTAGAAAAAAAGACAATATATGCATGATAAAGCATCACAAAAATGTATGAGTTTAATAATATCAACAGACTGCAGTCTTATTTTTATGAATATTTTTTAAAAGAGGTTCTTTTTTAAACATAGCTCTGAAATCATGATAAACGAAAATGATTAAAAAAAAAAAAAAAAAAGGTATGTGTTTTCATGGCATTATGCTTTTGGTCATGGTCATGTAGAACTGTAAAGCTTTACCCCAGCCTAAGATCCTGAGCACTCAGTTTTTCCACTCAGGATAACTCTTTATTTTATCTGCATAATTTTTTTCCCTCTGTCCTAACTAGTATCCCAGTTAAAGTCACAGATAAACACCCCTACAGCATCATGCTGCCACCACCGTGTTTGACTCTAGGGATGAGTTAAATAAGATGATGTGCAGTGCATTTCCAATTTCCTGATTCCAAATAATTAAATCTTTGTGTCATCAGACCAGAGGATTTATTTCTCATGGTCTGAGAGTCAACAGGCTCCCAGCAGGCTGTCATGTGCCTTTTAGTGAGGAATGTTTTCTGTCTGTCCACTGTACCATATTGAAAGCTGCAGTGATGGCTGTGATCCTCCTGTAAGTATCTTCTCAAGGGAACTCAGGATCTCATTTATATTGACGCCTTGGTTATCTTTCTAACTGAGGTTCCGCATCCTCAATTTGTTTAGGTTTGGTTTGGGGAGTCAGATCTTTGTAGATCTGTTGGTTGTTCCAAATCTCTTTGGCAATGATGTCGACTACTGTGCATTTGGGCTCCAGAAAGTTTCTTGTATCCTAACACAGATCTGTCTTAATCTTATCTTGTGGGTCTACAGATAATGGATCTCATGGATTTGTTTTTACTCTGGCATGCACAATCTATGTTGTGATCTTATATAGATAGGTGTGCACCTTTCCTAATGAAGTCAGTTAGGCATGGGTTGACTTGATTGGATATGTGCAAGGCATGTGCAATGACTCTAATAAATTTTCTCTAATTTCTCAATTTGAAAATGGCTTGTTTTCCCCCCATATACAGGGTTAGGAGTAGCTCAGTGGTTAAGGTATTGGACTAGGTAAGGTATTGGTTCGGTAGGTCCCAGGTTCAAATCCCATGACCACCAAATTGTCCCTGTTGGGCCCTTGAGCAAGGCCCTTAACCCTCAAGTGCTTGCATGTGTAAGTTGTGCTGGATAAGGGCGTCTGCCAAATGTAAATGTTATATACTATGATATTGGTTTATCCTTTATGTTGTCTTCATATGTGAAAAAGAAAGCTTGCACTAAGATTGAACATTTAAAGTTATGCATTGTTTACACAATCAAGTGGACACAACTAAACAGCAAGAAACACCAAACAGTCACAGTCACTTGAAAAATGGGTGGTTCAAATTATGGTGGAGCTACAGTATGTTCTACGTTGTTAACATAGTTTTAGACCTAAATATGGGAATATGATTTATCATATATTCAGGCTAATAAATTCATATGCACTCTGGAATCAAAGTGTATGTATCTATAAGAGCTTCCATGCCTTAGGAGAAAAGTTATAAATCAATTCATCTCATTTGTGAGACTGGGTGATACAATAAAATATAAAGGTTGCCCTCCTGTGGAATTCTGTGGTGCTTCTAGGTGGAGACACCTCCACCAGAGACTCCAGCTTCACTCCACTGACAGAGACAGCTTTCCAAATAAAGCTTGAGTCTATTGACATTGACTGTCTTTTCTCTGATGCCTCAGCACACTACAGTACCTGAGTCACCTGAGAAAGTACATGTGGCTTTGACCTTTCTTATACAGAACATTAGTGTTTTTATTTTAGTCTAACTTACTGTCTATGTGAACACCTAAATACTTATAGTTTTCCACAATTTCCACTTCAGTAAGCATGACACTAGTTCTATTGTCTTTGCAAAATTTAGTTGCAGGTAGTTTTGTCAGTACCACTCTACAAAGTTGTTCAACACGCTTGTGTACTCACTCTTCGTACCATTCCTGATACAGCCCACAATGGCAGAGTCATAGGAAAATGTGTGCAGGTGACAGGATTGTTAGCATCTGAAGTCAGTGTGAGCAGAAAGGGAGAGTCCCCTGAGGTCCCCTATGCTGCTCACTATCGTGTCTGACAGCAGCTGGGTGAAGGTTGGGCAGAGACCACATCATCAAACCTGTTAAAAAACAAATTTATCTCTTTGGTCCACCTTCATCATCTGATCAGTCTTTTTAACATGGCCAGTGATGGTTATCATTCCACAACACACCTCCTTTATGTTGTTTTGTCAGAGTTTACTTTTACTTACCATCATTAATTTTCCCCTCTCAGTTCTGTCCTTGTTTCCACTCCTGAACACAGCCTTCTTCCTGTTCAATGATGTTTTGATGTCCTTAGTCACACAGGGTTATTATTAGAAAAACAGCATACTATCTTGGTCATCATCATCATTATCCCATGGTTAGGTACTTTATGGGCTAGTCACTGGTTTTGGGTGCAATGGAAGGCCAGCCTTGTATGTTTTTGATGCCCATGTCTGACATTACCATGTGCTTGATGAACCGGTTGTAATATCCATGCAGCAGATATGCCAATAAATATTTAATTTCATGTAACATTAATTAATATATAAATTAAACATCATTTCAAAAGCGTCAGGTTCCTCCTTAGCAATAAAGTGCAGAGATGCCTAATCAACTACAACCCTATCAGTTCAAGAATTATCTCAAGAAGATTTAGTGCCAGATCGTTCAACATCTAAGTAATCCACATCCATGCTCCAACAATTGAATCTCTGATCTGCTCTAGCCAGAGTGGGGAGAGCTATAGAGCTGTATAGAGCTTCCTTTGCATTAGCATACAGCACATCCAGAGGTTTATTTTCCCTCACCTTGCAGTGCATAAACTGCTTAAAATTGGGCAGGGTTGACTTCTGGATGAGATGGTTAAAATCCCCAGAGAGAGCTATGAAGGCTTTGGCATTAAGAACAAAACAAAACAAACAGAATAAACAAACAACAATAACAAAAAAAAACCCATCACAAATACTATATATAAAGATTATGATAACCATGTTGTTTTTCTCTGATTGATATTACAGTAGCAAAATACTTGCTTGTCCTATTTATTACTTCTCTTTGTGCACATCAGCGATCATCATCAAATATATTCATAATAAAAAAAATGATGGCCTGTGATGCTTACATTTGTTTCAGGTTCCTGGCTAATGATCTGTAGGGATTATTCCCAAAAGTCGAATGGGTTTGTTTTGTGTAGTTGATAAACTGTATTACGTTTCTCTACAGTCATGTCTAATGATTTTCTTTTTCTTTTTTTATCATTGACAAAATGATGATGATGATGATTATTATTCATTCATTGTTCATGTACTGCTTATTCATGTATTGCTTATATATCCCAGAAGACGTCATGCACAAGGCAGGGTAGACCCTAGATATAGTATCTAATACACACATCGAGTCACCGTGCAACGCTACATCATCATGCTGCCTATTATTATTATTATTATTATTATTATTATTAGCACTACAAATAATATACACAACAGTGTGTATTGTGCATAATCAAGATTTCATCATGTATGCTCCACTGGAAGTTCAGTTTTTGTTTAGTGTTGAGTCATTGTGGGGGTGGTCATATACCACAGTGATTTCTTTCACTAATGGGTTTGTACAAAAACCTCAGAGAAGAGTGCCATAGTGTTCATACGTCATTGTTACTTTTTAATCAAAGTTTCACCCTGGTATATCTTAACATTTTTTTCCTAGTACGTTTTTTTTTTTTTTGTATTTCATACAGTCCAAAATGGATTATTATTTGTATACAGAGGATTTTCTTACTTTTCTCTGGAATGAAATGTGAGTAGATTCTGAAATCCATCCATGACTTGATATTTTACTAGGAATACTTTGTATGTACTGTATGCATTTTTATAGTGAAAGTGAGACTGAACTGTCTGTGAGATTTTGTGCTGTGTATTATCACAGTGTACTATATTGACTACCACAGTGATTCAAACACAGCTAATCTCTGTACAACAATATTCGTATATCATTTTCTTTATTTTGAAGAGTATTAAACAACGAAAGACACAGGTCTGCTGGTCAATAACAACTGCATTACTCTACAAAACATCATGTGCATTTTTACACACTGGGAGTTTTTACTCTGAAAATGTTTTAGTGATTGCAAAGAGGATAAGTGAGGAAGAAATGGAGAAGCTTTTTTACAAACTTTACAAACTACACAATGCATTCCTACGGAAATTTCAAAAATAACCATTAAGTCCATGTTAATATGTTTTAAGGCTTTTGAAATGCTAAATATCTACGACATCTCTTTATGTTAATAATTTATGTTAATCTTTAGGTAAATTTTTTTAACATTAGTTATTTGTTTTTCAACCAAGCATTAAAAATATAAAAAATATTCCAATATTTTTAGTCTTTAATTTGGTGTAATGTAAGCCTAATTTGTATTTTTTCTATAATAATAATAATAATAATAATAATAATAATAAGATTAAATACAACCTATTGTATATATTTTGTATTAAAACAGTTTTTAGATTTCTTTTTGCTTAAAACTCGTGTTCTTGAGTCATTATTGGGGCACAGGGTATTTGTAAAGGCTAGAATCACAGTGACACTGATGCTCTAACTTTCGGAAAGCCGATAACTCTTCGCGTTGAACCAAGTAAGTACTTTTTCACATTGCTTTTCTTGTTGTTGAAATGTGCAAATTGCAAATTGTTATATTAAAAGGTTTCCATGAAAATTTTGCTTAGCTGTGATAATTCTTAAGGGATATGTGTAAAAAAGAACATGACCTAGTATGCAGTGTTTAGCTGCAGATGTTGTAACCTGGCAAATGATAAATCTAACTGAACTAAAGACAAAACCAGTTTTAAGATTTAAGTAATGTCAGGTTTTAGCTTAGAGACTATGAAATTGTGGACTTCTATGTTCTGATAGGTTTGGTAACAACTTGAACCATAAGGTGCATTGCCTTTGTATGTAGAAAGTACTAAAGTAAAATGTTAAAAGTGTTAAAGTGATTCCGGTGCAAATGTATCTCCTATAGTATAGTTTAAGTTTAATGTGAAAAATAAGACATTTAAGATATATGTTTTACATTCTTTGCATTTGCCTTTAAAGTAGTATGATACAAAATTAACCTAAAATGCAAGTAATTCTGGTACATAATGTATACAATTTACATAAATGTACTTTACATGACATATTACATAAAATGTAATTTATGTTATGTTTTGAGCTAATTAGAAAAGACAAATCAAACACTACACTTAAACCTTGAGTGAGGTTTAAAAGAAATAAAACCAGTCTAAAAAACACCTGAGAAGATTGTACATTAAAATAGATGTTTGAAATCTAGGCAAATTTTTCTTTAACTTATATTATTTATATTATAATTAAATGTGGATGTAGCTTTTAATTGACAAAACAGTTAATCTAAGATTAAATCTAATAAAAATAGCACAATAAGTTTCAGGTGATTTGGAATAAAGTAAAACTAATATACTAATGCCAATACTTATGCTAATACAACAGAACCGATACTAAATGGTATTAATGTGATACTTGACTTTACATCGTGGTGTGCTTTTTCCTGAGTTAATTTTGTGAAATCTAAATATTGAAATGTTAGTTTAGACTAGTCTGCAGACTAAAACATCAATGAGAATTAATAAAAAAAACTTAAACACTATTATATCTCATATTATATAATATATATCATAGTACTATTATAGTACAGTTTAATCATAGTAATATATGTTTTCGTACAAAAATTGTGTATTCAGGGTAGACTTTAAAATCTGTGTTAAAAAAAATTAAGACCAGTACTTTTTCCCCTTGCCCATCAGCTATGGCCATGATTATTTCTGTAACCTGTAATTAATGTTTCTTGTCTGTAACATTATAGTCTATGTGCCTCAGAAAAAAAGATTTAATTGATGCAATTGATTTACTGTACAATTCAGAATCCTTACAAGTTAAAATTATTAGTTGCACAAATGTATTTTTTTTTTGTAAATGTATCTTATTTAAAAAAAATATATTTTTCTTATTGTTTATAGCCTATCTATCTGTACATATCAGATAATATAGGTATTCAATAGTGACAAATTTGTACTACATCAGTTTGATGTAATTTTTGATCACCATTATGCCATTCTTCTATTCCTTCATAAATGGGGCTAATTTCACCAAGACTATTTAATTTTGTTTGGCTTAACATGCCCCCTTCATTTACCAATTTAACTTACTAAAACAGAAAGATTTTTTTCTTATCAGGATTTTCTGAGTTGTCCTGTGCATATTTCTTTAAAAAGCCAGCAGATTTACTTCATAATAAAGAGTCATATAGTCTAGGAATATATTCTATCCATCTTTATTATTGATACTTAGTTTTTAATTAGTCCCCAAGTAAAATAGTTCAATATTTTAGAAATTACAATAAAAATATGTATTACAGAAATACTGCTTTCACTGTTTAAAAAAAATAAATAAATAAATGTATATATGTGTGTGTGTGTGTGTGTGTGTGTGTGTGTGTGTGTGTGTGTGTGTGTGAATTTTATTTGTTTGTATCTTATATAAACATGCATAATGAATAAAACAGTCATTGATAAAAAAGTGTGAATTTAGACTTTTTTAGTGTTTATATTTAAACAAAAAAGATGAACAGTAACATTTTCCATTGAGAGATTGGTGGAATTTTTGACCTCTCAACTATTTATACATGTGACATGTGCATAAGGCATTTATAAATATTAAGTGCAAGGTACTTGATGTTATATTCATTCACTATCAGAAGAATGCTCAATGCTTAACACACCTGTATTATGAAATTACCAGTGATTGTTCCAAAACTGATGTAAAATTCACAAATACCACTTTCCTCTAGAAGCAGAAAGACAAACCTAAAAAAAAGCATATGCTACTTCCATGACTGTTTAATCTGTATGATCTGATAAAATACATGGTCAAAATGCATGGTCTGGTCAAAATGCACGGAAATTTACACATATTGCACATAACAATTAAAAAACCAAAATTAGCACCAAAATGTCATTTAGAAGTTAATTAGTCCTTGTCAGCACATTTTGTACTTGAAACAAAAGTGCATATTTGCACAAAAGGCTCTGAGGCACACTACTTTAGGCTGAACTCCAAGCACTTTTATACTTTTTTATAGCCTGCTTATCATAGTTTGATTAAGTTCTTTCAGATTCATGTTTATCTGAACAAGTAGAGCTTGTGTATACATAACATATGTATGTAGATAACGAGCTAGATAGGGGGAGTTTAAATTTAATTCAATAATATTTTATTTGTCTTATTAGTTCTTTTAGCATTAGACATTATAAGAAAGCAGAGATAGCAGAATCCCAATGTAGATTTAGATCCCTAATGAGCAAGTAAGAGGTGAGGAGGCGATGAAAAAGAAACCAGATAAAAAAAAGGAAACCATGCTCTTCTAGGTGACACTGGATAGTACAGTAGGATCTTATTAAATAATTTGTCTTTAACAATTGCACACTATTAATTCAAACAGGACTAAGCGTGTTAAGTCAAAGTCAATTTAATTTACAAAGCACATTTAAAATAACTAAACAACAGACAATAAAACAGTAGACCATCAACCTTCATGATTATTTATTATGAATTATTAATAGGTCTTCATTAATTATTGACAAAATCAATGTGTTTTTTTCTTCCTTTCTTTTGTTTCAGAGGATGTGCCTCAATCGGAGCCTACTCTTTCGATATTAACTTCAAACAAGAATGAGACGCTGTGTCTGGCTGCAGGGTTCTCCCCCAAAACAGGCGATTTGTCTTTGTCCCTTGAAGGAAAAGCTCCACATGTTAAATCTGTTGAAAATGCCTTGCTGTCCACAGATAGAACCTATTACTATGCTGCATTTTCCAATGATGGAATTGACAAATGTGAAATGAAAGGTGTAAGTGTAAACAAAGATCAAAGAACAGGTAAGTGTTCATACAGTAATTTTTTATTGATTTTGTTTCCAAAATAAGCACGATAGATAAAGCTAAATGATTATACACATTTTCATGAGAATCTTCATGGTAATTTTCTCAGCAAAGGCGACAGCAGCAACCCCAATCTGTGAAACGGCTAATGCCACTTTGCCAAACAATACATCTTATAACGCCATCAAGTCTCATGGTCAGTATGTACCAAAATTTGATGACTGTAAAGACCATGGTTAAATGTTATTTGTTTTATATAATCTCTTTTTTCTTTTTTAGGTGATCCTAAGGGGAACACCATGCTACTGATTGTGACTGGGCTCAGACTTCTCTTGGCTAAAGCAGTTGGTGTAAATATAATGATGACAATTAAAGCATTTCTTGCCTAAAGTTAACCCTAACCCCAGTGCCTTTGCTTCAACCTCTTGCTTAATATAAGGATGCTGGTATACAACTCCACATTAAAACCTCCAGTGAATTCAATTTGATTCTGTTTATATACTGTAAGTCGTAAAGGATGAAATTAAAAGCTGAGGCAGGTAATTTAGATGTTTGTAATTGTTTATTGACATTTTAATTTTTTTATTTGTTGTTTCTTAAAAGTATATTTTCTATGTTTTACTGTCTTTGGTTTTCTGCATACAGTAAATTTCTACCTAAGTGCTTAAAATGTATTTTATGCTAGTTGGATTCATATTGATACATTTGTAAAGTCTTATAAAAACATATTTTTAACAAGTAGTTTCTATTATATTGCTATGTGATATTTCATTTCAACATTCTTTACTTTTATTCTCTACTTGATCCCTTCTATGTGCTTTATTTATCTTATACTGTATGCATTTATATTGTTATCTATTCTATATAATACAGAGTGTGCAAATTATATATTTTTTAAAAGTGACATTAACACATGGTTTGCAGACAGGCAGCAGTTTTGCAAGTTGTTGCATTAACCACAGGTTTAACAGCACATAACCCTGCAAGGCACAATGTGAAACTCACAGATCATAATCTACCACACATTTCAGTTTGAAGGAACCACTGTGTTTCTTTATTAATCACAATTCTCAAGTGAGCACACTGTCTGCAATAAATAAAAAAGCAACAACACTTATAGTATGCAACACTTAAGTGTTCAATATATTGCTGCAATAAAATAAAAAACAATACTTAATTGTTTTGTGTGTGTGTACGCGTTTAATAGAAGGTATATAGCAAACATTTTTTTAAATGAAAATATTATGAATCTTAAAAGAATTATTATGTTCTTAAAAGAACAATCAAGATACACATGTGTATAGGCTATAATGTAAGGGAATGAATTTGCATTTTTTAAATGATGAAGTACGCATGAATTAATACAGCAATGAAAATGCTTTTTGCCAAACGCATGATGTTTGGTTTTGTTGGCTCCCTCTTCTGGCTGTGAAGACTGAAAAGTCCTGGAATATGCCTAAATTTACATTAACTAAACGTTTAATTAATTAACTAAAGTTTACTTGATTTTGTGAGATTAAATTTTTTTTTGTTATACACACTAATAAAATTAATTGCATACTTTGAATGAGATGCAAATAAAATAATGCAAATGCATGTAAGATCATTCAACTGGTATCTAGCTTACAGTTACTGGCTGGATGAAATTATTTGCAATAGGTCCGTAGAGAGTCTCTAATAAAAATGATTGCATTTGTTTATTTGTTTAAAACGGGGAGGGGGCGGTAGCTCTGTGGTTAAGGCATTGGACTACAGTTTAAAAGGTCCCAGGGTTCAAACCCCCCACCACCACCAAATTGCCACTGGCGGGCCCTTGAGCAAGGCCCCCTAACCCTCAACTTCTCAGATGTGCACAGAACTGCACAGATTAAAATGTCGCTCTGGATAAGTATTGAAAATATTTTTTTTAAATACCAAAGTTAAAAGTATATATACACACCAAATCAATACTTAGGTATAGTAAAGACGTTCAATTACTTTTCTACCCTGGGTGTATTCTCTCCTCAGATCCACTGTTTTCAGGACAATCTTCAGATTCGCTGTAACACTGGCCAAGATACAGCATCTTAGGCATAAACATTTATGTCTATGGCATTTAGATCTTTTAGCCAGCAGAGGGGTCTACCTTCCACATGTGCACTCAACACAATTCACCAAGGGAATGAGACCCTCATTAATTTCAGTGGCATGTTAGTGAGAGTTGATACGAGTGCAGCTGGAAATCCAGTGTTGCTTTGGATTTTTAAACACTTTCTTGTAGTGTTCACTTACACCACCCTGTGAGTGTATAGTTTGTGCAAATGTATGGGCACATTTAATCATTCTCTAATGTCGATTCAAACCACACAACTGCAGTAAACTTTTTGATTGTGGATTGTTTCGTAATCCAACAGTGTTTAAAATTCAATCAGCACTGTTGTACTCAATCCAATCACACACAGGACCAAGTGACTATTACAGTATGATTGTAAGTGACTGTCACTGCTTGGGGCAGTGGTGACTCAGAGAACTAAGGCACTGAGTTACTGATTGGAAGGTCAGTGGTTTGAGCCTCAGCTCTACCAGGTTGCCATTGTTGGTCTCTTAAACAAGGCCCTTAACCCTATCTGCTCCAGGGGTGCTGTATCATGGATGACCTTGTGCTATGACCCCAGTTCGATATGCAAAAAAAGGAATTTCACTGTGCAGTAATGTATATGTGACAAATAAAGGCTATCATTCACCAAAATTTACAATAGTAACGAGTTACAATAAGTAACTATAAGCATTTAAAATGCACCTTTTATCAGATACATCTATATGGAACAAGACGTTCATATGTCTTATAGCCTTGGAAATTTTTCACATTTTGGCGCTGACCATTTGGGGTGGGGGGAGTCTCGCCCGGGAAGCAATTCAGTGTAGAACCGCCACCGAGTAGATAAATAAAATAGTATTGGTTTTCAATAAATAAATTTTAAGATAATTCCATTTTGCGGGAGTTCCGCGATTAATTTTATTCTCCCGCAACCCGCACATACACGAGGACCTTCCAGCCCGCACCCGGTTTCAGAACAGCTGATCTGAGTAAGGTCAATCAACTCTGAGTGGACTAACTCAGAGTTAAGCGTGTACAACGCGACTCTAAAAAGCCATTATCAATGGAGCGCAGATATTACGAGTCACCATGGCAACAGCAGAAAAAGAGAGATTTGCATTTTCCCCCCAGCTAGACTTGATATGCTCATGCAAACTTACAGCAAATATGAGCACATATTTAAAAAAAAAAAGTAACACCACTGCATCTGCGAAACAGAGACAGGTAGCGTGGGAAAACATAGCTGCTCAAGTCAATGCATAATTTTACATTTAAAGTATTTAAATATTTCAGTATAATAGATAATATTATGTTTGACGTTTTAATTTTTTAGGAAATAAAGAAGACCAAATAAAGTGTTGTGACTTGTGTTTATTTCATTTCATTTATTTTATTTAATTTTTTGTGGTGGTGGTGAGTGTGCAGAAAGCGTGTCAGAGCGAGGCACACTTTCCGTACAGCTCTGCATACAGTGGTCTTACTAATATGCTCCGCATCCCCGATATTGAACAGAAAGCTTACATTAGCAAAGAAACGTAAAGCTGCACATAGTATCTACTCGGCTGTAAGAGCACGGCCACAATGGGGGATATTAGTGATGTAAGGATGGATTAGATTATGGATATATGTAATTGATAGCAATGAAAAACGGTAACGCTCAAACAAAAATGTACGGGGAAAAGACAAAAAAAATCCTTGCCCGACGTAAATGTAATTCTCTTCGAATTAATGCAGCCTCCTCATCTATGGCATCCTCCAAAAAAGGACAAGCCATTCTCCTAACTGTCTTCTTGTGTCCGAAATGTGGGCAATGAATGACTAAGGCTACGGTGAGAAATACCGCTGCTCTCTAAAAAAGGGGAGGAGACCGACAGAAACTCCGAGTTCAGAGAATAAAACCTGCTCCTGACCAGGTTAGGTTCACAGAGTAAGTTGCCACGGTAACTGACTCTGAGTAATAGTTACCTCTCTTTCAGAAACAGGCTTGAGTTACCCTGCTTTCTCGGGTTTGACAAACCTGCCTTCTCTTATCTCAGGGTTACTGAGTTTTCACTTAACTTCTTTTCTGAAACAGGCCCCGGGTCTCTAGTTCAGGGTTCTATTTTAAACTGTATGGAAATGGTGGTATATGGCAGAAAGAACTAGATCCAATCATTAACTGATGAAATAATAAGGTTTGTATATACAAAAAAAATACACAGGGTAGACCCAGGCCAAAATAATAAACAAAATGGTATTTATATTTAGTAGCTAGATTACCTGAAAAAATAAAAAGGTACCTTCCCGGATTCCCTAAACCAAAAACAGTAGATAAAATCCCTCTTCCCAAAATAAATGGCAGCGACGCCCCTACTACTAGTGAGTGCACAAACATACAGTGAAATTATCTACAAGGCAAAAAGTCAAAACCAGAATACACAACCAAATATCAAAAACGCCAAAATCACAATCTCTTTCCTCTTTCCTCTGTGGAAGGTCAGGTAGATGCCGATGTGTGGACAGTCAGAAAACCTGGAGTGGAGTATAGAGCGGCGCTCTATCATCTTTGTTTATAAGGAGGGCTGTGATTGGCTGACTAGTAAGGTCGCATCTGATTGGCTAAAGAGTTACGAGTGCCGTATGTTTGAGACTTTGCTGGCACGTTGGAGTCAGGAACGGCTCAAACAAACACACACACACACACACAAGTCCAGCGATTTTCACACACGTAAGTCGCTTTTCACATGCACAGCCCATGATGCATTCGTAAATTTTAAACATTCAAAAATGTTTACACAGTTGTATATATGTGAATTGTATATTATGAATATGTATATATTTTTATGCACGTGAATGTGTTTTTTTTGTGAATATATTTTTTTTCGTGCACGTGAATTGTGTTACGCACATGAACATCGTGTTTTTTGCGTGAATTATTTATGAGACCGATCTGCATTCCATGGCGCGCGACCAGGGCATGATAAACACTCGAGCGCAAGAAAGCATTTATACAAAGCATAATATGTTCATTATTTTAGCATTTTCATTAATTTTTTTTACTCAGTAGCGAATATGATTTAAAATGTAGCGAATTACAATACTTCAAACAAAACGTACTTAAGTAAAAGTAAAATTACAGATTTTAAAAAGTACTTTTAAAAAGTAGAAATACACAAAAAAAAAAAACTACTCAATTACAGTAATGTGAGTAAATGTAATTCGTAACTTTCCATCTCTGATGTTTATTAACAAAACAGAAAAACAAAACAAATGGCTGAAATGCTTGGAGTTTTAAGAGCTACAATATAACTTTTAGTTTTGACTGTTTTCCATGAATTGCCCACAGGGATGATGAAAGGCCCACTGCGCAATGTGACGTCGTAGTGACGTCTCTTCCATGTCATTTTTGGACGTCCAATTTCTGTCCATTGATGGGGTTGTTTTGTAACGCCAGGCGACGTCTTTTTTTCAACGTCTACCGCACGTCTCATGTTTACGTCAGTGGGACCTCCATGTACGGGCTATTTATAGTCCAAAAGTGGTCCAAACGTGGTCGTTTGTGGACATCTTTTCAACATAAAATCTTGACTTAACATGTAATTTTTATATAACTTCTATGTAGTCCTATGTTTCAAGAGGGTGGATGACATGTTTGGAGAGACGAGTTGGCTTGGTTGCTTCCCAATGCAAGCGGCTGGGAGTACTTTATTTCTTCACAGCATACATAAAGCATGGGAAACACATTCACTCGAGAACCAGACCCAATTCAGCCTTAGCATGAACCGGACCACATTCAACAGGTCACACACACATACATAACACACCCAACTTGGCCGAAGCCACCAACCCAAACACCTTTCCCCAACAGGGTGGACACACAGCAACCTCCCCGCAAAGCATGACGGTCGTCAGCCACCGCCCCGCCCACGCCACACTGCCCCCACCTGAGCTGTGACCATCCCCGGTCACCATGACTCTCTCAGTCTTGGAGGCGTGAACGTGGTCGGTGCTGGCGTTGTGAACGCTGGAGTCCTTTTGTGGGGGAGGGAGGAGCACAAACATTGTCTGGAGGCGGTCCGGCCTCCGCAGAGTTCGATGTTTCGCCGGCGTGCGGATGGTAGGAGCAAGACGGTCTCTGTGGAGCACAACTCGCGCCCGCCCCGCCAGCCGCACCCAGGAGACGACATCGGAGAGCTGAGCAATTATCGTACAGGGGCCCACCCAGTGGGACATAAGCTAGTCCTAAAACACATACTGCCATAGACGTCCAAAAAAAATAATCCAGATTAGGTCAAATGTTGAAAGTCAAAATGACGTCCAAGTTGGGTCATGGTTGGACATCCAAATAGTGGACCTAGTTTGGACGTCTAATGGATGTCCAGAATTGGTCATGGACCGACGGACCCAATATAGACATGATCTGCACGTCTATCCGACGTCCAATGTTTAGTGGGGGTTTCAAATTGTGAAAAAAAGTTAGTACACTTTCTTTTAATTCTATGTATTTTTTGTGTAAAATTTTTTTATGTTTATCAATCACAGCGGTTCTCAGTGTTACATCCTCGGGTGATGGGACATTAAACTTTTTTTTCACTCTGCCAGTATTTATTTATTAAATAAAAAAGAAAAAAAAAAAACATATGTCCAAGTACCCTAAGTACCTCCCCCCTGATTCAATAGCTTGTAGAGCCACTTTTATCAGCAATAACCTGAAGTATTTTTTCCTGTATGACTATCAATCTTTCAAATAGGTGTGGAGGAGTTTTGGCCTATTTCCTTGAAAACATTGCTTTATTTTATTAAGGAATTTGAGCATTCGCTTATGCACAGCTCACTTAAGGTCCCACCACAGCATTTCAGTTGGGTAGAGGTCTGGACTTTAACTAGGTCATTCCAATACCTTGATCCTTTATTATTCTTCAGTAGATTAATGTAGTAGTAATGTAGATTTACTGGTGTGCTTTGGATCATTGTCCTTTTGCATGACCCAATTTTGAGCAAACTTTAGCTGCTGGACAGATGGCCTTTAGAATACTCTATACTCTAATAATCTAATACTCTAGAGTTGAGTCAGTAATGGAAAGGTGCGCAGGTCATGTGAATGCAAAATAATCCCAAATTATTACCGCTCCACCATCGTGCTTGCCAGTGGGTATGAGGTAATTTCTGCTGTAATGCTGTTTGGTTTTTGAACAAACATTGCACTTGGGATAAACTTTGGTCTCATTTGTTCATAGGACATGTTTTAGAAGTCTTCAGGTTTGTTTAGATTCAGTTTTGCATGCTTCAGTTGTGCTTCCATGTACTTTTTAGACAGAAGAGACATTCTCCTGGCAACCCTTCTAGACAACTGTATTTGTTCAGTCTTCTTCTAATTGTACTTTCATGGACTTTAACAGTTAATATGCTCAGTAAGACCTGTAGGTTCTGAGATATTTTTTGTATTTCTCTGAGAATTGCACGGTCTGGCCTTTGGGTAAACGTGCTAGGAGGTCTACTCCTGGGAAGACTGGCAACTGTCTTAAATGCTTTTCACTTGTGAATAATCTTTCTCACTGTAGAAGGTTGAACTTCAAATAGTTTGGGAATTAGTTTATATTGCTTTCTAGATTGATGTACATCAACAATTGCTTAAGCAAAGTTCATTAGTTCCATTTATGTCATTCCCTTTTGGCATAGTGTTAACACACATCTGAATTCTCCAGGCTATTCTCAATTTTACCCGAGCTGTACATTTAGCTGAGCACTATAATGGTGCTGACAATTTGTCTTGAAAATGCATTTTATTTGCAAATATAACTGATTTTCACATACAATTTAGGATATTAATTATGAGGAAATCAACAGGCATCCAGTTACAGATAAAAGTATAAAAGTAACTCAGGTAACCTGTGAAGACTCATATTAACCACAAATGCATTTTTTCACTCATTGATTCAGATTTGTTAAGATCTTGTTCTTATTCACTTGGTGATAGTTAAGCCATCAAGGCTAAGGAGATATGTGTAATTTTGGTAAAGGGTTTTTATTGCTGTTATGAAGATCCCAAAGTCCCAGCAGTAGCAGCTTGGTGATGCTGGTATTTGAACTCATAGATAAATGTCCTAATCACTGAACCACCATTGTTCATTATAACGTAATCACGAAGAGGCAAAGAGACCCATACAACCTACTATAAGATAATTATATTACATTTAGAAATTGAGATGCATAAGTGAATAACAATGTTAAAATAATGCAGTTCTTAAACACACAAGTTTCTGGAGGATACCATATGTACATTTGTAGAAACTGGGGCAGTGGAGCAGATCTTCGTCAAACCAGCTGCTGCACATCAGTGTCTCTTATTTTACTCGAGCTGTGTGTTTAACTGAGTGGTGCTGCCAATTCATTTTGAAAAATTATTTAATTTGCAAATATTATTTCCTTTCACATATCATTTAGGATATTCATCATGTAAAAATCAACAAGTATCCAGCAAATCAAAAATACCTCAGGTAACTTGATAAGAGTCATTTTAACCATGAATGCATTTTTTTTCACTCATTCATTCAACTTTAATAAGCTATTGTGTTAATTTTTTTAGTATTGTGATATTTAAGCCATCAAGGCTATGGGGATATGTGTAAGTTTGGTAAAGTGGTGATGTTTACGTAGTCTCACCGATTTAACGTTTTTTATTCAGTGTATTGAGTGATGATGTTTTATGTATTGGTGTTCACTATTGTGGACTTCTGATTCTGGCTACAGGGTCTATTTTGGAGCTGGAACAAAGCTGATTGTTGAATCTGGTGAGTATAATTAATTACACATTATCATTGTTAGGGCATTGTTAGATGACTTTTATGAAGTAAATTATTATATTATGAAGAACATACTGTAGCTGTAATATATGCTTTTTATAACAATCTTTTCCAGAGATTTTCTGATTTATGAAGTAATTGATGCCATGATACTTAGTGCAGCATCTTAAAACAAAGTATAAAAAGTTATACATACTGTACCAAATTCAAATACAAATTACTATACATACTGGCCATTAAATATGGCTAATAAATGTTTATTTTTTTTGTTTAGTGCCACACATTTTTCTTGTATTTCTGTGCACCTGACAATATTTAGCTAAATTCTTTTAGCAAAATAAAGTTTTTGTCATAGCTTGTTACTCAGTGTGACTCAAGGGAACAATAGGATCATTTTTGGCACTGGCATCAATCTAATAGTAGAAAAAGGTATGTTTGATATTTTAAGCATCTTAATCTTGGAATTTTTTTTAATTGTTCTACATTTTAATGATTGTAATTTGACACTTAAATATGGTATCATAGATAACATTTAGTTACATAAGGGCAGAAAGTACAACGAAATATAGAAATAAAAGAAAACAAATGGAATGTTAGGTGAACTGTCAAATATTTTTTAAACAATTTTTTTTTCTAAATCTAGCTTTAATCTAGCAACAAATTTATCAATATGTGACCCACTCCTATGCTCCACCTTATTTGTATAGAAGTTCAGAATGTGTGACTGTTGGTGAATACAAAATAATTTTTGGCAAAGGAACTTGGCTTTATGTTACAGCAGGTAAGAAAAACAATGTTTGAATCTTAATGGTTTTGGGTGAAAGCTGCAAAATCTTAAAAATTGGATTTTAAACACAGTGACAGAGAAATTGTATATTGAAAATATTTCTTTGTTCCAAACAAACTGCTTAATTAAAAAAAAAAAGATAGACTTGTATTATAATTATTTGACACTTGCACCAATGTTCAGTTTGACTAATCTGGTGGGTTCATAATATTATGTGAATTCAACTGAGACAAAATATTAAGTTGTCACAATTGGACAATATATGTGAATCTGGTTAATGTACCTATCTGTAATATTGTGTGGCATCTGGCTCTATGGGTAAACTCACCTTCGGTCATGGAACCAGGCTTTTCATTGAGAAACGTGAGTTTAACATTCATATCTATATGCTAATATCTATATGTTGACAGGTCAATTTAAATAATGTTGAAACATGGAACATTTCTGTGAATGAAGAAAATCGGAAAATATTCCCTCAATATTTATTCTTTATATTATATTCATATTATATTGATATTGAATACAATATTCATTAAATATTGCTTGAAGTGATTAGTTAGTTAATAGCTATTTTATTGTCAAGAACTATATTTAGTAAACCAGAGACAAGGTTTTAGTAAAGTACAAAAATATAATTTAATGCAATGGTAACCAATGAAATTACAAAAGAAGAACATTTTTACTTTACATTTTTATTGCTTTTTAATTTCCATCATTGTTTACTATGGACTGTCTAAAAAAGAATACTGGGACTTACTGTGGTTTCATTGTTGAATAATTGTGACTGTGTAGATTAATGTATGAGCGTGCCATGTTGTGTGACTGCTGATAATAGAAGACTGATATTTGGCCATGGAACTAAACTTTTCATCTCTGCAAGTAAGTTGTATGCAGTATTTATACAAACAAACCACTAAAATCTCTTACCAGTAAGATTTAATACCTGTAGACATGAGTACAAGTACAAGTTGCAAGCTGCATCAAAATATAAGAATTTTTTAAAATAAAATTTTATCTTAGCTAATATTTTAGCATATTTTTAATTGCAGTAATACTGTTACAGAAAGGGTTTCTTTGTTTCTAATCTGTAGTTTACAAGCTTTGCTGTATTAACATATTATCATATTAAATGGTTTGTTGTTATTAATGTAATAGTTTTAGAACCGTAAAAGCTACGCAATTTTTGACTGGGGTAAAACCTCTGTGTGACTGAAAGTACCAGTAAGATTATATTTGGGACCGGCACTACACTTAAAGTGGATTCCAGTAAGTTTATTAAATATAATACATTTTTACTAGTACAGTTATGTCTTTTGCTACAAACTTTCAGCTATAATATAAACTTTTAACTATAATAAAAACTAAAACTGTTTCTGTAGATGAAATATTGACAATATTTCAACAAATGCCTAATAATGAAATACAATAAGTTTTTGCTGTGGATGCATGCAATGTGTGACAAATAGCAGGGACAAAATAGTTTTTGGCAAAGGAACTCAACTCATCATTGAATCAGGTGATTATTTTCAATTTCGCACGATGAGTTTCTTAGTTGACAATCATATTTTTATTGCAGTAATACTGTTACAGTTTTTTCTTTGTTTCATATTATTTACCTATATACAGAGGTGTTGATGTATTTTGGGAGTATTTGATATGTTACTTATCTCAGTGTGAATACTGATGGAGTAAACAGGATATTTTTTGGTCAAGGTACCTCACTCATAGTGGGATCTAGTAAGTTTGAAATCTTTATGCAAGTTTCACGATATCAAACTTTAATAGATGTCATGATTACATAAAAAATATTTGTATGTGCAATGCATGTTATTTAGGTTAAAACTCTTAAACATCCACTACAAAAAAATGGTCCTTTAAATATTTTATATGAACAACCACAAAAATTATATATAAACTTAAATTGTCCTTTGATTAATATTTCCTTTTCCTGAATATTTGATTATTCGGTCATGCTAACTTTTTGCCATAGCATTTAGCTTTGTGTGACTAGAGATGGCAACAAGATCTTTTTTGGAAGTGGCATCAAACTTACTTTGCAGTCACGTAAGTTTTTTTTAAATACAAATCTTACTGTAAGACTTGCTTTTAAGTACATAGTCTACCAGAGTGATTAATTAAAAATAGTTTTACTATGCATATTGGTAGATAAAAACTAATCAGTGATTTAAACATTGCATTTCATTGCACATTAAATCATGGCATAAATAAAACAAAAACTTATTTAATTCGTTGTGGTTTCAGTCATGTTTATGTTTAATTGGGCTTAAATTTGATGACTGCGAGGATTGACTATTAGATTCTGCAGTCTTATATATTTCATACACTTATCCAGTTTTATAATATGTTTAGGTTTAAATCTAGATTTCATCTAGTAAATTTTTACAAACTCAGCAAATCCAGAAATTTTGTGTTGAGGTTAGGAATATGTGACTGCCGGTAAATACAAATTAATATTTGGCAAAGGAACTTGGCTTTATGTTGCAGAAGGTAAGATAATATTTTTTTCATGTTAAGATGTTACATTTTAAAGTGCATTTGTTCAGCATATACTATATGCTTAACTTCTTTTAAGTAGTATTCATAAAATTTCAACTTCACCATACACCGAGATGAAAAGGATATTAAATTTAAAAAAGCCATACCTTAGATAAAGCTTACAAAACTAGTTTGGAAGTTTCAGAAATTAATTTAGTTAATGTACTAGGGTGTAATATTGTGTGACATTTGGCAATAATGGCAAACTCATCTTTGGTCATGGAGCTAGGCTTTTCATTGATAAACGTGAGTAAAACTTTGTCAGCCCCCATATATTTTTAAATATTGAAAAAAATTTAATACTAAAAGTACTTATATTAAAATGTGATACTAAAGTATAATAAAAAATGAACAACTAATTATGGGAAACAAATATTGCTAAATATTTGAAGTTACAAATGTATAGAATACCAGAAAAAAAATTATAGAATTAACAATGAATACCATTACATTTATATAAAATATTTTACATAGATTAGATTAGATTTTTTCATTATCAGATTTAGTCATTTGTCTTTTATTATAAATCTTCACAATTCTAAATGCACTTATAATCAATATAGAAACAATTGTTTTTAATTTCATTGTAAAAACTTTGTTCTGTCTGTTTTGATTGACTTCAGCTAGAACATGTTAATGATGCGTCTACAAATCTCTAGTTTTCACAATGTGTTTTTGCTGTTGATTTATGTATTGTGCAACTATTACAAGGGAAAAATATTTCAGCTCTTTGTTGAAACAGGTGACATTCTTTTTTATTCTTTATTTTTTTCTGAACAAATTTCTTAGTGTACAACAATATGACAACATAATTATATAGAACACACAAAAAACTATTAGGCATCTTTAAAAACAATCGAGCAAAAAGAAATCTAAATAAACACTGGAAATACTCAAGGGTTATTGAATCAAATAATAATTAAAAAAATACTTTACACTATTTGCTTACTTGCAGTCAGACTTGGTCACTTTCAAGAGAAGAAAATCATTATATGCAAAATAATTGGACTGGGTCGTTGGTTTATTGGCAGAGTATTTGATATGGAGATTATCTTAGTGTGAATACTGGGGGAGCAACCAAGATCATATTTGGCAAGGGTACCTCACTCATAGTGGAATCTAGTAAGTTTAACATTTTTTCTAAATATAAATAATTGGTGCATGATGTTAAAAAAATGACAAATGAAAAAAATATTTAGCATGTTTGTTAATATTAAAATATCAGTGGCAACTACAATGAATAAATTCTAACATAATTGCATTCATGTTACACTTCAATTAAAATTCAAATGTAAAAATATTTCAAATTTTCTAATTTCATATTTTTCTATTTCAATTCAATGAGCATTAGATTACACAAGGGTAATTTTTGTAATGAAACTTAGCTTTGTGTGACTAGAGGAGACAACAGGATCATTTTAGGAAGAGGAATTAGACTTTCTGTGCAGTCACGTAAGTTATGTAAAATGGTGTGATTATCTCTGGGATATGTGAATGCTTGATTAAAAATAGATTTATTATGCATATTGGTTGTGTAAAAACATTTTAACAAGTCAGAGTTATTTAATCAATTGGTGTTTACATCATATTTGTGTTAATTGGGTTTATCGTTGATGTCAAACTTGACTATTAGAATCTGTGGTGTCTTGTATGTTTCGCATGCTTATCCACTTATATTGAGGTTTAACGTTTACACTGATAAAAACTTAACATTTAAAAAAAATGCAGTCTTAAAGCTATATTAATAATAATAATAATAATAATAATATCATCATCAGCATCATCATCATAAAAAATCTTGTGTGACCTGAAAAATACAACAGTATTGATATTTTGGTATGACCAAACATAATGATTCTGAAACATAAGGAACAATACATGAATACATTCATAAAGCATGCTAAAAGATTTATTAATGTTTGCATTTCCATTCCTATTTATATAAATTAGAAGGTAAAGCTAGTTTGTGGCATCAAACTAGTCTGATGCTGCTGATGCTTAAACTTGGAGTATTTGCTATGGTATGCCCTTTTGTGTGACTGCTGGTAGTGACAAAATAATTTTTGCGAAAGGGACTAAACTAGTTGTTCAAGTTGGTAAGTAAATTGGTTTAAGTTTTGATTGTCCATAACTGTGTCTGATTCAGTTCTAAATATTTTATTATAAGTAAAATATACATATTACATATTAAATGATTATATACTACTAACATTTAATGTAATAGTCTAATGTAGTAGTCTAGAGAAGTCTAATGTACTAACTCTAAACACAGAGTATTCGCTATTGCATGCCATTTTGTGTGACTCTTAATAATGACAAGAAACTTTTTGGGAAAGGGATTCGATTGATTGTTGAAGTTGGTAAGTGAGATGCCTTTAAATGGTGATTATGAGTAGCTGTGTGTGTGTGTGTGTGTGTGTGTGTGTGTGTGTGTGTGTGTGTGTGTGTGTGTGTGTGTGTGTGTATATATATATATATATATATATATATATATATATATATATATATTTATATTTGTAGCACAGACTATATCGAGTGAAATGTTAAATGTTTTCTATTGTCTACATTTGAGATTCCCAAATCAAATTCCCTAAACTTCTAATAGGATTTTCATATATTTAGGCAATAAGTAAAAATATTATAATATATGTAGTCACTTTGCCCCGTTTGAAACCAGTTTTGACAACATACAGTATAGACGTTTTGGAGTAGGTTATAGTATTCTTGAAAGTTAATGAAATGACACTTTTCACTGTGTGGATGCTAATAGAAATAAACTGATCTTTGGACATGGAACAAAGCTAACAATAACATCAAGTAAGTGTTTATTGATAAATCAGAGAACGTTTATTCTATAGTCACTTTAACATTATAAACCCATTAGTTTTTTGCTCTCAGTGTCTGGATATTTAAGTAATATTTCTCCACTTAGCTTATGTGAATTTTTGCTAATGTTAACATTTGTAAAGATCAGTATATCAGTAACTGGAAAAAAAAAAACTGGTCATTTAACAAAATAGGAAAATTGCATAACCTTAGTTTTCAGCCAAAGAGAAGGTTAAGAATATTACAGTGTTGTTTAATGTCTTACTGCACAGGATAGGATTTAATAAGGATTAATGTTAGTTTCAACTGTAAACAAGGTTCGTGTCACTTAAAAATAGACTCGTAGTACAAACTAAACTTGAGTATTTGCTATGACATGCTACTCAGTGTGACTCGTGGTGCTGAGAAGATAATTTTTGGAAAAGGGATTAAACTGCTTGTTAAAGTTGGTAAGTTATTTGCCATTTTATTGACCAACAAGGGCACATTACAGGCATGCATTATGACACAAAAGTCTACAGATTTCAATGTGAACAGATTCAGTTTCAGATGGTGAAATTTCATACCAATTACCAAATACTTTCCCCTGAATTTTAAAGACAAGATAAGTAAAAATCAAACCTATACATTTGTTTGCTCAGTGTAAAAGCAATGTATTTGTTAAGTGTACTGTAGTAAGTTAATGAAATGACACATTTCACTGTGTGTATACTGGTGCTGGAAATAAACTGATCTTTGGGCATGGAACAAAGCTTACAATAACTCCAAGTAAGTCAGCTAATCATGATTATGATTCATCGTGGCATTATCTTTTAAACTTGTTTTTAAATGTAATTGTAAAATATTCCTTTAGTCTTAATTTAATTTCAATTTGAAATTCACATAAAAATTTTGGAAAATAACATTTTAGATGAGTTATTTTATATGTAATAATGAAAAGTTTTACATATTTAAAAATATATTTTTTTAACATTTCCATATATCTGTCTATATCTCCATGACCATGATATGACAATTTAAAGATGTAAAATCAATTCCAGTATTTTCTAGTGAGTATTTTACTTGCTACTGAGCCCTAGTTACCTGACATGGGGAGTACAATTTGGGATAATAAATAGCAAAATAATTTCAAAAATTGGATTAAAGTTCTGACTTATGACTTAATGTAAGTTAATCAAATTTGTTTCACAAATTGCTTATATTTTATTAATACTATATGACATTTTTGCATGAGTATAGCATGTAAGCAGTATTTGATATAGCATATAAATCTGTGTGAATCCCGGAGGAACCAGAATTATTTTTGGTGCTGGAACTCAACTTATAGTAGAAGCAGGCGAGTGTATCTATTCAGATTTTTCCACTAATATTTCCTGCAGATTTAAAAATGTATAATGTTTGTGGCAGAAAAAACTATTTGAGAAAACAAATAAGTCACTATTGTCAGACTTAGAAATAGCGCTAAATATTAAATATTTCCCTTATTTGTTTTCAAAATTTTCCAGAATTTCCAGTTTTCAATAGAGAAAATCCAACATTTAAATGTAGTTTAAGACTTTTAAGTATTTGATATAGACTGTAGGTGTGTGTGTATGCTGATAAACTGATGTTTGGGGCTGGAACACAACTTATTGTTGAATCAGGCAAGCATTTTTAGCTAATAATTTTTTTTTAAATGTATGTTCTATAAAAGTCTATAATTACAATTTTTTATGATGTAGTTGAGTTAATAATAGATTGCTTAAAGAGTATCTAAGGTATAAGTTATATAAAGTGTACATCTTGAGAACTATAAGGCCAAATTTTCCAAAGAACTTAAGCATTGCAAATGTATATATGTTAGGATAAAAGTTGCACCAGGAGTTATAGAGAAAATGTTATGAGGTATAGCAATGTGTGAATAACAACATAAAGATAACCTTTGGCACAGGCATAAAACTGCTGGTAAACTCAAGTAAGTGCTTTATCTTGTACCTTTTGTCTTATATAATTTTCACCATAAAAGCTAAAAGAATTAATAATTTATAAAAGTGCTAAATTGTTTTTTAAAGGAATTAATTTTAATAGTACATTACATATGCTATATTCCTGTTCTTTAATATGCTATGATGTAGATGTTAGCGTTATGTAGCTTCACATTGTGTGAATAGTGGAAGCGGGTATGGAAGATTAATCTTTGGATCAGGCACCAAATTGATAATTAATTCCAGTGAGTATAGAACTTTTTATGCATTTTATTACTACATCATGAATCTCATTATCATACCTAGAAGTCTGATAACTGTTTTTATAACCTAAGTATAATTTTTCTGAATTTTTGTAACTATTTACAGAACAGTCTTATGCAGGTTATATACCTACTGCCATGTAGCATATCTTGTACCTGGTTAAAAAAGAAAATAGTGAAAAAAAATCTTTGATAGGCTATTCATTCCTTATGGTTTATTGTTACTGTAATCCATCATCAAATATGCTAGCTTGGGTATTGAGATTGATTATATATTGGAAAGTGATATATTTTATGTTTATACACTACATATACAGTGACAAAACTCAACAAGGCTGAGAGCAGAAAATTTAAAATCTAAATACATATCTATAACCTATGAGACAGTAAGAATAGGACAATGTGAATTAATATTTGTAGATGACACAATTCCTTATATAAATTTAGGGTGTATATACCTAATGTTTACCATAGAATTAAAAGAAATATATACAACAGAGTAAGACAGAGTTATTGGTTAGGGACAGACAAGTGTGTGACTAATACTGGAGGAAACAGAATCTACTTTGGCTCTGGAATAAACCTTATTGTAGAACAAAGTAAGTGTGACTTTTTAACGATTTGTAATGTTTTTAAAAAAAATTTTGTTTAAATGTTTAAATTTTAGAACATATTTCGGCATAAATGTGTATCGTATGTTGTATTTGATTAAACAGTCTAATGCACACATAGGAGGCAATAGAGAAAATGTAATGAGGTGTAGCAATGTGTGAATAATAACCTGGGAAAAATTATCTTTGGCAAAGGCATAAAACTGCAGGTACAGCCAAGTAAGTTTTTGCAGATTATTCATTTTAGAAATACATATCATAACTTTTAGATATGGTAGAAATATATCTCAATAAGGGCAGCATGCAAATGTATTTGACATAGGCTGTAAGTGTGTGTGAATGCTGCAAACAAATTGATATTTGGAACTGGAACAAAACTCATAGTTGAGTCCGGCAAGTATTTAGTTTTTTTTTATATTCAAAATTAGTGTAATCACAAAAGGAAAAAAACTAACAAACCAAAACATACAAACATAGTGTATGTACCTTAAAAGTTAAAAGTGACCTTTGGAAAGGCCATAAATGTGGTTTATTTCAAAAAAATTTTTTTCCATGTTTAATACAGCTTTTTACACTAATGAATTTAAAGTTCATTAATAAATTTCAACAGTAAAAAAAATTGTTTGTTAGTAGGTAGAATTTTAATAGTACATAAGCAATTATTTAGCTTTCTTTTAGCACATTGAGTTAGTGTTATGTACCTTTTCAGTGTGTGAATACTGGAAGTGGGAACCGAAAGTTAATATTCGGATCAGGCATAAAATTAATAATTAATTCCCGTAAGTATAAAACACACTTTTACAGATTTTTATTGTCATGCATTTTAGTAAAGGAGATATAAGTTTAAAAATCAAATTTGTATTTTTATTCAGTCTAATCGTCCCAAATATTACCTACTGTATAATATTGATATAATTTTAGTATTGTTATACTCTTATGTCAGTTGTGCTTATACAGCAGTATGACAAAAATACAAAAAACATAAACAATAAACTTTTATTAAATATAGTGCATTAATTGCTTTGCTATTTAGTTGTAAATAGTTTATTTTAAAGAAATAATCAGAATAATTTAGTGTTGTAAAAGGCAAAACAAAAGGCAAAAATGTGGCAGGATATACATTAATATTTGGAAAATGCAGAAAACTTGCATCAATTTTAGATGGTATAAAACTAATCATTCATTATAATTAACATAACGTAAGGAGATGAATTGAGATTTGTTGATAAGGAACTTAAACATGTGTTACTTTTTCTGGAGAAAAAAATAAACGACTTTGGCTCTGGATTAATTTTTAGCAATTATTAGCATCACATAAGATATTTAACAACACGCAAGGCAATTTCTGATGTGTAAAATGCTCAAAATTTAAATTTTTCACTCTACCATGTTCTCTGTACATCCAGAAAACAACCTGATGACAAAAAAAAAAAAAAATTCAGATAATTTTTACTTATACTGCAAACAACATGTATAACAGTAAAACTAACCAACTGATTATAGTGCTTTGAATATGAATGTTTTCATTGAGCTAAATAATATATTTATTTACAGCTATGTGTTTTTCTGTAACACGGTTGAGAGCGAAAAATGCATACTGTATGTATTTGTCAAGCCATAGTAAACTGTGTGACTGCAACTGGAGGGCAATATAAATTAATATTTGGAGAAGGTACAAAACTTACAGTAAATTCAGGTAGGATATAAAAAAATCTTTTATATTAACAGTGTAAATCGTCATATGAATACAGAAATCTTGAATTCAAACCAGTCTTCATGGCACTTACTGTAAATTCACTATAGAATACATATGTTTGCAGTACATATATGTGTGCAGTAAAATGTCACATAAAGAATAGAGCAAAACATAAGTTATTGATAAGGGACAGATTAGAGTGTGACTAATACAGGAAACAGATTCTACCTTAGCTCTGGAACAAAACTGATTGTAGAACAAAGTAAGTGAAATTTTCAAAAGCGTGACATTTATTTGTTCAAAAGTCAATTTGCTGTGATTCTAAATGCTATTATATAATGTTTTTTGGTCAGATATAATACAATCTACAAAAATCTGATTTTAAAAAGGTTTTATTTACTATGTAGTACTTTTAAATTAATTTAGACAAAAATATATTAAGTGTACTGGAGGCAATAATTACAAGGATATAAGGTGCATCAGTGTGTCTAATGATTGACAGTTGCTAAAGGCATAGCATTTCATTCAAGTTTCTGTTTGCTGTAATTGTTTTTTTTTTTCACTTTGCACAATATATTACAAGAATTTCCTGTAATTCACCATATAAATTTATTGCGTATGAAAGTGAAAAAAAAAAAGTTTAACAACTGGAAATTTAATAAAACATGTAAAAAATTATTTAGCATTTATTTATTACATTTAGCAGATTGCAAGTTAGGGTCAAATAGCTTTCCAGTTTGTGAATCCTGTAAGAGGTGTTCAGGCACAAAAATGATAATCAGCTCCATGAGTTGTTATACCTTTAATTGTCAGGTAAATTTCTTATGGATGTAAGTAAGAACATGGAACGAACATATTAGTAACTGCATAGTAGTTAATGACCAATAACTAATAACTACCTAGTAAATAATAATGAATCGTCTCCTTTGCCTCTGTTTTTTCCCCTAGTAGTGAGATGTATTAAAGTAATTAATCTTTAGCAGCATTTTGGAAATCCATACTCGTACAGATTTCAACTGGATACTAAACATTAACAGTAGAATTTAATGTAATATATAGTGAAATAAGGGAGTTATTGATCAGGGACAGAACAATGTGTGACTAGTACAGGAGCTGGCAGGATCTACTTTGGCTCTGGAGCAAAACTTATTGTAGAAAAAAGTAAGTGAATTAAAAAAAAAAATCTGTTTATCTATATGAAAATTATGCAATGGTGCAACTTAACTTTCCTATTCTATTCAGAACAGTTGTAGTTAGTTTCAGAAGTCTTTAATATTTCAGAAAATGCTTTGGTAAAAAAAAAAAAAAAACTATTGTAAAATACACATAATATTGGTTTAGAAAATTTACATGAGGCTAGAATTCTTTTTGATTGTAAATTTAAAATGTAAAATGGTTTAGCAGTGCGTGGATGTTGGAAACTTGGGAAAAGTCATTTTTGGCAAAGCCATAGAACTTCTGGTACAGCCAAGTACAGTATGTGTTTGCTTGTTTTAATTTTAAGTCATTCGATATATAAATTCAAATTAATAAAGTGTGTGTGAAAGGGAAAAACACTTTTTTTTTCTTAGAAATTTTATTTTAATAGTATTTATACATAGTTTTCCAGTGTCTGTTTAGTACATTGACTTAATGTTATGTAGCTTTCCATTGTGTGATTACTGGAGGAAATCAAAAGTTAATCTTTGGATCAGGGATAAAATTGATAATTAATTCCAGTGAGTATAAAATACACATTCATATCTTTTCTTTTTTTCTTTTTTTTTTTTTTTTGCACTTTTTGACTTGCATTATACAGCATTGCCAAATTTTATTTACATGTAATTTTCATATATGTTAATATAAAATGTCTTGGGTCCAAAAAAAAAAAAAATAATAATAATTTTTATATATATATATATATATATATATATATATATATATATATATATATATATATATATATATACACACACACACTTCAACATGAAAAATATATGCCTTTCTTCTGAAGTACTTCTTTTTAATAAATAGCATATTTACGTATAGAACTTATAACAAACCAGATTTCATTTTCCAATTTTTTAAATAAGATCTAAGGCATACCACAATACAATATCCTTTTTATATTAGTATGAACGGTTTAACTATTCCTGAAAACATTAATTAATTAAATATTTAAATGCTAAACCTAATTTAGCATGTATATTTGATTAATTCAATGATGTGCTTTATTAATTAGGTGAAGATTTAACAGAATTCTGTAAATCCACTTTAGTATACATTTCAACTACAGATATAACCTTGCAGTAAAATCTAATATAATATGTATAAGAGATTAATGGGAGTTATTGATAAGGGGCAGAACAGTGTGTGACTAATACTGGAAACTACAGAATCTACTTTGGCTCTGGAACAAAATTAATTGTAGAAAAAAGTAAGTGTGATTTTAAATGTCTCTGTCTAGTTTGATATACAGTTTAATTATATAATTTATAATAATATGTAATTATCTATTACATACATTAGGAGTTACCGGAAAATGTAATGTGCTTAATAGTTTGCATTTATAGCTTTGGAGAAAAATAACTTTTGGCAAAGCCATAAAACTGCTATTAGTAGTAAGTAAGTTTTTGCTATAAATGAAATATATTTAAAATTCATTGCAGTACTTTCATTATATAAACACATGGTGAAGAAGTGGGATTTCACTGATATTACATTAAAAAATGCATGTAAATTCTGGTGTTTCTATAAACAATCTAGACAGTAAAACAGGTCTAGACAGTAAAACTTGAATGATAATATACAGCCAACACGCAGTTAGGCAGTCTTTATCATAATTTCAAAGTAAAAAGTCTAAAAAGTGTATACACAAGTGTATAGACATGAAAAGACTATTTTTCATGAGTCTATTTGGGTACATTGGGAACTAGAGAAAAATGTTATGAGCTGTAGCATTGTGTGTCTAATAACTATAAACTCATCTTTGGCAAAGGAATAAAACTGCTGGTACAGTCAAGTAAGTGTTGATTTTAATAATGCAATAAGGAGATTTTCTAAATTTTATATATTGGTCTATTTCATTATATAAATTCATAGCATATCTATAGTAAAAAGTTTGATTATGAAATGCCATTTAAATAGTATAAGTACTGTAAGCATTTATTAGGCTTTCATTTCATTTACTTTACTGAGTTAGTGTTATGTAGCTTCTCAGTGTGTGAATACTGGAAGTGGGTATCAAAGATTAATCTTTGGATCAGGTGCAAAATTGATAATTAATTCTCGTGAGTATAAAAAACACATTTACACACATAGAAAAATGGATAAACACATTGTAACTTCCTAGGTATAACCACTTAAAATCTTTGTCATCATTTTATGTATGCTGTATTCATGTGATAAATCTGCTTAAATTTTTTAAATTTTTTATTACAAATACTTTCATATAAGCTCGCCATGAGCTTATAACCTAAATCTCATGTGACATTAATGAAACCTTGACAGTAATGAAGTACAGTAGATTTTACAATAGATTCTACTTTCACTTATTTATTTATTGTATGATGAATTTAGTTCAGCCTTCACAGGATTCAGTGCTCACAGGATACATTATTGACAAGGGAATAAATAGTGTGTGAATACTAACAACAGAATCTACTTTGGGTCTGGAATGAAACTCACTATAGAAAAAAGTAAGTTTAATTAAAAAAAACATTAAAAGATTCTTTGTGCAGATGTCTTAAAGCTATAGGTATAAAAATGAGTGGGCTTTATTTAGGTAGTATATTATTGATAATAAAATTTTTAACTAATTAATAGTTTTTTGTAGATTTTAAATACAACGAGGTAGATTAACTCTTATTCAAGAGTATTGCTGCTTATGTTATTTGCTGCTTATATTTAGTTTAAAAGAATTCCTAAATGCTAGGCTACATTTCTGTATTTCTTCATCTATGGTGTACAGTATTTGAAAAAATAGTCTATTGCATACAATATAATATACAGTAGCAGTGTTATGGGGTGTCACTGTGGAAAAACATGGAACAACTGACTTTTGTGGCATAAAACTTCAGTCAGTCAAGTGTTTGCTCTGATTAAGACATTTTATAAATTTTTCTACAAAGTCACTAAATTAATTTCTCTACATAGCGGGAAGGTTAAGAAGTGGAATTTCAATATTATTATATTTTGTTTAAACTTGTTATAATGGTAGGCTACATTATTGTGCCTGAGTGTGTCATGCAGGGGTTATTTGATATAGAGTATATGTCTGTGTGAATGTTGGCAATACCCGGATTATCTTTGGTGCTGGAATACGACTTATAGTAGAAAAAGGCAAGTGTTTATGTACTCTATTTACTTCTGCATGATGGGACAGTTTGTGAATGGTAGATATTCTGAAGGTCCAATGTTTTGGAAACTAAATAATGAGGAATCCAGGTTTATCGTTAATGTTGGACCAATATCTTGTTAATTCTTCTTGTTGGTTTTATATTATTGTGGTCAAAATGTTGTAGGAAGTGTATTTGCGATACGTCGCCTTATTTATGAAGACAAAGTTGTTAATTTCATGAATCAGGAACTATAGAGAAAATGCTATGAGGTTTACTAGTGTGTGACAAATAGCTTTGGAAAACTGACCTTTGGCAAAGGCATAAAGCTGCTAGTAGATTCAGGTAAGTGTTCATTGTATTTACAATATGTTATTTTGTAAAACTTTTACTATAGAAGTTCATTTCTGAAAGTTAAAAAGTTATTTCCTCGAGAAGTAGGCGTTTAATAGTACCTGTAGCTTATGTAATTTATTTAGTGCATTTGCAAGTAAAGTATTTGAACCTTGATATTAGTACAGTGAAGAGCTCAACATGGTTGAGGGTTCAACTTGCACACGTATTTGTCAAATAATAAAAAACTGTGTGACAGGAGGTGCAGCACAATACAAACTAATATTTGCAGGAGGCATAAAACTTGCAGTAAATCAAGGTGAGAAATAAGTAATCTTTCATATTAATATTTAATATTATTAATATTAGTTACATGATGCATTTATATAGTGGAATTATAGAAACGGATGAGTTACAGTACAATTTAATTTTATAAAGATATATAGATTGGAAGAGAATTATTGATAAGGGATAGAACAGTGTGTGACTGGAAACAGAATCTACTTTGGTTCTGGAACAAAACTGACTGTAAACAAAAGTAAGTGTAATTTAAAAAAATCTCGATACGCAGAAATTTATTCTAACATTCTCATGCATTTCATTTACTTTTCATTCAAGTTAACTTGCTTTCTCTTATGTAACATTCTAACTATGGAACTATCCAGGCTGTATTAATTTAGCAGCAATATAACAGCACTTTATTTAAACAAAACTTTAGTAATCATTTTTATTAATCTGATACTGCAAAATACACCCCCCCCCATAAAAAACACAAAAAAATAATGTTTATTACACACATAACAAATGTAACAATTACTTAAATATGCTCAATATGGTTAAAGGCAGAGCTACAAAAAACTGTTTAAGCTACTGCAAGCATTGGACTATATCAATTAATATTTGAAGACTCATTAACAATACATTGGGAGCTGTATAGTGTAATGAGGTATAGCACTGTGTGTCTAACAACTTTGAAAAAATGATCATTGGTGAAAGCATAAAACTGCTGGTGCAATCAAGTAAGTGTTAGGCAAATATCTTCACTTTTGTATTTTGTATTACATAAATTTCACTAATTCCACGCTAACATTAAAGTGCAAACTTAATTCCTTAAGAAATGTAACTTTAATAACACGTATTAATAGTTATTTAGCTTAGTTAGTATTATATAGCTTCCTAGTGTATGACTACAGGTGGAGGATATCAATAGTCACTCTTTGGATCAATCGTCAAATTATTCATTAATTCCTGTGAGTATAAAAAATATATAGATATAAAAAACATTTTACTCATCATTTGCCAAAAGCGCAGAGATTTCTTATTTAATGAAATGCAGTTTCTGAAGGGCAGAATAGACAAATATGTGCAACAATGTTGTTAACAGTCAGTTAAAAAAAATTAAGACATTTAATTAGTGCTTAAATTGCTAAGAAGATTTAAATTACTTTTATAAAACATTTAATGTTATGAAGAAATGTGTTTAAACCTAAATGGTTTAGGTTACATTTATGCAATTTGTGTCATGCATTGTCTGTGTGACAAAACAGTCTATTAATTCCACTTAATGGCTACACTAAAAAATTTAATGAGGTGTAGCAGTGTGTGGATTATGGAGGAAAACTGATGTTTGGCAAAGGCACGAGGTTGCTGGTACAGTCAAGTAAGTGCCGGCTGTAAATAAGAAATTATCAATATTTTGTCCTTTTCACATTCATTTTTACTGCAGTTCCTCTAGTTCATAGTTTGTAAACATACATATTACTGTCTTAAACAATGGGATTAAAATAATTAATGTTCTGGGGAAATATATTAAATTCTTGGTTACATTTCTGTGTGTGTTTTGTGCATAGTGTATTTGATATAGAATATAAGTCTGTGTGAATCTTGGAAGCACCATGCTTGTTTTTGGTGCTGGAACACGACTTATAGTAGAATCAGGCAAGTGTTTTCAGTTATTTATTTATTTTTAACTTATACTGTACTTCATGACTTTTAGTTTTTTGTTCAAACCATGAATGTGTAATGTGTAAATGCAAGCAAGCTAATCTTTGAAGTTGGAATACAACTCATTGTTGAATCAGGCAGGTGATTTTAGTAAACCTTTTCAAAAAGCTTAAAAAAATTCAAAATAATAATCTTAAGATGTGTAGTTTGTAAATGCTAGACGATATCCTGAAAGTTGAGATGATGATAGTAGTGCAGTAAGTACTAAATATTGAAAGATACATAATGATTTTGGCTCTCCAACCTACAGTAGAATTAAAAAAAAGAAATCATGTAGATGTATAAAATATATAAAATATCTATCTTCTTCGACTGTTCCATCTGATCTATATGATACACAAATTATATTAACAATTGTGTTTATATTACTGTAATCACAAAAGAAAAATTCTAGAAAGTTATTAACTTAACTAAGTGATTAAATTAACTCTAACTTATTTACAAAAAAAAGTCTATTGGATGCTGAAGAAAATGCTGTGAGGTGTAACAGTGTGTGTCTGATAACTTTGGAAAACTGACCTTTGGCAAAGCCATGAAACTGCTGGTAGAGTCAGGTAAATGTTTACTGTAATTATATATATATTTTGTACAATTTCCTATATGAATTTTACTCTATACGAGTGCAAACCTTATATAAACAGTGGAATAAGTAGACAGTGGAATTAGTACATTAGCACTGTTAATAGTTACTTGCATTATGTATTATATAAAAAGTAATACATTATAATTCTATTCAAAAGTTTGCATAACCATGTACAAGGTGTACATGTACACAAGGTGCAGGGCAATTGAAATTAATATTTGTAGAAGGCATGAAACTTATAGTAAATTTGGGTAAGTCATAAGTAATCTCTCATATTACTATTTCATATGAAACTATTATTAGTTCTGTGAGGGATTTAGGTAATGAAGCATTAACAGAATGTTAATAATGTCAATCAACACATTTCTGCTATAATTTACATTCAAACGTTATATACTCAAAATATATATTTTTTCTATATAGAAATTATACATTTCTATAGGAAAAACAATTCAGAGTTATTGATAAGGGACTAAACATGGTGTGACTTTTTCTGGAGGGGACAGAATCTACTTTGGCTCTGGAACAAAACTAATTGTAAATAAACGTAAGTGTAATTATGTAATTTTTAATTATGTAACTGTAACTCAAAATACATCCTAAATCTCTTAATGTGCTTTGAATTCAGTAATGGTCTTTCGAAAAATATTCAACAACATTGAATGTGAAAAAACTAATTTGTGATTATTATTTGTTAGATTCAACATCATTCTTATATCAAAGGCTAGTAAGAGGACAATTAAGACATTTAGACAATTTAAATTTTTTTCAGGCAAATGAAGTTGTCAGCTTCATACATTTGATCCTTAGTACTTTAAAATAATACATTTGAAACTTTTGCTAGAAATCGACTTATGCTAAATCGAGTGAAATATGAAAAATAAAAAACTTTTCCAACACAATCAGTAAAGAAGTAGAAAATAAATTAATGCATTTAGAACCTAAATACATGCTCTTTAAATAGGCCTAGAGCTTGAAATATTAAGATCTTTTGGAATTTAGTAGATAACATTACCGATAGAATTCATGAAGGCAGAAAAAAAACAAGTATTTGTCAATCTATAAAAAACTGTGTGACTACGAGTGCAGGAGGATATAAATTAATATTTGCCAAAGGTGCAACACTTGAAGTGAACTCAGGTGGGAAACTTATCTTTTATATGAACCACGTAAACTGTTGCAAACATAAATGCTTATTATGTACAATTAATCCGGATTCCACTTTTTTTTTTGTTCTACAGTATACAATTCAAACAAATACTTTGATTACGATAAATTTTGATGTAACAAAAAATAATAGACTAAAGATTCATTTTCATAACGAACAGAAGAGCATGTAATTGGAAAGTTATAGACTCCTCTTTAGTTTTGGAACAAAACTGTGCAAAAAAGTAAGTGTACAAAAATTAAAGTGCTATTTAATTGTTTATTTAATTATTTTACAATAACATTTCACAATACTATACTATTTAATACTTTTCAGTTTATAAAAATGATGTGACTCAGCTATTGTTTACTAGTTAACTAGCTTAATTTACAAAATTTAGTATTTTTTGTAACAAATTGCACAATTAACAAACCAATGTATGCTATACATTGGCGACTATAGAGAAAATGTTATAAGGTGTAGCATGGTGTGACTAATAGTTTTGGAGGAAATCTAGTCTTTGGCAAAAACATAAAACTGGTCACAGAGTCAAGTAAGTGTTTTCCGTTATTAAGAAATTTTCTACATTTTCTCTAATTTCTTACTTGGATTTCACTACACTGTACAACATTTAGTTGTTTGGATGAAATTTCAATATAATGACCCTATAGAATTGTGCTTTTACATTTCTGCACTAGTTTGTAGCGTACTTGAAAAAGAGTAAAATTCCACTGTGAGAATCACAGGTACTGTAACTGTGTTTATATGCTGCTTTTTATCATCTAAAGTAGCCTCTTAGAAAATACCAGTTACAAAAATTAGACATGGTAGAATTATTTCTTCATTAAAACAGCATGCTTAGGGAACAGTATTTGATGTAGACTGTAAGTGTGTGTGAATGTGAATAAAGTGATCTTCGGGGCTGGAACACAACTCATAGTTGAGCCAGGCAAGTATTGTTAAACATTTTTTAAAATTATATTTTATAAAAAGATTGTAAGGCTCAAGTATCTATAATGTAGAATATACAATTTTGTGGGATTTACATAAAAACGTGTATACCGTTTGCACATATTGAAGTTATGTAAATGGTCTTCTTAGTCCTTAAAACCGAAATTCCTATTACTTGCTCTCTTGACCTTATTAGATTAGTTGAGATGTATTTAGGAAGTAAAATGTTTATAGGATACTGTAAATCAATGATGGTGTAATTTAAACTATATACTTTGAGTTTACAACAGAATTTAATGTGATATATAACTAGGTGAATAAACAGTTATTGATAAGGGACAGATTAGTGTGTGTCTGGAAACAACAGGATCTACTTTGGCTCGGGAATTAATCTGAATGTAGAAAAAAGTGAGTGCATAAAACTATTTAAAAAAGGTTCCTTATTCTGTTATTTTTGTAAAGGTCAGTTTTGGTAAAACAATACTATATGATACACTTTTTTTCAGGTAGAACCTTAAAAACTAGCTATCGAATTTAAAATAGGCAAAAAATGTAAAATATATAATTGCAAATACAATTTTTTAAATTATCATTTTATTCATAGACCACACAGCATTGATGCAGCTGAAGTTTTGTTTTAGAGGATTTTCTTTATGAGCAGCTTTAGCTACTTCAAACAACCTTTCATATTTTTTTAAACAAAAACGTGTTTTAAACCTAGGTTACATTTCTGCATGAGCATGCCATACATGGACTAGAGGCTACTAGAAAATGTTATGAGGTGTACCAGTGTGTGAATAATAATGCCCAAAAACTGATCTTTGGCAAAGGCATAAAATTGCTGGTACAGTCAAGTAAGTGTTTGCTATAATATTGTACTACAGAAATTTTATTAAATTAACTATATGAACTCATAGCACATGAACATGTAAAAGTTACTTCTGAAAGAAGTTGAATTTTAATAGTATATAGAAGTAGCTATTTAGCTTTTGTTTAGCACACAGCATCAGTGTTATTTAGCCTTTGAGTTTTTAGCCTCTGGATAGCAAAAGTTAATCTTCGGATTGGCTGCAAAATGATTAATTGATTAATGACCATGAGTATAAAACACAATTCTTCTCATTATTTGCATTTAGGGTTTTTGAGCATATCATTCAGTTCTTTCTCTATTGAAGGTATGGTTTTTTGGGTATAAGGTTCATTACTTCTATGTACTTAATGTTTCCAGTAAAACTTAATGTAATATATGTTGACTAATAGAGAGTTAATGAGAAGGGATTAAACAGTGTGTGACTGTAGGCAACAAAATCTACTTTAGCTCAGGAATGAAACTGATTGTAGAAAAAAGTGAGTACAAAATCTAATCCAATTTATTTGTATGAAGGTCAGTTTGTTGTGATGTAAAATATTATTTCTCAATACAATATTTTATAATATACTTTGACCCACAAATACCTTAAAAACTATAAGTAAATTTAGTGTTGTTTACGGCAGAATTTGTAAAGTAAAAAAATATTTGTTTTCGGATGGAATGTGTCTACTTGAGTGTGCAATTGGTGGGGTATTTGATAAAGATTTCAAGGATGTGTGAATCCTGGTACTAACAAAATTATCTATGGGGTTGGAATACAACTTATAGTGGAAACAGGCGAGTGTTTCTATTACATTTTTCTACTCATCTATTATGTAAAATGTTCTTTTAATGTTGATCTTTATCATTTATCAAGAAGTATTGAATGTATACTGTAGTACTATAAACTTTAAATATTGAAAGATTCCAACAAATTGTTGCTGCTAAACATCTATCTTGCTTAGATTGTTTGTTCTCACAAAGCAGAAAATTCAAGAAAGACTAGATTTATTCCCTTATTCAAGAAGACAAAACAGTTTATTCCACACATTACGCGAGTCTATGCAGAGTAAAAGTTATAAAGTGTAGCAGTGTGTGTCTATTAATGGTGGAAAATTGACCTTTGGCAAAGGCATAAAACTGCTTGTACATTCAAGTAAGTGTTTGCTATAATTTTGAATTATAGAAATTGCATTACATTAATGCCATGAACCCATAGCATGTGAACTTAGAAAAATTAGTTTAGTCAAAAATGGACTAAGTGTTATTTTGCCTTTGAGTTTTTTGTTTCTGGAAATCAAAAGTAAATTATTTGAGTCGATTGCAAAATCATTAATGAATTAATTACCACAAGTATAAAACACCATTCTACTTTATTATTTACATTTTATCATTAGGATTTTCGAGTGTAGGATTAATTTATTTTGTGTGTATAGCTTTTTGGTATAGGGTTCATTACTTCCACAGTATAAACTAAATATTTACATTAAAAATTAATGTAATGTTGACTTATAGAGAGTTCATAATAACGGAGAAACTGTGTGTGACTGGAGGCTACAAAATCAACTTTGGCTCAGTAATGAAACTGATGAAAAAAGCAAGTGTGTACACAGATTTTAATTCGATTTATTTGTGTGAAGCTCAGTCCGTCATGATGCTAAATATTATTTCTCAATACACTACTACACAGTACATTGACCTAAAGGGACCTCAAAAACTGTAGGTACCAGATTTAGTATTGTTTAGAGCAGAATTTGTTAGGTAAAAACATTTTGTTTTTTACCTGGTGTATTTGGTGTAGAGTATAGTTTTGTGTGAATACTGGTGCTACTAGGATTATTTTGGGGGCTGGAACACGACTTATAGTGGAAACTGGCAAGTGTTTCTATTCATATGTTATTCAGACTTTACGTTTAATGTTGATTTTTAGTGTTTATAGAGTACTGAGGTACAGTGTAGTATTGTAAACTGTAAACATCGAAAATATTTTCAAAAGTTTACAAATATTTAGACCAGTCTTTGGTGCTAAACATATATGTGGTTTATGTTGATTGTTAACTTTAGATTTCTGGAATCACAAAGACGCAAAATTATAAAATGGCTAAATTTATTACCTTATTCAAGAAGACAAAGCAGTTAATTGAATACAGTACAAATGATTCCATGCAACGAAAAGGTTGTAAGGTATAGTTATGTGTGTATAACACTGGTGAAAAATAGAATTTTGGAAAAAGTGCAAAACTGCAGGTACAGTCAAGTAAGTTTTGGCAGTAATGGAAGTTTTGTCTGCTTTGTAATTTATTACATTCATTTTATGATATGAAAGAATAGGTTGTAAAAGTGCAAAAAATAGTTATTTATGAATTAGGATTTTGAAGTACGTATGTGTATACTTAGTTAAGGTGGATATGGAAGGCTTATCCTTGAATTTACATGAAATTTATGCATATTCATGTCATATTTAATCGATTACTTCATTAATATTGTGATATATTTTATACTATACCTTATTATACTGACCTAGGCTTGGTCACTGGAATAAAATTCAATTCAAGGATACCAGTTTACATTGATCAATAAAAAAAAGATATTGTTCAGGAATAGTACAGTGTGTGACTCGCACTGGGGTTGACAAAATCTATTTTGGCTCTGGAATCAACCTAATTGTTCAAACTAGTAAGTATTTTCTGGAAACCTATGTAGGATATTTTTCTTATTTTGCTTCACTTATTTTTGTCTAAGCATTAAAAAACTTAGGAATGTTTGTCCACGTATGTATGTAAACATGTTCCTAATAGTAGACATGCATAGTACATATTCTACTTATAAATATGGACAAATGCTGGAGCAAATAAACAGAATTATAGATTTCTAAAAAATAATCCAAAGAACTCAAAAACGTGAGACTAATTATTTGAATGATTGGTTAGTTTAGGATAGATTCTAACAATATATCATTAACTACTGTAATAGCTCAGTTAATATACTAAAGGGCAATAAGGTAACCCACCTCTTGTGTTAGAAGCTTCTTGTTGCTTGGTAATATACTGTGTGACTACAAGTGGATTGAATAAGCTCATCTTTGCTAAAAGCACAAAGTTGATCATTGAAACAAGTAAGCAATTATATTTTGTCATGTTAATTTGATCTTTTTGGTCAGTGTTAGTAGTGGAATGTACAGACTTTGCAGTACAAAATTTATAGCTGAATCAGGCAAGTGTTATTTCATATTTAGTTTAAAAATGCATAACATCAGATAATAACTATTGTGCATGGTGTGCGCAAGGTCTTTTTTGTTTAAGATGAAAACTGTATTTAAAACTTACAAACTACTTTATATTCCCCCGATATTTAACTAAGTAAAACTTTCCTTGAGTTCAAATGCCCTCAGAAATCAGGATATCACCAAACATAGTGAAATGTTTTTACATAATTTCACTAAAATATGCAGTTACTTTGCTCTTTTGCTCTGAATATAGTGTTGAATTAGTCCAAACTATAAATGGGAAGTCGATCTTTGGATCAGGTATAAAAATTATAATTAATTCCAGTGAGTAAATGCTTTATTTGACTTCTTTTATTCCGCTTATATTCTGTTTGCTGGACTCATTTTAGACAATTTACAATAAAGATGGTCTTATAGCACAAGTGTTCAAACTGGTAATTTAAGCGTTCTTACAGAATGCACTATCACAATTATCTTGATTTATAGGCCTCAAATTTTTTCTAAATTAAACTAAATTACTAACATTTCGAAACATTAATGATCTAGAGATCTAATGTATCTACTAGACTTTTATTGATGTTTAAATATGCATGTATAATATAAAGTAAATTTAGTACTTGTTTCCGATATATGATTTGACAAATAAGTAAAAATAGATCTAACTTACAGTATGAAAACCCAGTATTCACTATTGATGAAAAGCTTTGTTTGTTAGAATTAAGTAGTACACACATTAATATAATTTATTTAAAAGCTTACTTTAGATAGAAGTATTCTCCATGTAGATACTATAAATTCATTCTTTGAATTAAAAGAAATAAAAATTTGATAAATCAAATATATCTCTACAACAAAAAAATATACCTAGAATTATTGATCAAGGTCAAAACACTGTGTGACTGGTACTGGAGACTGGAAACTCTACTTTGGCTCAGGAGTCAAGCTGACTGTAGAGAAAAGTAAGTGTGTAACAAATTTTTTCAACAAATGGCTGAAAAAAATTACATTAAAACTGTGGCTCTTTAAATTTCTGCAGCCAGGGATCTTAACTATTATAAAAAATATTGGACCAATTACAACAAAAATACCTTTTATAAAGTAGTATTAGCCAGTTTGTCAATAACACATATCGTTAAACTCACATATTGTTAACCGTACATATCATAATTACCCCCTTCAAAAAAAAAAAGACATATTCAAACAACTTCTATTTATGTTCCTACTTGTAGCAAAATTAAATACAATAAATTTAAAATATTTCCTTAGAACAGAAAACTCATAAACCGGAAAATTACATTAATTAAAGTGTCAACGTTAAGAAAGCAGCACACTACCAAACTGAGCGGAATGATTTTGAATGATCTTTTCTGAAGATTTAATGTTATGCAGTTTGACATGGTGTGAATGATGGAACTGGATATGGAAAGTTGATCTTTGGATCAGGCATAAAACTTATAATCAATTCCAGTAAGTATAATGTTGTACATATTATATACTGTACCTCTGAGCATTTCCATGGTTTAATAAGTACCTGACCCATGTAAAAATTTTTTAATAATGTGGCACTTAATTGATAAATTATACACTTTTCTTGACAAATAACATAAAACACCATGTTCTGCTTAATGATGAATTTGAAGTATTAGTCAATGTTATCAATTGTTCAAAAAATAATTTCTTTCCCATAAAAGCTAATCATGGTTTTTAATAAATTCAAACATTAAATGCATACATTTCTATCAAAAAAGATATAAACTTGTTAGAGTACAAATAAGATGCCATAAATGTAAATTGTGTGGTCATTCGCTCACAGCGTGTTATAAAAATGCATGCATTTTATATTCCAACACTGATTATTATGATATTATGATATGTTTCAGTGTTAAATATTAGATTTTTTTTTATCATTATAGAATCTAATAGAAATTAACTATATGTTCTAAAATAGAATGTATAATAAAAAACATACAATTCAAAGAATTATCATAGAATTATTGATCAAGGCCAAAACAATGTGTGACTGAAGGTGTAGGCTGGAAACTTTACTTTGGCTCAGGAACCAAACTGACTGTTGAGAAAAGTAAGTGATCAACAAAGTGTAAAACAAATAGTATTTTAAAACTATCATTTTAGTTGTTTGCAGCCTATTTTGTTTTTGTGGAAAAAGAAAAATATGCAGGATGTACCTTACAACAATGGATCTTAATTTTTATTGTTTTTAGACCGTTACTCATTTAACTGTACATTAATTATCATAGAATCACTAAGTACCGATTTAGAATAACAAATTATCAGAATTAAACAATAATTTAGTAGAACAAACCATTAAGCATATTTTGGAGCCATATAACTTTTATTTCTATTTGTATTATTTTTTTTAACCCTGAAACTTTTAATAATTGATTGGTCCCAAGGTGATATTAGTTAAATCATTCTGGTTATTAAAGTACTAATATAAGGTTCAAATACTTTTAAATCATGTAATCAGGCATCCATCATTATAACGTATACTTGCTTAGTTTGTACACTAAACAACAATACATGATGACCAATGAGGGTTCTTGTTGCTGGTCTTTATACTGTGTGACTACTGGAACTTACAAGCTCATCTTTGGCGCTGCCACAAAATTAATAATTGAAACAAGTAAGTAATATTTATACAGCAGTAATCAGTACAGTTTAAATGTTGATTTTCTAGCTGGGAGTGAATACTGTAAATGTAACTAATTTAATACCTTGAGCTAATCACTGACTCAAAAAGCTTATATTAACAATGGCAATGTTATTAACCAAGGTGCAAACATAACTTTAGCAAATTGTAATCCTTGGCAAGATTCAGGACACACCCCCCCCTCCCCCCATAGATTAAAATAAAATAAAAATTTCCCATATTTGGGGGAAGCATGTTTTGGTACACATGTACATGTAACTAAGGACGGCAAGCTTAATATTGTATGAAAAATATAAAAACTATAAAGTAATATCAAGTTATGTTAAACATTATAACTTCCTATTGTGAAATGTGTTTGTAGCTAGAGTAATCGAATACATAACTATTTTTAAATAGTATATATAATACTTGTTCAAAAGAGGCATCAAAATGTTTCATTTGTATTGGAAAAGCAGCATAAGATTGAGACCGAAGAACAACAGCACAACAGTATTTCTAACTAAAACATCATAGGAATTGTCATTGTAATACATACATACAGTAAGCAGTAGAACAAGCATTACAATAGTCTGTACCATTTACTCATGACAATTTACACACTATCCACATAATAATCATGATGCATAAACCCTTCTATTTACATTTACTTGCAACAAAAGTATTTCTTTAGAATACAGAATTGTGGCTCAGAAAAATGACATTAATTAAAATATAAACATTCAGATACCAGAATGGCACTAAACTAGGGGGAATGGTAGTTATCTTGCTCATGTTCTATTTACTGTAGACTTAATGTTGTGAACTTTGACACTGTGTGAATACTGGAGGATATGGAAAGTTGATCTTTGGATCAGGCATAAAGATGATTATCAATTCCAGTGAGTATAATGCTTTATTTATTATACTGTATATTCCATTGAGCTTTTCCATGGATCATTACTTGCTTGGCCTGTGTTAATAATTTTATATGGGTTTATTTAGATATAAGTAAATATAAGTGATTAATAAAAAAAAGAATAAAAATAAAATGCAACAAATAAAATAAACAACAAAAGTACTGATATACTGATAGAAAAGTATTGATAGAAAATGTGCAAGAAAGCAAATTGTGTGCAACTAAAACAAGTAGCTTTTTCAGAGCTATTACTGTAGTTTACAGTTGTGTTAGCATAGATTTATAACCATAATCGAATTATTCAACTATAATAAAACATAATGTTAATAATGGGACGTGTTTCCAACTACTGCAAAGAATTAATCAAACAGACCATTTTCCCCCCATTTATATTATGGCCTTAAAAATACCAATTAAAATTTCCTTTGTTATATTTAGGCACTGCTTTTACTGCATATGAAAGCAATTAAATATTTTTATATGAATTAATGGGTTTGTCCGTGAAGAAGTCAACCTACAGTATAAGGCTTAGTGGGTTTTATACTGTGTGACTGCTGGAACTGGAATTAGGATAATTTTTGGCAAAGGCACAACATTATTCATTGAAGCAAGTAAGATACATTTATTAAACATCAGTCTGTATAATTAAATTTGCTGTCAATAGTAAATGTAGATTTAAATTTCTACTGTACGTTAATACTTGAAACTGTGACTATATATTTTTAACGAGTCTTTGTTCAGATGACTTATGAATAATTAGACATATGTATGCAGAAATGTCTTTATTTTAGCAAAAAATTGCATAATTAAAAAATATACAGAGTAAATTTTGGTAATAAAAATAATATAAATTAATTATATTTTGCTTACTGAAAGCATTAGATAATAATTACATCATTCACTTTAATAGTTATTTACCTTGGTTTGAAAAATATCTAATTTTGCATGATATATTTAGGCAGTAGCATAGGCTAGTAAAATTACACATTTTTAAACAAAACATTTATAATCTATTATCTAAAATTATTGATCAGGGTCATAACACTGTGTGACTGACGGTGGAGGACGGAGACTCGACTTTGGCTCAGGAATCAAACTGTATGTTCAGAAAAGTAAGTGTATAACATCAAATAGTGTTTTCACAACAATTCTAATAATTTATTGGTTAGTTATGCTTTAGCTTTTAGTTTGAAGACTGAAGCACTACTGCACAATTTTGTAAATTCTTACTTAAACATTATAGATTATCTTACATTTAAAATGCTCTTAGAAAATTTTCCTGAGCTGAAGTTAGTCATCCTACTGGCATATGATATTGCAAATCTACTGTCCTCAAATTGTACAAAAATAAATTTGTCCAATAAAAATTAAATGAAAATGTAACTAGATTATCACTTTAGAATAGTTGCTCTGGACATATTTGGCAGTGTACTGAATTTTATAATATCATAAGGCATAAAGGTTTTTTGCTGAAGTCCCAATAATGTGTGAATGCTGGAGGTGTATATAAGGTTTTCTTTGGCACAGGCATAGTGCTGACAGTTCAAAAAAGTAAGTGACCAATATTAAAGTAATACCTTTTATTAAAAGTTTTGTCAAATAACCAAAGTTAAAACCTAATTAGATGATAAATTGAACTGGATGAAATAACTTCAGACATGTTTCCAGAAGTCTGAGTATCTGATACAAACAACCTTTTTTTTATTGTACAATAGCATCCAAAATATTACAAAGTATATATTATATCTTGGTAATAGCATATACATTAGTAAGATAGTCTTTGACTTAAAATGATTTTGTTTAGATAAAAAAAACAGTACAAATGTCTACTGTACATATTCAAAATGAAATGAAATAGAATATAAAAAATTTACCTGCAATATATCATGCAAAAGACAATATAGTTAATGATTAGTGCCAGAACATTGTGTGACTGATGCTGGAGGCTGGAAACTGTACTTTGGTTCAGGAATCAAACTGACTGTTGAAAAAAGTAAGTGCAACTAAGAATCAAATATTATCACTTAATATTTATTTTTGCACATTATTTGACGTTATGCTAAAGTACTTTATGATTACATGTAGGAGCCATTAAATAGTTTTTATAATTATTATACCATGGCTGAAGAAACTATAATAATTGGTAATAACCATCATATTGGTACAGTAAATTATATTCGGCCTAATCGGTGCAATAGCTCGTAAGTACTTCACTCATCTCAATATTACATGATATTTCTAGGTAGTGGCATAAGAGAAATAAATTTCACAATTTAAAATAAAAGGATCTACAATCTAATATTATCGATCCAGGTCACAACACTGTGTGTCTGGTAGTGAAGGATGGAGACTTTATTTTGCCTCAGGAATCAAACTCAATGTCCAAAAAAGTAAGTGTGCAACATCAAATAGTATTTTAAAAACTTATAATAATTTGTTGAAGTAAGCTTTTAATTTCAGAGTTTCTTTGAAGCACCACAGCTTCATCTTAAAATCGTAGTTAAATCTTGGGTAAAAGAAACACTAATTAGCATTACCTTAAATCTTACCTTAAAAACATACAGTAACACACAAACTGTAACGGACAAAATGCACAAAAAGTCTTGTTTGTCCATGTTACAAAATTCTGTGAAATTTAGCTAGCCTACTTTGTAGTAGAGAATTGTTGCTCAGGAAAGTTACAGTGTGTGACTGACGCTGGAACTCGGAGAATCTACTTTGGCTCTGCAACAAAACTTATTGTTGGGAGAAGTAAGTAGTAAAGTAGAAAAATACTGACTTTAATCTGCTAATACTGTAATTGCCTAAAAAGAATTGTAGGAAGAACAATGTTTTTATAAATACAGTATACTGTATGTACTCGCATAATGTATTATTACATCCATATCCAAAAAAGAACTACATATATTCTCTAGGGTATCAAGATAACTTTTTTCAGTGTAGGATGAAATTTGACACACACTGAAGCATGGAATAATAATGAACACTCGGACCATCGATATCATTAGAGCTAGAAATGCAAATTCCTTTTTTTATTAATTTCTTGATATGTTAATGATTTACGATAGTATACATCCTAAATTGCAATAAAATGTATCAGAGTGATCATATGTTTTCAGAGTTATTGTTTAGGGAAAGTTGAGTGTGTGTCTAACACAGGAGACAGAAGAATCTATTTTGGATCTGGAATCAAATTAATCATTGAACAAAGTAAGTGTTTAGCATAGATTAGGACAAAAAATGTCCAAAGTTTAATCTTTTAAAGGATGATACAGTGTGGTTACCAAAATTGTTACAAAATTTTTTAAATGTTTATGGATTGTCCATATCAATAAATTACTGTCAATTAAACTAAAACATAGGTTATATTATGTTATGGTAAGGCATAAACCCAAAATGGCTAAGAACACTAACAAGAAGTTATTTCCTATGTAAGAAAGTTTTTGCTGTAAGTCTCCATAATGTGTGAATGCTGGAGGTGGATATAAGATTTTCTTTGGCACAGGCATAATGCTGAAAGTTCAAACAAGTAAGTTACTGATATTCAATTTTGAAAATGATCATTGTTAAAACCTAATTACATTGTAAATTGTACTGGTTGAAATTAATTCAGGCAAGTCTACAGAGTTGTTAGTTTTGTTTGTTCAACAATCAAATGATTTAAATTTTAGGCAGTGGCATAGGATAGTAAAATTACAAAAATTTTTAAACAAAACATTTATAATCTATTATCTAAAATTATTGATCATGGTCATAACACTGTGTGACTGATGGTGGAGGACGGAGACTCTACTTTGGCTCAGGAATCAAACTGTATGTTCTGAAAAGTAAGTGTATAACAGCAAATAGGTTTTTCATAACAATTCTAATAATTTATTGGTTAGTTATGCTTTAGCTTTTAGTTTGAAGACTGAAGCACTACTGCACAATTTTGTAAATTCTTACTTAAACATTATAGATTATCTTATGTACATTTAAAATGCTCTTAGAAAACTTTCCTGAGCTGAAGTTAGTCATCCTACTGGCATATCATATGGCAAATCTACTGTCCTCAAATTGTACAAAAATTAATTTGTCCAATAAAAATTCAATGAAAATGTAACTAGATTATCACTTTAGAATAGTTGCTCTGGACATATTTGGCAGTGTACTGAATTTTATAATATCATAAGGCATAAAGTTTTTTTTTGCTGCTGTCCCAATAATGTGTGAATGCTGGAGGTGTATATAAGGTTTTCTTTGGCACAGGCATAGTGCTGACAGTTCAAAAAAGTAAGTGACCAATATTAAAGTAATACCTTTTATTAAAAATGTTTCTCAAATAACCAAAGCTAAAACCTAATTAGATGGTAAATTAATGGATGAAATAAAAATAGCAATAGAAGAAATTGCAATAAATATGTATCAGAGTGATCATATGTTTTCAGAGTTATTGTTTAGGGAAAGTTGAGTGTGTGTCTAACACAGGAGACAGAAGAATCTATTTTGGATCTGGAATCAAATTAATCATTGAACAAAGTAAGTGTTTAGCATAGATTAGGACAAAAAATGTCCAAAGTTTAATCTTTTAACGGATGATACAGTGGGGTTACCAAAATTGTTACAAAACTTTTTTAATGTTTATTGATTGTCCATAATGTAACATCAATAAATTACTGTCAATTAAACTAAAACATGGGTTATATTATGTTATGGTAAGGCATAAACCCAAAATGGCTAAGAACACTAACAAGAAGTTATTTCCTATGTAAGAAAGTTTTTGCTGTAAGTCTCCATAATGTGTGAATGCTGGAGGTGGATATAAGATTTTCTTTGGCACAGGCATAATGCTGACAGTTCAAACAAGTAAGTTACTGATATTCAATTTTGAAAATGATCATTGTTAAAACCTAATTACATTGTAAATTGGACTGGTTGAAATTAATTCAGGCAAGTCTCCAGAGTTGTTAGTTTTGTTTGTTCAACAATCAAATGATTGAATTTTTTTTGGAACGTTGTCATTTGCCTCAAACATTTTGCAAAACAAAATATGACACAGTAGATAAATTTCATTTAAAATTTCATTTGCTTGGTGGGTTTCCTCTGGGTACTTCGGTTTCCTCCCATAGTCCAAAGACATGCAAATTATGCTAATTGGAATTCCCCAAATTGCCTTTATGGTGTAAATGTTGTACGGAGATTGTGAACCATGGTTGTGAAAATGGGAATAAATACAATGAAAGTATACATTGGCTTAGCAATCAAACTGATTGTTGAAGAAAGTAAATTAGTAATTGAGATGTTAGCACTTTATATGCATTTGCATATATTCTTTGGTATAATATACTTATGCACTTATGCAATGCCTGTGGAAACTCATGAGGCTTCTTGTTGTTGAGTTATATACTGTGTGTCTCAAAGTGGAGGTTATAGGCTCATCTTTGGCAAAGGCACAAAGTTAGTTGTTGAAAAAAGTAAGTAATTTAAATTATTAATTGTTACTGCATTCAGTACATATATAGTGTTAAAAGAACTGCAGTCAGTATTTAACTCTACACACAAAAAAATATTCTGACCTCATGTCACTTTTACATATTGTTATTATGGTTGTTTAACTAAAATTCTATCAATTCCATTTAATTATCAACATAACTTTGGTCCATTGTAATAATCAGTTGGATTTAATAAGAGTTCTGTATGTCCTCAAACATTTTAATATATTCTGGGGGAGGAGTTTAAATATTAAGCTTAATCTTAATATTAAGCTTAAATATTTAACAATTTTCAATACCTTTCAACAAATTACTTTACATCTATCATATGCATTGTCTTAGCAGTAAGCATGATTTTGTGCAGACCTATAACCATGTGTGACATACTCTGGACAGAAAATTATATTTGGAAAAGGAATACAAATTACAATAATATCAGGTAAAGTTGCAATGTACATTTTTTTATCTTAATTTTTTTTAATCTCTAAAAATACATAGCTACTTTTAGCTAATATCAACAATATTGGCACAAAAAGTCCATTGAAATATTTCTCTGAAGCATCACAATGCAAAGATCAAAGGCTTAACGTATCAACATACAGATGACCAGTTAAAATCAAACTAACTTTCTGATGCTTTCAGCGAACAGGTCATAGTGAATGACATTACTGGTAGCTGATATAAAAAAAGTTACTCTCAAATTTTGCGGAACACTAAAATAGTAAAAAATTGAACTTGTATATACATTTTGACTCTGCACTCATTGCATGAGCTAACAGCGCTAACCCAATCTCAGAGGGAGTACCGGCAGTGTAGCATCATGATGCTAACGGAGTCCTGGCTAACACCGCTAAATCCGGACACAAACGTGGCTAATTTTTAACTTTGTACTGTCCACTTGCTGCCGTGGCAAAACAAATTTCCCACTTGTGGGACTAATAAAGGTTTATCTTATCTCATCTCATCTCATCCTATCTTATCTTATCTTATAATTAAATCAAATAAAATACAGAGCTACCCCTTTATAAGAGAGGATTGTTGCACTGGATAATGACAGTGTGTGATTAACATTGGAGCTCAGAAAATCATCTTTGGCTCCGGAATTAAACTGACTGTTGGAAAACGTAAGTGAAACTTTGGAAAAAGAAAAAAGTAAATAAAAATATTTGTTAGGTAATATAAACTTGGACCCTATGTAAGATGTCTTATGCTTTTTTAAGGCATTATAGGATTTACTAATGTACCAGATAATAAGTAACATATTTACTAACAAAGTTTGTTTTGCCATAGGTACAGTGTTTGACTTACCGAGTTTAAAATGTTTAATTACTTTTATTCAATACCATAGAATATTTTATGTGGATGTGCAACTAAGCATGGTTAAAATAGCTTTACAAATTTGTAGAACGGGACAAAAACAAAATAAATTGGATTCCAGAGCTAAAATATATCCTAGATACTGTGCATAGAATGACCAATTTAGGGTACTGCTGCAATGACACTGGATTTGTTGTAAGCTAAATTTTGTAAGAGCAGGTCACTACGGTAATCGAGTTGTATTTAGTAAAAGAACACGTTTTTATTAACAAACAACTCATGCTCAAAATGTATTGGAGACTAAAATATATCTGTCAATGTGTAAACAAGTTTATATTTTAAGCACATATTATAAAATGCACAAGTAAATTTTACTCAAATGTATGAGCATAACCATATTACTGAAGAGTTATTGCTTAATGACAGTGCAGTGTGTGACTAACAATAGAATCTATTTTGGCTCTGGAATCAAATTACTCACCAAATCAAGTAAGTCCTTCTCATGAATCATGATGAAATGTTGAAAAAACAAAGCTAATCTTTCCAACATGGATTTGGCCGCCTAATTAAATAACTGTTTGTGTAAAAAAAATTCTAAAATGCATTTTTTAATAAATTTTATTTATTGGAAAATAATAATCACCTTAGGCACGGACACAATTTAAATGTAGTATGAAATTATGTATGATAGAATAAATATGCAATAAGTATGTACATACTGTATTTGGGGAACAATGGTTAATATATAGATTAATTAATTTGCTTCAAAATGTCAAAATGCTTCTTTGTGCTTATGTAACAATGACTGACATGCAATGAAATTCTGCATGTTAATCAAACGTATCAGAGTAATTATGTGCTCCAAGAGTTATTGTTTAAGGAAAGCTTAGTGTGTGACTAAGTCGGGAGACTGGAGAATTTATTTTAGCTCTGGAATCAAATTAATCACTGAACCAAGTAAGTGTTTCACATAAAACTTTGAGACTTCTAGAAACTTAACTAAATTTATGTTCAAAACAAACAACCAAAAAAGCAAGCAAACAAAAAATAAATCTATATTCACATATGTACAAAAAAAGAACACGTACATCAAGATACAACTCTAGTAAACCTTCCACAATGTAGTCATTGTTTAAAATAAAATCTAATATCTTCAGCAGTTAAGGAAATTGATCAAATAATTATTGTCTAAGCATATGAGAGTGTGTGACACAAGGAGTTCAGAAACTCTACTTCAGTTCTGGAGTTAAACTTATTGTTGAGACAAGTAAGTGTCTAATTGAACAATTGTGGAAAGATAACAAATAGAGATCATGTAATGTTTTATTATTATAGTTTTTCTTCCTAAAAGCATTTTCAAAGTTGCAAAACTATGTAGTAAAAGTGCTATGGAATCATTGTAAATGAAACCGGTACATGTTAATTCTGTGAAAAGTTTATTGTTATTACAAGATTTGTTTGACATTTTAGCCGTGTTCGAAATATAGACTAAATTCTATGAAAATATTACATTACGTTTTAAGATAAAATGTTCGTTCAATATGTTTTCACATCATAACAAAATATTTAACATCACATAAGTTTATTCTACATGTTTTCTTTAAACATTTCACAGTATAATGTGAAAATATCTTGATAAAAATTTAAGCTAAAAACCATGAAACCTGTTTTTAAAATTATTCTTCTGTGGCAGCAATGAGCTTAGGCCTAAAAGATTGCAACTTCTATTTACATTTATTTCTACTATGCAATCTACATTTTATTATTATGATTAGAAATACAGCTTGAGAACAGATCATTACTGCTTAGGGACATACTAGTGTGTGACAATTGGAGTCCAGAAAATCTACTTCGGCTCTGGAATCAAGCTTATTGTTGAAACAAGTAAGTGTACAACGAAAATACTTCCAAAAACTTTTAATTAGGTAATACATAGTCAAATACAATATAATTTGCATTATTGTTTTTGGTGTGCAACTTACTCATGTAGTTGTAAGTACAATGCTTGATTTCTAGATATGCAGGGACAAACTCAAAATAATTTCATATGAGTAAAATCACTGGATAAACTGTTATAGACGGTGCATAAAATAAGCAATGTGCTGTTGTGTTGATCGAAAATTTCATTTTAAAAGATTTTGTGTATAATGTATCACTGCCATAAACACATTTATGCCATAAACAGACTTTGATAAAACTTTCTATAAAACATTTCGATTAGATACCATACATATGTTGTAGTATGTTCATAATTCATGTTACTAATATATTTTAATTAATTCAATATATCCAATGTACTAGTAGCAAATTTCCCAGGAATTATTGTTTAGGGATAGTACAGTGTGTGACTGGCTCAGATTGGAGAATCTATTTTGGCTCTGGAATCAAAGTAGCCATTGAATCACGTAAGTCTTTACATTGACTCCATTGACTACAAAAACTGAATTGTAAACCAATTGTTTCTAATCATAATATGTGTAGAGCTGTTTACAAATAAATGAAAATTTATTTCATTTTAAGTAATGAAATCAAGCTAAAATCAAGCAGATATTCCCCTATGCTATGGTATATATTATGAGGAGGACAAGTAAACTGTTGAAATAAAACAATATTGGTTGATAAGATTCAATTATTATGCAAGAAGGATTTTGCTGCATATCCTCATAGTGTGTGAATTCTGGAGTTGGATATAAGCTGATCTTTGGCACAGGCATAGAGCTAACAGTTGAAACAAGTAAGTTGTGGACAATTAATGGAAAATTAAATTAAAATCATGCAAATAGCAATGACTAAAATAGCAATACTCCACATTTATGTTCTCCATATCTCTTGTTCTCTGTTTAAGATTATGCAGTAGTATTTTAGTGGGTACCTATATAACTGAAATATTTAATTTGTACATGAGTGAGCTTGAGATTGAAGCATCACATTTACAAAGATCAAAGAAAGAGAAAAATGTTGAATAAATTGCTAAAACAATACAATCTCTGTTTATACCACCATCATCTAGCTATTATTTAAAATAAAAACAGATGGATTATGACTCCAATACAGTGGTGTGAAAAACTATTTGCCCCCCCTCCTGATTTCTTATTCTTTTGCATGTTTGTCACACAAAATGTTTCTGATCATCAAACACATTTAACTATTAGTCAAAGATAACACAAGTAAACACAAAATGCAGTTTTTAAATGAGGGGTTTTATTATTTAGGGAGAAAAAAAATCCAAACCTACATGGCCCTGTGTGAAAAAGTAATTGCCCCCTGAACCTAATAACTGCTTGGGCCACCCTTAGCAGCAATAACTGCAATCAAGCGTTTGCGATAACTTGCAACAAGTCTTTTACAGCACTCTGGAGGAATTTTGGCCCACTCATCTTTGCAGAATTGTTGTAATTCAGCTTTACTTGTCGGTTTTCTAGCATGAACCGCCTTTTTAAGGTCATGCCACAACATCTCAATAGGATTCAGGTCAGGACTTTGACTAGGCCACTCCAAAGTCTTCATTTTGTTTTTCTTCAGCCATTCAGAGGTGGATTTGCTGGTGTGTTTTGGGTCATTGTCCTGCTGCAGCACCCAAGATCGCTTCAGCTTGAGTTGATGAACAGATGGCTGGACATTCTCCTTCAGGATTTTTTGGTAGACAGTAGAATTCATGGTTCTATCTATCACAGCAAGCCTTCCAGGTCCTGAAGCAGCAAAACAACCCCAGACCATCACACTACCACCACCATATTTTACTGTTGGTATGATGTTCTTTTCTGAAATGCTGTGTTACTTTTACGCCAGATGTAACGGGACACGCACCTTCCAAAAAGTTCAACTTTTGTCTCGTCGGTCCACAAGGTATTTTCCCAAAAGTCTTGGCAATCATTGAGATGTTTTTTAGCAAAATTGAGACAAGCCTTAATGTTCTTTTTGCTTAAAAGTGGTTTGCGCCTTGGAAATCTGCCATGCAGGCCGTTTTTGCCCAGTCTCTTTCTTATGGTGGAGTCGTGAACACTGACCTTAATTGAGGCAAGTGAGGCCTGCAGTTCTTTAGATGTTGTCCTGGGGTCTTTTGTGGCCTCTCGGATGAGTTGTCTCTGCACTCTTGGGGTAATTTTGGTCGGCCGGCCACTCCTGGGAAGGTTCACCACTTTTCCATGTTTTTGCCATTTGTGGATAATGGCTCTCACTGTGGTTCGCTGGAGTCCCAAAGCTTTAGAAATGGCTTTATAACCTTTACCAGACTGAGAGATCTCAATTTCTTTTGTTTTCATTTGTTCCTGAATTTCTTTGGATCTTGGCATGATGTCTAGCTTTTGAGGTGCTTTTGGTCTCCTTCTCTGTGTCAGGTATCTCCTATTTAAGTGATTCCTTGATTGAAACAGGTGTGGCAGTAATAAGGCCTGTGGGTGACTACAGAAATTGAACTCATGTGTGATAAACCACAGTTAAGTTATTTTTTAACAAGGGGGGCAATCACTTTTTCACACAGGGCCATATAGATTTTGAGGTTTTTTTCTCCCTTAATAACGTAAACCTTCATTTAAAAACTGCATTTTGTGTTCAGTTATGTTATCTTTGACTAATAGTTAACGGTTTTTGATGAGCAGAAACATTTAAGTGTGACAAACATGCAAAATAATAAGAAATCAGGAGGGGGGCAAATAGTTTTTCACACCACTGTATATCAGCTTATTGCTCAGGAAAATAACAATGTGTGGCTATTGGAATCGAGAGAATCTACTTTGGTGCTGGAATCAAACTTTTGGTTGAGACAAGTAAGACACTATCAAAAATTCTGAGCAAAAATCTAAAAATAATTAAAAATAATCTAAGTATAATTTGATTTGAAATAATGTTTCTGGGAGGCTGGCTGAGTTTAGGTTGGATTGACTACTGGCATGTGATAATGAAAATCTACTGTACATTAACTGTAATGCTCAAAATACATAGTGAAACATACAACTTACATTTACATCATGCAATAAGTATTTAAAATCAAATTTGATTAAATATACCAGGAATAATTCTTTAGATTAGATATTTTTTGCTTAGGAAAATAACAGTGTGTGACTGATGGGACTAGGAGAATCTACTTTGGCTCTGGCATCAGACTTATTATTGAGGAAAGTAAGTGGCTATCAAGTATCAAAAATAAAACAAAATCAGAAAAACCACATATACTCAAGGACACTGTAATCTATTTTAATAGGTGTAATTTATTTTAACAAAACCGATCATAAGTGTACCTAAAGACATTTTGTCAGTCTGTGATCTTTTGCACTGGCCAATGCTAACAGTTAAAAGCAATAGTTTATTAAGTTGTATAAAACTTACAGTATTCACAATTACTACAACTTATTTAAATGATTCTGAAATAATTTTAAAATCCATTTCTGTTAATCTTAATTAATTTTGCATCTCTTCAAAGTTGAATATTTAAAATGGCATAAAAATTGTTAAACCAATTAAAAACACAAATTATTATGTTAAAATACATCATAAGATATTAGCAATGAAACATCAAAAATTTTATTCAGCATACTGTACATAATACATGAACATTTTAGATCACACTTCTTGCTTTGGACTTGTACAGTGTGTGACTAGCTCTGGGAATTGGAAAATTTATTTTGGACAAGGAATCAAATTGTTTGTTGAAGCAGGTAAGTCTTCAAGTATTTTGATAATAAATAACAATTTTTTTCAGTTCTGGTACGTTTATAAAGTATTATTGGACAATTTGGAGGTATTACTGTAATATTATTTCTTTTATGCAAAGCACCAAAAATTATGCCTATTTTAATACGTTGTAGGGACAAAACTCAAACTAATTTCAAATAGGTAAAATTAACTGGATAAACTGTAATGAAATAAGCAATGTACTGTAGTGTCGCTCTAAAATTTTATATTAGATTTTATATTAGATTAAGATTTTGTGTATATTGTGAATGTCACTACCATAAACAGATTTGCATTTTATAAAACTTTCTATAAAACATTTATTTCAAGATTTGCGTTTGGATACATATGTTGTAGTATGTTAATAATTTATGTCACTATTATATTTTAATGAATTCAATATATCAATTTTAAATTGATGTCATTAAATGCAGTACTTAATTGTAACTAACGCGATCGTAGCAGTCATATGTCCCAGGAATTATTGCTTAGGGACAGTACAGTGTGTGACTGGCTCAGACAGGAGAATCTATTTTGGTTCTGGAATCCAAGTAGCCATTGAATCAAGTAAGTCTTTAACTTACACTGAGGGGGAAAAATGGAAAACTAATCTTTTTAACCATAATACTTATAGAGCTGTTAATGGAATTTTTATGTTCATTTCATTATCAATGCAGAATGTAATGTTATCTTCTAAAAATTAAGTAGAGATTCCACTATGCTATGGCATATACAGTATTATGAGGAGGTCAGGTAAACAGGAAATTTTTTTTAATAAAACAATAATAGCTGATAAGACCCATTGTTATGCAAGAAAGATTTTGTAGCACATCCTCATAGTGTGTGAATTCTGGAGCTGGATTTAAGATGATCTTTGGCACAGGCATAGTGCTAACAGTTGAAACAAGTAAGTTGTGGACAATTAATGGTGGATAATTTACAGTTCTGTGTTTTTGGTAAAAAAAAAAAAAAATCACAAATATAACAAATAGCAATGACTAAAATAGCAAAAGTCCTTATTTATGTTCTATGTTCCATGTTGTTCACTGGATAAAATTATGCAGAGGTATTTTATAATATACCCACAGAATATACGAAAAAAAACCTGCATTGAAATATTTGCTTTGTACAGGGGGGAGCTGGAGAAACATCACATTACAAAGGTCGATATGTTTAATAAGTATAATAATACGTAATAGTTACTACCTATAGAGTAGGTAGTATCTTCTGGGAAGATGGGCTGAGTTAAAGTTGGATTGACTTTTACATGTGATAATGTAAATGTGTTCATTAACTGTAATGCTCAAAAATACATAGTAAAACATACAACTTCCATTTACATTTCTACCATGCAATCAGTATTTAAAAACTAATTTTATCAAATATATCAGGAATAATGCTTTAGATTATATATTTTTTGCTCAGGAAAATAACAATGTGTGACTGATGGAGTTGGAAGAATTTACTTTGGTTCTGGCATCAAACTTATTGTTGAGAAAAGTAAGTGGCTAACAAGTATCACAAATAAAGCAAGTAATTAGAAAAAAATATATATATTTACTTTCATACTAGCCTTTGCAAACAGTAAAAAAATTATGTTGCTGGTACTAAATTGTATAGTAATTGTAATTACATTACTATTGTAATGTACAGTTTTAACATTTACTACAAGCTACAAACTAAAAATTATTTTAAAAATCTATTTCAGTTAATCTAAATTGTACCTCTCCTCAAAGTTTAATATTTAAAATAGCTTAAAAACCAATCAATGCACACAATTTATGTTAAAACACAACATAAGTCATTAGCAAATGAATTTCAAATCCTTGATACAGCATACTACATGTAGTATACTGTATGAAAATTTGGGATATACTTCTTGCTCTGGGTTTGTACAGTGTGTGATTACCTCTGGGAATAAGAAAATTTATTTTGGATATGGAATCAAATTGTTTGTTGAAAAAGGTACGTCTTCAAGTATTTTTCCAATGAAGAGCTAATATTTTTTCCAGTTATGGTAAAGTGATAAAGTAATATTGTACAATATGAATATTTTAATATTATTAATATTATTACTTTCATTTAAAGCACTTAAAAATGATGCATATTTTGTTTCTCACTGTTCTTGATATTAGACATGTTGGCATTGTGAAACATGCTATAAATGTGACATTAGGTTCTATGAGCATGTGGATTGAAATGTTTATTTATTGATAGAATATATTTTTTGATAATGTTTGGAAATAGTATAGTCTTGGACATGCTATGGAAGTGTGTAAATGTAATCTGTAGTCTAGGTTTTTAAAACCATTGGAATCATTTTGAGCTATTTGAAAATATTGAATTATAGCACATTGCAAAGGCAGCATGGTGGCTTAGTGGTTAGCATTGCACCTCCAGGGTCTGGGTTCGATTCCTGGCCCGTTTTGATTCCTGCTTCTGTGTGCATGGAGTTTGCATGTTCTCCCCATGCTTGGTGTGCCGGTTTCCTCCCACAGTCCAACGACATACAGATTAGGCTAATTGGTGTTCCGAAAATTGCAGTGAATGTGTGTATGTTTGTGTGCGCTGAAATGAATTGGCACCCTGTCCAGGTTGTACCCCGACGGATGTCCTAAATTTTCTTGTATAATCTCCAGGAGACCCCCTAAAACCTTGTATACAGGATTAAGTGGTATAGAAGATGAGTGAATTTGTGAGCATGTTGCCATCTTGCAGTTCCATTTTCCCTGGTTTAAGATTGAGCTAAGGTTAATATCTGAGTGATTTTGTACACATGATGATTGGCAATTGATAAACTGGCATCCCATCTATGGGTGTATTTCAACCATGTGGCTAGTGTTGCATGACCCTGACTAGGATAAAACAATGAATAAATCAAATTAGTGTTTACCACTGTGGGCAGTCTGTACTGTATGTTTTTGTGTGGCTGTATAAGATTGTGTGACTAACACAGGAGGAAAGAATCTAATTTTCGGGAAGGGGACAAAGCTCACAGTAATATCAGGTAGTGTTTAAATATATTTACTTACTTCCTTAAGTAAGTATATATATATACACACACACACTGTCAGGTGTCCCTCTTGGTGGAGAGTTTTAGTTAGGTTATGTGATATGGTGTGACTACTGGTGGTGGACTAAAACTTTACTTCGGTAAAGGTACCAAGCTGGTAATTGAGACAAGTATGTTTGCATTATTTCTTGTCATAGTTCACAGTTTTATATATAATTTGATTAGATTGATATTACCTCTGGAATGAAATGTGAAATCAAATTAAATATCCTTAGTTTTACCAAAAACTTTGCATAATTCTTGTCTTTAGGTGCAGCATATGTAAATTACCTAAGTTTATTTTAATTGACAGAAAATTTTATAATAAACTTAAGGGCATCACCTTTACCTTTTACTGCCAGTCCATGTTAGAAGCAGGAAGTATATTTTTGTGTGGATGTGTACCTATGTGTGACTGATGGATTTAAATTAATATTTGGAAAAGGAATGAAGCTGACAGTATATTCAGGTACTATGGTAAATTTTTATCATCGTACATTTAATCATAACTCGTATTACTCGTATGTACACTGTTCATGCTTTATTAAACCTTATCTGCATTAGAAATATCTAACTGAAAGATTAGAACACAACTAACTTAATTAGAACTAGATTAATTAGAACTAAATTAGAACTAACTTCAGAACACAACTACTTAATATTGAGCATAACACTGAAAAATGTTGTGTACCTAATCAAAAATAGTTTAACATAACTTAAAATAATGTAGTCTTAGCTAAAATACTACAATCTGTAATCTATATGACATTTGTTTAATGAATTGAATATAAAATTGATCTAAAAGGCGTGTGGTGTAAATGGTGTAAATATTGCTAATACACGGTGTGATAGTAATTGAAAAAGCTGATATCAATGTGTGTCATATTCTGACAAGGTCATATTTGGTAAAGGCACCAAGGTTACTGTTAATACAAGTAAGTTCAAATTTAAAAAACAAATTTATTTGTTGAACTCTAATTCTAGTATTTCAGAGATATAATTAGGCATTTTGTAATCTATAAATTCTGTCTACTGCAGTTGATTTTTGACACAATAGAGAAATGATTTGCAGTTGATAAAACTTCAGACACGTTATTTGCATTTGTATGTAATACCTCAGAAAGAAATAAAATGGTTAAGTTTTTTTTAGTTATTGAAGAAAAGTGAAAAGTAGTATTCTTGAAAAGTAAGACATGATATTTGGACAAGCAACTGAACTCACTGTGCACCTACCACACACACACAATATAATTTTAATGTTCATAAGAATATCTTAAGTTGTAATGTAAGTAAATATGGATACCTTTTGGTAAGATAAGATAATTTGCTACCATTCATCAATTATGTTTTTATGTTGTTCTTTTAAGCCTAACCCATGCATGATCAAATATCTTATTATGTGATTGTATGCATTAATTCATCTCAACATTTTGAAAGGCATTTACATTTCACATTTAAGACCCAGATTTACTAACCAACTCAGATTCTTTTAACACTTGAGTCGAGTATGTATTTTAGGCCATAGCAAGTGTTGTCTATACCAAGTAGGGTCTTAATATCTTTTCCTAGTAAAATATACATTACAAAAAGTTTGAAGGGTCATATATATTTTAACATTCAGCATCAAATAAATACATCCAGAAGTGTTATTGCTGCAGGATTCACTAGTGTGTGAATGCTGCAGGACAAAAAATAATCTTTGGAAAAGGAACAGTACTAAGCATAGAGACAAGTAAGAAATTACTTAAATATTTAAAAAAATCGATTTATGCTTGTAAACGGATTTAATTTTCAACTGTACCTTCTACATTTTACATAAGACAATACATAACATATGTTTATTTTATAAATACTGGACGGGCAATATTTGTAAAATGCACAGAATTTGTAACTGAATTAGTAAAACCAGAAAGAAAATGGTTCTTGAATTTCATGCAATGCATTAGAATGGCAGTTTAGATAGTGTAATAAGACTGTCTCAGAACTTCGGGTTGCCAAAAAATATAATATATATATGTATATATTTCATAGGCATGTTAAATATTTTCTACTTGAGATTAGTTAAAATCCAATTGCTGATTGAAAAATGGATAGTCAAAATATTTTTATTTTCCAGTAGTATTGGATAAGTGAGTGTGGGTCCAGGCCCTCTGCGATCCATATGAATATCCATATGATGATGAATGGATGGATAGGAAAAATGTATTGTTCTTAAATTTCCCAACAGTTTCAACAATTAAAGTTTTAAATACTATAAAATTTTAGCTGAAAATTCCTGTTTAATGTGCTTATATATTTGATATGTTTGATAACTAAGATTTCAACATTTCTATACAGTATATTTAATATAGTATCAAGTGTAGAATGGCACCAAAAAAATTTATATATTTATAAGGGTTCACTAGTGTGTGAATGATGCAGGAAGAATTATCTTTGGAAAAGGAACAGTGTTACACATAGAGTCAAGTAAGAAATGATAAAAAAATTATTAGGGAACTTATTAAACTAATTAAGTACATTAATTATCTTCAGACTTTGTCATAATATGGTAAAAGTAATAAGTGATTAAATCAAGATCTCTTGAACACAACCAACAGCATGACATACGTAGACAATCTTATTTTTAAATGCTGATTATGGCAAAAAAACATTACATTTAAACAAACTAATTGCAAACTGGTGCTACAGTACATTCAAAAGCACTTTCCATTACCATCAACAATTTTTTATAAATTCAGCTACTAATTTTCTACGGCATGTACATTTGATGTATACACAATATATCTTGTGTGCTTTCTAAGTTCATCTTTAAAAAGTAAGACATTAGATGCCTCATAAAGTATTCAAAAACAATGTTAGGAGAACACAATAAATATACCCATAAGTGATTTTGCTATAGCGTATACTATTGTGTGAATGATGGGGGACTACGAGTTTTATTTGGAAAAGGGACAGCACTACACATAGTTTCAAGTAAGAAATTACTATTAATTTCATTTGGAATAATAGGTAAACTTGGAAACATAGATTTTAAGCCATATACAGTACTGTACAGTATATTTACAGCCTTATTTGGTTGTTAGTGTTTTTGACATTTTCTACTTTACCATATTTAACCCATTAATAACCAACGTAGTATGTTAAATAAACTAAGGAAGTTGCAATTGTCAAAAGCATGAATATTGTATAACATACAAAGACAGAAAAATAATATTGGTAACATGAATCAAATTGACAATGAAAGATAGTGAGTAGATCCTAGGAACCATTTGGTCCAGAATTCTTTTTGCTGTAGGCTTCACTATTGTGTGAATGATGGAGGGCGAAGAATTATCTTTGGTAAAGGAACAGTACTACACATACAGTCAAGTAAGAAATTAATATGAATTAATAAGGGAGCTGATTATGTAAAAATAAGGTACTACTTCTAATAGTAATAGTAATTGAAAGTATTAAATAAGTAAGTTTTGTAGTGAGTAAGTAGTGGTTGCTATGTTTGGCTTACAGGAATGTTATTGTCAATTAAAGCTAAACCTATTAACATAAAGCAATGTTAATAATTAATTTAATTTACTTAAAATTTATGTAAACTGAGTATGGATGACGTAGTATGAACACAAAAATATGTTTTACCTTATAAATAATCCAGAAATTATATAGTTATGGCATAAATGCTACCAGATACTAATACTATATTAAAAAATAATTTAAGGTGTAAGTTAATTATGGCTTTTGTTAACTTTTTGTTCTGGAGTTTGATAATGTGTGACTACTGGAGGTGCAGCGTCAAAAGTGTTTTTCGCTTCTAGAATCAAGTTGATAACTGAATCACGTAAGTGAATAAAATATGATAAAGAATTTTACCTGGTAAAACCAGCCACTGTAACTGATGTATCAATGAATACAATATGTGAAATAAATTTATGCTATAAGGGTTTAGGTAAAGGGTAATGTTGTGTTATACTTATCTATATTCAAGCAATCCCCATATTATCCCTTATAGCCAAGTGCAAAATAACAAATTGGTGAAGTGTAGATCTTAAAGCTTTAATGTAACGTTAAAAAAAAAAAAATTTTCATTACATTTTATGATCAGTTTAGCTAAGTCGTTTTTATTTTGTGACCTCAATGAGTAACAATTGTTTTGGGAGGGCAACAGAACTAATAGTGCTGTAATGTAAGTTGTATTTGTTTCCTTAATTAATGTTAAATGCCATTAACAGGGTTTCTGTAATAATTGTCCTTAAATGGCAATAGCATTTGATATTAATGGGAAAAATCCATGTTTTTACTAGCCATGCACACATTTTCCTCACTAGGGGTAAATATTTTGAATGTGAAGAAAAAACTAAGTCAACTTAATTGTATAATGCTTTGACTGAACAACAAATTGAACAACAAATTGGAACATGATAACTTTGATATATAAACTAGCTTGCATGCCACTAGCTACCTGTTTAATACAAACTGCAGTTTATACAATATACCTATGTAAGTTTAGATGATACAGCTATAAATCTATAAAGCTATAAATAAAGCAAAAAGAGGCAACTTGTTTTTCTGTTGGTTTAAGCTCAGACACAATGCTTTTAAACTGTCAAGCACATTTTATAGGTAAATGATACATTCAAAAGCATATAACCAGTAAGTTCAGTGTGATACATGATAGACAGATAGATAGATAGATAGATAGATAGACAGACATGGCTAATGAACAGAGCATTGTGTGATACTATAATTAATTGTCAGCTTGATGCCTTGACCAAATATGCACTTGTTTCCAAGTAAGTATTTACAAGGTAAAATTACAATATCCTTTGCAATGCATATTTCAGGATATTCTTTTTAAATCCTATTTTATACTCTTATTTTAAACTTTCATTTTCATTAAATAGTTTAATAAATAAAGTGGCCTCTTAAAGTAAAAATGGTGAAAAGTTATATTATTTTGATTGATTAGAATTTATTAAAGAAATTATACAATGTCTTAGGAATTATATGTAATTAGTAGCATGGTATAAAAAGGAAATATGGTTGGAAGTTTGAGCATATGAATCGTATGGCACTTACTGATATGGAGTTTAATAGGGTGTGAATACTGGTGCTGGAGTTGGGAAAATATTGTTTGCTACTGGAATCAAGTTAATAATTGAATTACGTAAGTACACTAACTGTTTATTAATTACAGAAAGTGAAATTGGGCCAATAATTTATTAAACTATGCATACATTAAATAAAGATATAATATGCTTGACACGTGATAAATACCAATAATTAGTGCAAGCACCGAAATTAAAAATTCTTTATAATTGTTTAAATAGAGTTTCAAATTTGTAATTAAACAAATTACAAAAAGTTTGTGTTAAAGGAAAATTGTCAAGCAGAGAAATAATTCTATAATTCTTAATGAAGAATGTGTAAGTACAATATGATATTTGGTCAGGACAAAATATTTGGACAACTTTTTGCTTCTTTTTCATTGTTTGCATGGTCAAGCATTCAGCCTCATGTCAAGTGTAAAAACAGTAGCAAAAATAATCATAAATACAAACATGAATGGTTCATGTATGTCTCATGTCAAACTGTGGAGAGTAATTTTAGATACCATAGTTTTTCAAAGACTATAACCAAATATCAAGCCATAGCTAATTTGTATGTTGTATGGAAATTATAGTCTAATACTGAAAGTTTAAAATCTGACACCAGAACATAATATTTGGAACTGGAACTAAACTAACAGTGACAGACAGTGAGTCATTTTTAAAAAAAAAAAATGTTTTTAAATAAAGATTATTATAAGAAATAGGCCAGCCTATTTTCATTATGCTTAAGATTTTTCATAGAGTATTTCATACAATATCAGTTCAGGTGTAAATACAACATATGAATGGTTACAAGTCTTTTTGCTGTGGGGTTCACTAATGTGTGAATGATGGGAGACAAAGAATTTTCTTTGGAAAAGGAACAGTACTACACATAGAGTCAAGTAAGAAATTAATATGCATGTATAATGGAACTGATTACTGTATGTTAAAAACTAGTAACTACTACTGCAACTACTATTACTAGTATTAAATAACCTACTATTGGTAGTACTAGTAGTACCAGTAGTAGTTGTACACAGTAAAATCTCTAGTTTTGATTTAACACTTACAAAATTTATTTGAGTCCAATTGGACTCATATACGTAAACGCTGCTACATTTCAATTCAACACTATTAGTATTGATGGTACTTGGAACAGTTAAGAGTAGTACGTAACCAAGTTGTGTTTTACTGTGCTTATAGAAATATTATTTTCTATTAAAGTTAAAAAGGTAAATTTTTCAAAGACCATAAACAAATAGTAAGCCATCATTAATTTGTATGTAGAATGGGTATGGGAATTATTGTCTAAGGCAGTAATGTTGTGTGACTTCTGGATACCAGAACATAATATTTGGAATTGGAACTAAACTAACAGTGAGAGCTAGTGAGTAATTATTAATTCATTTATAACATTAGATATTAGTGTAAGGTCAATCAATATTTTTAAATGTCTTGCAATTTTGGTGACACTTTTAAAGTTAAATATATGTAAATCTTTGTTAGGTTTATTATTATTATTTTTAAAGAAGTTGAGATTTACTAAACTTTCAAAAAGGAAAGATATTGCTAATAGACAAAGCAAGGTGTGACATCAGGATACAAGCTGATATTTGGTCAAGGCATCAAGCTTTCTGTTAATTTTAGTAAGTACGTATTATTATTATTATTATTATTATATAGGATGCATGGCATATTTCACCATGTTGGTCATAATGAAGAACAGTACATCAAGTTATTTCAAGCTTTCATAAAAGTTTTTACAATTTAAGTTTTTAAATGTATTTTTCCGAAAAGGTTTCTTAAAAAACACAAAATCCTATTTGGACCCCAAACCAAAATTAATTGTTACAGCTAGTGAGTACTTGGTGAATTCATTATGGTATTAGTGTATTGTATATTAGTATATAAACTATTGTTACTACATACATATGGTATATACTGTATATTCAATAATACAAAGAAACGTTTCTAATTTTATTTAAAAGAATTAAGGTTTTAAAGTGTAGGAAAATGTAAACTTGTGATTATTATTACATAGTTTAATAATTTTTAGATAGATAGATAGATAGATAGATAGATAGATAGTCCACAGGTTATATATCAACATAAAAAGGCAACAAAGTAAAAAAGAATATTAAAACTAGGTTAAAATCACAAACAAAAAATCAACAACAAAAAAAAACTATGATACACTGTTTACAAAAGAGCAGTCAGGTTGGAATCTGAAAGATTGCACATTAAGGTGCATTAATGAGGTCTGTATTGTATATACAGGTGGAAAAATAAGTAACAGGAAACGTAACGGTGACTGAAATTAACTTAACTGAAATTAACGGTGATGCATTCAGAAAAAATATTACTTGCTACTGAAATCAAGTTAATGCCTGAGTTACAGTATGATTACAACTAATTAAATATTGAAATATTTAATTGGATTCAGCAAATTCCATGAGAATAGACATAGGTATACTTTTAACAATACAAACTGGCTGCATATAAAGTGCAGCTAATCGGAGATAAACATGTACAAAGATAAATATTATCAACAGTGTCAAGAATGTTTTTAAATTCTTATGTTTAACACACTATGTGTCAAGGAGGAGATGAATGCACCATCAGTCTACCTACAGTTGTAATTAGTAAGATTTATATAAAGTATAATACTTTAAACTTCAATATTCTAATGTCAAAAACATTCTTGAATACAACAATCATTTATAAACATACATTTACTAAGTTAGAGTGTTCCAGACTGAAAAATACTTTTTTAATATAATGGATATTGATGATGAACGTACCATTGTTTGACATTTGGAAACAAGCTTATATTTGTTCAAGGTGTCAAGCTGAAGGTTAATTATAGTAAGTAGTCATACATTATCCCAATAATATACATTTTTATAGCATATTTCACCATGTACTAAACTATACTGTATATAAGTACTTGTATAGTTATATTACAGTGCAAGGACTAACATGTTTTAAGTATTATTTATTTTTTATCAGAATAATTTGTGCATCATGAGCACTTTAATTATTAAATGATTTAAAAAGGACTATACTATATAGTACTTGTATAGTACCGTATAGTACTAGTATTTTTAAATACAGTTTACTAATTAACCTGTGCATAATGCACATATTATTATGACAAAAAATAAATAATATTACTAAACACACATTGCATGTTCCAGTTCCACACATGTTTGGAACTGGAACCAATTCGGCAGTGACAGCTAGCAATTTGTTAACAATTTATTCAAAATATTTTTGATAGTGAGGTATAGGCATGATTTTTCTTTTATTACCTATTCACATACAATATTATTAAGAAATAAGGTAAAATTGGCTAAAAAAATGAGTTTATGATTTAAGGTATGAACAAATTGATCTCATGTTCCCAAAGTACTTTTTGTTAGGTAATTTGATTGTGTGACTACTAGAACTGCAGTGGGACACCTATTATTTGCCACTGGAATCAAGTTATTAATCAAACTACGTAAGCACATGATCTATTTTATGAATTATAGATTATGCATTAAAATGGTAATTATTACTGTTGGACTAAACGTTGAATATGTATGACTAAAACGACAACAGCAAAATAAAGAAATTAAAAGTATAATGTAAGCTATAATTAACTTTAAAAAAGTAAAAGATTTACTAATGTATATGTTTAGCTGTATGTGACTATTGGAAAATAAAGTAATTTGGTTGCTAGTTAATTGTCTTCCCTCGAATAAGGTCAGACATTATATTTGCAGGTCAACCTTGATTTTCTTAGTATTTAAATATCAATGCATGTAGGTGAGGGTCTTAAAGAAATTTAAAATATATGTTTAACTAATTATTCTAGTGTAGACACAACATAAAAAATACATATACTATATCTGTATACTATACATGTAAATATATACTGCTAAAAAAAAAAAGGGAACACTTAATCCCAGCCTCTAACACCTCTCATACAGTATGTATATACATGGTTCAAGTCAAACCGGGAGTAAGTGTTTCCGTTTATTTTTCTGAGCAGTATACAGTATATACAGTATTTACCTTTTTTATGATTGAATATACACTTGAGCTATAAAAGCACAGAAAATAACCAGAACTAATACAGTATATGTACAAAAAAAGCATTCCTGCAAATGATCAAACTATTAAAAAAAATAACTAACTAACTGTTTCCTATTTCTATGGTTACATTTTTTAAAACTAACATGTATGGTAAATATGCATAAAAACTTTTCACACTGTGGACATTACACAAAGTTTTTGTTGATATTGTTCCTCTCATAATGTAAGTTTTTGAGATGAGGATAGTGATAGTGTGCCTGATGGCTATAGAATATTACTCAGCAAAGGAACTTGGCTCACAGTTCAGTTAAGTAAGTAAAATGACAAAACTTAAATAAATAATTATTATACAGGATTACTAAGGTGTGACATGTAGAAGCTGTTAAGTTCAAGTTAGACTGGAACCAACACATAGTTGTACTGTAAAACAAATTATCAGAAGTTTATAATATATACTTACTATATATATATATATATATACTACCGCTCAACAGTTTGGAATTAACTCCTTCGTTCCTCTTTTTTTCTTTTCTTTCTACATTGTAAAGCAATTCTGAAGGCATCCAAAATATGCACTAATCTCCTTTGAACAATTAATGTTGAGATGTACAGTATCTGCTACTCATGATCTGTAAAGCCTTTATAACGGCTCTAATCTGTGGTACTGTTAATTGGTGATTTCTGTGGCTGGTAACTCTAAATGAACTCCTCCTCTGCACCAGAAGTAAGTTTTGGTCTAGCTTTCCTGGGAAGGTTTTCATTAGAGCCAGTTTCATCAAGGTGCTTGATGGGTTTTGCAAGTGCACTTGACAATACTGTTCTTGCAAGAACTATTCCAGAAACACTGACCTCCGTGTTTTAAAGTAACAACTGTCTGTTGTTTTCTTAATGCGTAATTACCTAATTCCATATGTTTTTTTCATAGTTTTCCCAGCATTGTTATAGAATGTAAAAACTAATAAATTGATCCCAAACTTTTGAGCAGTACGGTAACTTTTATTACATTAATTTTAATTATTGTTTTAAGAAAAACAAACAAAAAAACAAACCAAAAAAAAAAAACAAACACACACTCCAAAGGGAAGGTTTCAGTCCCTAATCTGCATACTGTGTGAATGATTACAACAGAATAATATTTAGTTCATATATACAGGTTACAATTGAAAAGAGTAAGTAGAATTTAGCATTTTTTAAAAACTTTATTACAAATGCACAGATGGACCAATTATTAACTCAATAATTTTGGCAGTTTTAAAAAAAATTATCAGGCTAAAAAAGGTGTTAGCGGACATGATGTAATATGTACTCTATGGATAGTTAGTTAGCTATTTGGTGCGTTATTGTAGAATATATGTAAGAGCATGTGGCATGATTTTGCCATTGGTGATAAGTCCTAGTAAAAATATTATTTAAGTTTGCTTGGTGAGTTTTCTAATTTCCATATAAACAATGGCGTATTTTTAAATGTTTCAGCAACATGGCTGATGGGAATTTTATTATCAAATGAAACCTTAAACTGTGTAATTACAAAAGTAAAAATCTTTAGCCAAATAAAATCATATGAGTGTTTTCTAAACTAAGAGTTGTGATCTGTAGGCCATGTGCTTTTTTATGACATTAAAACATACACTGGCATAGGTATTTTTAGGGAATATTTCACAAAGACACAATTATCATGATAAGTCTGGCTTTAGTTTTAGTTATGACATCAATATCTGTGTAACTCAGGTCAGTGCCACAATCTGTATCAAGTGATAATTAAATTTTTTTTTGGCTGAAAAATTAAGATAATATTTAGTTATGGAAATAATGTTTAGCGATATATGTGAAATTTAACATTTTAACTTTAGATTAAACCAGATCCAAAACTTCAAATGCTGGGTTTCAGACAAAAAACTGCAATGGTAATATACTTTTAGAACATAAAAGTCGGTGCTAATAAATTACTTTAAATTAATTATTTGGGACTTTTTTTTCTAATAATAGCACCCCTAATGGTCATAAGTAAGAAATTTACCTATACACCCACACAGCCTGTCATTATAATACTGGTGTAGTCAAGGTGCATGTGGTCAAGGACTTTTCAATCTTGACACTTTTTCTAATTTAAAGGAGGAAAACAGCACACACCTTTGAGTAATAAAATAATTTACACAAAAGGTACTATTATCAAAAGATGTGTGGTTTCAAAGAGGAGGGACCTTTGCATATGCACACAATGTTTTGTATCTCTTTTAACGTTCAATGAGAAAAACTACCCTTGTATAATACTGTACTGAGGCATTTGTCTAATAATGGTTATAAGCAAAAATCATAACCTTTGTGTACTTGTGCTTTGCATTACCAGACAGGTTCTTGCTGTGAGATTTTAATAATTGTATTAACTTTGTGTTCTATGTGCATTTTCTTGTGTGGTTTCAGAAAAAAAGGAGGAGCCGAAATATTACAAGGTTAAGCCACAGAATGATAAAGAAGATAAAGAATTCTGCCTGGCCACTGGCTTTACTAATCAAAATGCTACCGACAGCATTTGGGAACCTAAAGACCAAAACAAAGCAGAAGCAGTCCAGTTTGAAAATGAGGGATATTACAGCAGGCTGATACAGGATGGGATGAATAACTGTAATGAAACTGGTAAGAATTTCTAGACATCACATAGTTTTACCAGTACTTGGACAGAAAATTACTGTCCAATTTTGGACTGCTTACATAATTTTTTATATAATGAATTTTTGTTACAAATATATTTATTGTTATCTTTATCTTTATATTTATTGTTTATTGTAATCTTATTATTTTTAAGATATGTGTGGTAAAAGTGAGAGTGGAAATTCATACTTACATTTCAATTCAGGTGACTAAAGATTTTACTTTTTCATTTATATACATACATATTATATAAATACATACATTTTAAATCAGTAAGTTTGGATTTTAAAGACAAAAAACTATTTGCTTACAAATGTTGACTTTTTTAATAGATCACAAGACCAGATTTTTGTCACTGAGCATATATTGGCTGAGGGTCCTCTTTTTGAAGACCATTGCATTCAATGTCTTGATGACGCTGAAAGTATGGATGACCTAGTGTTCTTTTAAGTTGGTAAGCATTATTGATATACCGGAGTATGTTTGTCTTGTTTGTTGCCAAAACCGAGATTAACACAAGTGGAATATTTCAAAGCATACATATTTACAGCAATAACAACAACACAGGCGTTATTAGTTTTACAATAGACACAAATATACATTTATGGTCTTATTTTAATGAATAGATAGAACAATTTTTATCTAAACATGTTTCTTTTGTGGCCTACAATATACAGTATGGGCTATATTCAGAATTGGTGGCTAAGTCTGAATGTTCCATCAGTATATATGTAATTCAAATGACATGCAACTACTGTATTTATGTAGATGTTATGGATTCAGATGATCACCTTTGTGTAGTTGTCTATTTTTCCATGACTAGATGAGATTTTTAAAGTGTCAAGAACGCCACTATAATCACTTAACTCTAATTACTGACAAAAATCGAGTAAATGCGAAGCAAAGTAGAAAAAAAGGTTTTAATTTTCTTTTGCTGTGAAATGTAATATGATGTAACATAAAAGCAAGACACAATTTTAAAATGAACAAATGAAAATATAACTGATTACACTCACCGTGAACTGCTTGTTAACGCAAACATCTAATAAGCCACTCATGTAGCAGCAACTTAAAGCATTTAGACATGTAGACATGATCAAGACAATCTGCTGAAATTCAAACTGAGCATCAAAATATTAAAGGAATGTAATTTAAACGACTTTGAACATGGTATGGTTATTGGTGCCAGACTGGCTGGTCTGAGTATTTTTGAAACTGCTGATCTGCTGGGATTTTCACACCCGAGTTTACAGCGAATAGAAAAACGCTTCGTTGACACCAGGGGATCTGAGAAAAGTGGACAGACTGGTTCAAGCTGATAGGCAATAGTAATACAAATAACATCATCTTACAACAAATATATGCCGAAGAGCATCTATGAAGACACAAAACTTTGGACCTTGAAGCAGCAGAAGACCATATAAGGTGCCACTCCTGACAGCTATGAACAGAAAACTGTAACTACAATTCTCATGGGCTTACCAAAACTGTACAACAGAAGATTGGAATAGTGTTGCCTGGTCTGATGAGTCCCGATTTCTTCTGCAACACTCGGACATTTGAGCATTGTTTAAAGGCCACAGCCTTTGTTGTTGCTGACCATGTCCATCCGTTTATGAACACAGGATAACACATCATGTCACAAAGCTAAATTACCTCAAACTGGTTTCCTGAACATGGCAATGAGTCCATTGTACTCATCAAACAAATTTGTATCTCAATCCAATAGATGAACTTGGGATATAGTGGAATGGGAGATTCGCATCATGGATGTGCAGCCAATAAATCTGAAGCAAATGCATGATACCAGGCCAATATGGCCCAAAATCTTTAAGGAATGTTTCCAGCACATTTGCATATGACTCTGTGCCATAAATAATGAATGCAGTTCTTAAGGCAAAAATGAGTCCAACAATGTACTAGAAACCTATTGAAGTGCTTCATCTTTTTAAATTACTAGTTGAATTATTAGTTAAAAAATTAATAAAACAGTGCCAGTGGTTTTGGTAATCATATGTCCATACCTCCTGTTTGAAGGTTAATGTTTGAAGGTTAATCTGACCAAGCCATCATTTGCTATACTTAGAGCTCACATTAAAGTTAATTAATACATATATCCCTTATCATAATCTTGTGTCTGATTAAGATGTCTCTTCTATGAGAAAAATTAAAAAACAGTGGATTGTGAAGGGATTATGCTACTAAATAATGAATGCATTCACATTTATGTTTTAATATTGTATCATAATAGAAGAAGAAGAAGAAGAATATTCAATTATTGTCACATGTACTTTTTACAGCACAGCGAAATTTCTTCTTCGCATATCCCAATTAGGAAACTGGGGTCAGAGCGCAGGGTCAGCCAGCTTACAGCGCCCCTGGAGCAGATAGGGTTAAGGGCCTTGCTCAAGGGCTCAACAGTGGCAACTTGCCGATGCTGGGGTTCGAACCCCCGACCTTCCGATCAGTAACCCAGAAACCCACAGCCTTAACCGATTGAGCCACCACTGCCATAATAGAACTCGTAGTACTCTGATAGACAGTTACTCTAGAATAACATCAGAATAACATCTTTGTTTTTTTTCCGTCAAACTTTACCACTGCTTAAGCTGCACTCCTGCTTAAGTGCAAATTCTATATTAAATCCTTCTATGCATGCTAAGCTATCTGAATATAGCCCATAATTTGAAATCTAAGTTTCCTGATATCTTCTTTGTGAATACATTATATAATATTAAACATGTGAAATTATATGTGTACGGTAACTGGAATAGGGCTAAATAAATATTTAACAGACAGTTAAATAAATATATATATATATATATATATTTTTTTTTTAAATATTCTTTTTTTAATATTATGTTTTGTTTATGTTTTAAGGTGATTGATTCCCAAATTAGAAGACCTGGATGATACTTCTGCTGTCTATGTGAAGAAAAAGGAATGTTCTACATAACATGACAACATGGTTGTTAAATGTAATGCAATGTAATATAGTTCATATAACAACATTTATGAAATAGAGCTTTCCTGCTTTTGTGCTAAAAGGTACTTACTGTTAATTTTAAATTAATGATATTTACATCCTTTAAAACATGTGTTTTTTAAATATTCATTTACACTTACAATGTACTAATCAAAACTAGTAAAATGTTAACTTTTAATTGCTAGTTAAATTCTGCCCTTAGTTGGATGTACATTAGGTATCATCCCCCCCCCCCCCCCCTGTTTATCACTATTTTACTGAGTCTATTAATTCTGTCTTTTTATTCATTCTTTCACTGTTAATGTATGTTCCTATATTAGCTGGTTCTGTGTAGGCATCTCTTTGAAAACTTTAACAGAATATGTGTATGACTTAATATTGATACTAAGCTATATGTACATGCACTGTATACAGTATGTGGCTTAATATGTATTGATAATTGTCCATTTGTATACAGTTTTTTGCACTTCAAAATAAATGATAAGTACATGAAATAAGTCATGTTTTGTCATTTAAAAAATCCTTTACTTAACATTTTACTTTAATACTCATTTCTGACTGTTTTAACATACTATATCAATATATACACTGCTAAATAATTACATCTTAGCTTGTGGAACTACTTCAAATAGAGTCATATACTGTATCTACAGTAGTCTTTTGTAATATTTTTATTATAATAGTAGATTAAACATAACATTGTTAAACTAATTACTAGACAGTTCTTTCTTTTAATTTATTTCAAGATTAAAATATTTTTGCACTTTTTTTTTGCATTCTTTTTTATTTCATTCCATTCAGGAATGAAATTATCTGGTAATACTGTAATATGAAAATTTAAAGCTTGAAATTAAAACAGCATTTATAAATAGGTTTAATAATTATATAGTTGGTTCACTGTGATCTTGTTTACTAGATAAATTGGACTATCTCCCTGATACGTTCAATTCCTTAGTTAGTATTGTTTTAAAGGTTTCAATTGGCTACTCTAAATTGCCCTTAGGTTTAAGAGTGTTTAATTATGGTGCCCATGAAATTGACTAGCCCAGTGCTTCCAGGGACAAGCTCTAAAACTGCCAATAATTACCTAGATGAATCATTAATGATTCTGCAGTAGTGGCTCAGGCAGTTGAGGCTTTGGGTTGCTGATCGGAGGGTCGGTATTTCGAGCCTCGTCACTGCCGGATTGCAACTGCCCATATTCCAAATCCACTGCCAGGTGCAAGCCTGGAGAAATGGGTAAGTTGTGGCAAGCAAGGGCATTCAGCGTAAAACCTGTGCCAACACTGCTTAACTGAATGATCCATTGTGGTGACCATAAGAAAGGGAAAGTTTGCCAATACACCATTCTTTTTCTTATTTTAAGTACAGTATGTAGATATGTCAGAGACATACAGCAGACTTATATAAATTGTCAACAAAATAGTTGATAGAGCTTTGTAAGCAAGTACTCAGAATGTGTTCTTTTGTCATGCCAGTATACCTCTCACATATTTTTCTACAAATGGTGAATCTTTGCTGTTTTTTTCTTGCTCACACTTAATGTGTTATTGTGCAGTGATATGTAGCAGCAAGTGCAGGTTATTAGAAAAATAAGCCCCATAGAACTTTTTATGTATCCAGTATTTATTTTAAAACCATTTTAATGTATTCATTTGTTGAACACATCAGGTAAAACCAAGCGATCAGAAGAAGCCAGAAATGATGAGAGTGCAAGATGGTAAAAGAAAACAACTAAACATATCGGTTGGACTGAGTGTTTATACTTTAAAATTATTTTGAGCAAATTTAGATGAACATATATATATGGTGGTGTGAAAAAATAGTTTGCCCCATTTTGAATTTTCGCATGCTTGTTACACATTAAGGTTTCAGAATCATCACTCACACATCATCTACAGTACACTGCTTTATCCTGTACTCAGGGTCACAGGGACCTGGAGCCTATTCCAGGAGGCTTAGGGCACACCCTGGACGTCCAGTGTGCCAACCCATCGCAGGGCACACACACTGGGCAATTTGGGAATGCCAATTAGCCTAACCTACATGTCTTTGGACTGTGGGAGGAAACTGGAGTACCTGGAGGAAACCCACCAAGCACGGGGAGAACATGCAAACTCCATGCACACAGAGACGGGAATCGAACCCGGACCCTTGAGGTGCAAGGCGACAGTGCTAACCCCTACACCACCCTGCTGCCTTCAGAGCATCAAACTAATTTATATATTAGTCAAACATAACACAAGTAAACACATGAAATGAAGGTTTTAATTATTAAGGGTAAACAAAATCCAAAAATACATAGCCCTGTGTGAAAACGTGTTTGCTCCCACTGTTAAAACAACTTAACTTTGGTTTATCACACCTGAGTGCAATTTCTCTAGCCAAACCCAGGCCTGATTACGGCCACACCTGTTCCCAATCAAGAAATCACTTAAATAGGACCTGCCTGACAAAGCAAAGTGGACCAAAAGATCCTCAAAAGTTAGACAGCAGGACTCCAAAGAAATGAAAAAACAAATGAGAAAGAAATATTTTAGATCTATCTGTCACCTGTCTGTCATCTCTAAAGCTTTTGGACTGCAGCAAACCATTGCTGTATCTACAAATGGCAAAGACATGGAACAGTGGAGAACCTTCCCAGGAGTGGCCAGCCAACCAAAATTACCCCAAGAACGCAACGACAACTCATCCACAAGGTCACAAAAGACCCCACAACAACATCCAAAAGAACTGCAGGCCTCACTTGCGAGGAGAGAGACTGGGAAAAAATGGTTTGCATGGCAGAGTTCCAAGACCACTGCTGAGCAAAAAGAACATACAGTAAAGGCTCGTCTTAGTTTTGCCAGAAAACGTCTTGATGATCCCCAAGACTTTTAGGAAAATACTCTTATGAGAAAAACGTTGAATTTTTTTGGAAGGTGTGTGTCCCATTATGTGTGGCGTAAAAGTAACACCACATTTCATGAAAAACAACAGCATATCAACAGTAAAATATGGTGGTAGTGATGGTCTGGGGCTGTTTTGCTGTTTCTGGACAGTCTTGCTGTGATAAATGGAACAATGAATTCTGCTGTGGATCCAATGATCCAAAGCACACCAGCAAGTCCACTTCTAAATGACTGAAGAAAAACAAAATGAAGACTTTGGAGTAGCATCAAAGTAGTTAAAATTCTGACCTGAATCCAAATGAGATGCTGTGGCATGACCTTAAAAAGACGGTTCATGCTCGCAAACCATCCAATGTGACTGAATTACAACAATTCTGCAAAGATGAGTGGGCCAAAACCCACAGCACTGTAACAGACTCACTGCAAGTTATTGAAAATGCTTGATTGCAGTTGTTGCTGCTAAGTGTGGCCCAACCAGTTATTAGGTTTAGGGGCAAACACTTTTTCCCACAGGACTATGTAGTTTTCCCTTAATAATAAAAGCCTTCATTTATAAACTGTATGATGTGTTTACTTGTGTTATCTTTGACTTGTTTTGATGATATTTAAAATGTTTTGATCTGAAACATTGACGTGTGACAAACATGCAAAAAAATAAGAAATCAGTAAGGGGGCAAACACTTATTCACACCACTGTAGTATGATAGAAAATTATATCTAATAGATATAATGCTGCCTGACCCAAAGTTACTTTTACCGCTCTGAACATAGATTATTTTACAATACCAGCACCCTGAAATTGTTTGATTCGCTTACACCACAATAATTATAATTCTTATTGTACAATTGAAGAGGATACCATGCTTTTTACTGTTTAACTTTCCATTTAATGTTGATCTTATTACATTACTGATCTTATTTACCATAAACAGTCATGGCTTCACCATTCTCTCTTGAAGTTATGAAAAACATATGCTTCTCAGGAAAATTCAAAACCTCTCATCTTTGTACATCTTTTCAACATCTTTAATTTTCTGAAACTATAGACTCCTTTCATAACTATAAATGATAATTAAAAAAAACAATAACTACTGAATACAACTGAATGCAACCCCTAATGTGACCAGCCAAAAGAACAACAAGAACATTTGAAGACACTCATTTTATGTAACACTGTTATGAAACATTTAAACTAGAAAGCAAGTGTTTATTGAATGCATAGGTATTCACTTCTCTGGATCACATGGTAGGGACTTATTTGCCTGCAGTTACAGCTGCAAGACTTCTGAGTTATGTCCAGAATGATTCTAGGTCATGTTTACATTTTGACATCACCCTGGGTCTTTGATTAAAGCAACCTGTCAGTCACAGCATGGATGAAAATAGATCGGCCTGCCCTACTGAGGAGCTCAAAACCCACACTCAAAACCAGTCACATAAGCATTTTAGCAAAAACAAATCTGATGAAAGTCCTGTCATTTTAAACAACTCAGTTGTTCCAAATTGTTTCAGAACCGTTCGTGCTGTTTTATATTTACATTAATCAAACTTTAGAGCATAAGCTAAGTTAACTTCCGGGTTTCGGGGTTAAATCCCAAACAGAATTGAATGGGAGGCTAGTGCACTATAGTTAATTAGGCGTTACAGAGGGATTTGGGATTCAGCCTTGTCTTAGAAGCTAGTTTTTCTTGCAACTCGTTAAGGGCTTAATTAAGGGCACTAAATGGTGTGTGAAACGAGATTGTACACTATAGTGCACTAGCCTCCTATTCAGTTCTGTTGATATAAATTAATGTAAATATAAAGGTAAACCTGCAAGATTTATAGGATTTTCCACAATCTCCATTGTTTATTCTCCTAATCCTGTGGCTACATAGTACAGAATTAAAAATTAATTTAACCTTTTTAAAAAAAAAATTTATTAAAAAAACATTTAAACTAACTGTCTGTTAAATGTATTTACTTTCGTGAGGTACAGTCATGGCCAAAAGTTTTGAGAATGACACAAATATTAGTTTTCACAAAGTTTGCTGCTAAACTGCTTTTAGATCTTTGTTTCAGTTGTTTCTGTGATGTACTGAAATATAATTACAAGCACTTCATAGGTTTCAAAGGCTTTTATCGACAATTACATGACATTTATGCAAAGAGTCAGAGTTTGCACTGTTGGCCCTTCTTTTTCAGGACCTCTGCAATTCGACTGGGCTCTCAATCAACTTCTGGGCCAAATCCTGACTGATAGCAGCCCATTCTTTCATAATCACTTCTTGGAGTTTGTCAGAATTAGTGTGTTTTTGTTTGTCCACCCGCCTCTTGAGGATTGACCACAAGTTCTCAATGGGATTAATATCTGGGGAGTTTCCAGGCCATGGACCCAAAATGTCAACGTTTTGGTCCCCGAGCCACTTAGTTATCACTTTTGCCTTATGGCACGGTGCTCCATCGTGCTGGAAAATGCATTGTTCTTCACCAAACTGTTGTTGGATTGTTGGAAGAAGTTGCTGTTGGAGGGTGTTTTGGTACCACTCTTTATTCATGGCTGTGTTTTTGGGCAAAACTGTGAGTGAGCCCAGAGTAGCAACCCCACACATGAATGGTCTCAGGATGCTTTACTGTTGGCATGACACAGGACTGATGGTAGCGCTCACTTTTTCTTCTCCAGACAAGCCTTTTTCCAGATGCCCCACACAATCGGAAAGCGGCTTCATCTGAGAATATGACTTTGCCCCAGTCCTCAGCAGTCCATTCACCATACTTTCTGCAGAAGATCAATCTGTCCCTGATGTTTTTTTTGGAGAGAAGTGGCTTCTTTGCTGCCCTTCTTGACACCAGGCCATCTTCCAAAAGTCTTCGCCTCACTCTGCGTGCAGATGCGCTCACACCTGCCTGCTGCCATTCCTGAGCAATCTCTGCACTGGTGGCACTCAGATCCCGCAGCTGAATCCTCTTTAGGAGACAATCCTGGCGCTTGCTGGACTTTCTTGGACGCCCTGAAGCCTTCTTAACAAGAATTGAACCTCTTTCCTTGAAGTTCTTGATGATCCTATAAATTGTTGATTTAGGTACAATCTTAGTAGCCACAATATCCTTGCCTGTGGAGCCATTTTTATGCAACGCAATGACGGCTGCACACGTTTCTTTGCAGGTCACCATGGTTAACAATGGAAGAACAATGATTTCAAGCATCACCCTCCTTTTAACATGTCAAGTCTGCCATTCTAACCCAATCAGCCTGACATAATGATCTCCAGCCTTGTGCTCGTCAACATTCTCACCTGAGTTAACAAGACGATTACTGAAATGATCTCAGCAATGAAATGCAGTGGAAAGTTTTTTTTTAGGATTAAGTTAATTTTAATGGCAAAGAAGGACTATGTAATTCATCTGATCACTCTTAATAACATTCTGGAGTATATGCAAATTGCTATTATAAAAATTTAAGCAGCAACTTTTCCAATTTCCAGTTTTTATGTAATTCTCAAAAATTTTGGCCATGACTGTACAGAAGGATATGAGTTGGCAGGGCTATATAACTGGTTAAATAAACAAATAAATTTAATTCCATGTAATTTTATTTATATGGTGCTTTTAATGGTCATCGTTAAAGCAGCTTTACAGAATGAAAAGAAAATATGCAAATGAGTATGACCTGAGAAAATGTGTAAATCATAATGATCAGATTGTCCCTGATAAGCAAGAGGCAAAAGGAAGAGACCTTGTGAAGAACCAGGGGCCGGTTTCTCGATAACGCACACTATTTGCGCGCTAAGAAGACTCTTAAGATATATCTTTCATAAAGTGATAACTTTTCTAAGTGTATTTCTCGAACCATCCCTTATGAGTCTTCTTAAGTCGCTGCCTCTTACGTCCGACATTACAAGGCGCTGTCTACAGTGAAGGTCCTGAATTAGCTGACATCGGTTGTGCAGGAATCGATTTTTGACTTCTTTTGCATGACCGCGTTAAGAAAGACGGCACTTTCTATGCAAATTAAACATTGCACTAAATTATTTTAATAGCGTTTATTTCGATATGGGTTAACTTATCAATAGCATGCCATAATAGACAAATATATCAATTAAATCACCAAACTGTCACTAATATTTTCATGTAACCTGTAGTGACGGTGAAACGAACCGGGTATACAATCATAGTTGACTGACAAACAGCTGACAACACTCTTCACCAGCTTCAGAAACAATGTGAAAGATGTCAGTGGTTGGGGTTGTATAGCGCACTATGAAATGAATACGATGAGATGACAGAGTGGAGGTTTATACCCCTATCTCACCTGTGCGGTTTGACTCCCGGTGACATGCAGTGTTGGGCACTGTGAGTTGCCGCGATTGCCTGCCGACGTTCCTCTGACGTTCTGCGTAGTTCGCCAAGGTCCGCAAACTTCTGCGAGGCCCGCCAAAAAAATTAAACACGTTTAAAACCCACACTCAAAAGCAGTGACAGAAGCATTTTAGCAAAAACAAATCAAATTAAACACATTACATTTTTCGCGCGGAAAAATGGAAACGTACTCACAACGCCAAAAACTCGCGGTGAATCATAATGAACCGTTTTTGCGGCCACCACGCGAAACCGCATAGGTGAGATAGGGGTATTTACAATCACTCAGAAAAATTAATGGATGCGGGGTTTGAAACTCACAAGGTTATTTTCTCATTTAACTAAATAAAATTTCATAAATATCAAATGTGTCAAAAGAAAAGCCCATAAAGTTATGGATAATGGCTAATATTTTAACATAAACCAGCGAGCAGCTGGATATCGGGACGTAGAGCGTAAGTCTGACGCGTTGGCTTGGCAAGCGCAGGTCTGAGCAGGTCAACAAGCTCCATAATCTGTTGCCTTGGAAGGCAAAACCTTTTTTTTTTTTTTTTTAAATAGCGACCTCAGGGAAAATATGAAAAGGGCTGAAGTTTTGTCTAAAGGAAAAATGTACATGAACCACACGGCTCTGCGAACGGCGCCATTTTCGGTTTAGAACAACAGCACGTTATATCGCTCCCAAATAGTTCGCCACCTGTTTAATATTAAAAGTGATTGTCAATTTTAATGCATTAGTCACATTATGAAATATGTTAATTAAAAGTCACTCTATTAGTTTAGATATAAAATAAAATTCTTAAACAGGCCTACAGTATATTCCATCATTAATACGACTTTGATAATGTGCCATAATGTGCTTCCATACACCACTGATTTATAAAGACTGCTGCTCAGTGGCGGCGACTAGCGTCTTGAACTGAAACCACGCTAAGAATGAGTTAAAGTTGGTCCAGACCAACCTTACGAACGTGTGACTTACCTAAGAGCTACTTAGCGTAAGAATGTTTTGGGAAATGCGCCAAAATGTTAAGAGAGAGGTTAAGGTACAGTACTGTACAACTTAAGAACTACTTCGAGAAACCGAGCCCAGACTCATCACGGTCCCCATCCTCATTTGGGTGATATCAGATAGCATTGATTTCCAACCATTCTGAGTGTATTTATGTTATATGGAGTCCACTTTCATTATTGGAGAATCAGGGACAAAACTGTTTGTAGAAATTTAGTTCTGAACCATTGAGTGACTCCAGTCACAAGTCATCAGAGAACAGCTGTCTGCATCAGACAAGTCCAAGACCATCCCCATCCCCATCCCCAGGGCCTCCATACATCAAGCTCTCCAAACAGAAGCAGGACACCAGGATGAGTTAGACAGGTCCAGAAGCCAGAGGGGGTCTGGATCGCTGGGAGCTCAGGAGCCCCATGTCCAGCTTGACAGAGTGAGACATGGAGAGGGAAGACAAGAGAAGAGAAAGAGAGATAACAATTAGGTATGGTCACAGTCACATAGTATATAAGATGAATGTAGAGTGCAAGCAGGGACTCCCGCAGGACTTAATATGACACCATAACTAAAAGGGAGAGCCTGAAGTAAACACAGACATGAGGGCCACCTGGGCAGAAGCAACCAGTCACTCCACCATCAACAAACCTGAGTGATCAATGAGAGTGGTGTACCAGCTCCCCATAATACTTTATGTCCATGAGTTCTCCAGATCTGCTTCTTTACGGAAGACAAATCTGTTTACAAAATGCCCAGTTAAATAAATAGGTTTTTAGCTTAGATCTAAACACAAGATTATGTCTGAGTACCGAACATTCACTGGAAAGCTATTCCATATTTCCATTTGTAGGAAAAAACCCTGCTATAGTTTTCATAATGTGTGGTACTGACAAGCAGTCCACATTCTTTGATCGAAGTAGGACTAGTAGTTCTAGTAGTTCGAAGTAGTTCTAGTATTTCACTCAGGTACTGCGGTGCGAGACAATTTAGTAAAATAAAATATAATAAAATCAATGCAAAATTTAATTGGGATTCAATTGAGTTTGAATAAGATAGGGATGAGGTGCTCATATCTTCTGGTTCTGGTGAGGACTCTGCTGCATTCTGGACTAACTAGAGCTTGTTTATGCACCTACTGTAGTTAAATACTCAGACAGTAAGGCATTACAATAATCCAACCTAGGGGAGACAAAATGAGCTAATTATTTTTTTTACATTGTATAGTGACAGTAATTTTTTTTTATCTTGGCAATATTCTTAAGATGAAAGAATGCCATCCTGGTAATATTATCTACATGAACTTCAAATAAAAGATTGGAATCTATAATCACACCAAGGTCTTTTACTGCTACTCATGATCAAACAGAAAGGCCATGCACAGTTATTATGTGATCAGAAAGCTTACTTCTAGCTGCATGTGGTCCTAGTACCATTACTTCTGTCATGTCAGAATTAAGCAGAGGGAGTGCCTAATTTCCTTCACACATTTCTCAACCTTATTAAGCTGTTCAGAGGCCAGTAAAAGGCCATTTACAACTTTACCCAGCACAGTCTCTGTGCTATGAAGAGGCAGAGATCCTGATTTATACATTTCATGTATGTTATTCCTACAGTATGTAGATATAAGCATACAGTAGCTACTGTGCTACAACCTTTTCTAGGCTCTTGGAGATGAAGAGGAGGCTTGATTGTCCTGTAGTTGGAGAGCTGACTGTGATCAAGGGCCTCAAATAGGGGTTTAATAACTGCTAAATTTCATAGACTTTTGCACATATTCAGGTTCAGTTACTTCTGGTACTGTTTGTTTGAGAAAATGTGTATGTACAGGATCTACTAAACAAGCTGATGGTTTTGCAGAAGAGATCAGTGTAATGAGGTAGGGGAAGGGCAGTAAAATATTCTGGTTGCTGATGTGATATAGCTTATCACCTGCATCAATGTTTATTAAGCTGCCTGTATTCAAATTCAAAATTTTTTGCTTGATGTTAACAATTTTGTTATTGAAATCAATCAACAAATGAACAAATCAAATGACCGCATTAAACCATGCTGATAACCATCACAACAGCACTCCCTTTGATACTGTATGTATGAAGATTTATATGTAATAATCCTAATGAAGTGCATTTAGTTTTAGGTTATACAGTACCACTACACCAGAACAGAAAAAGATGAATAAATTCAAAATCAAGTGAAAAAACGAAATTACCCCTTTTTTTTATTTGCTGAAATTACAGAAACTGTAGGCAATTATTGTAGTGACCTTTTACTAATTATTACTTGTAACACTGTATGAGATGATCCCAATAGGAATTCTGTGGCAGACTGAATGAGACATGTACCTGCTATGTTTTGCCATTCAATGTAATCATATAAATGAGATTTTGCGAACTGCACCTGGAATCTGTATTGATATAACTGCGGTGAGACATTATTATTATTTTGTTTATGTTTTGCCGCTGCCATGTTTGTAGCTGCCCTGTAAGTGTTACAGCAGTTGTCACATTTTAATGTAAGAAAAAGAAAGAAAAACAACAATAACAAAATAAATAAATATACATACACATACAGTATATATTGTAACATTTAATATATAAAATAACATTTTATATTGTACTGTATATAAAATTATCATACATTAATTTTTTTCTGTTCTTTTGTAGTGGTATAATCTGAAGCGTTCACCTTAATGCATTTCAAGAAACAGATCACAGAAGCAAAAACGGAAAAAATGCAGGGACAGACTGATCTTCTGCATAAGGTACAGAGATGGTAGTCAACCATATAGTTCATTACACAGTATAACAAAACATTCCTCCTGGACCAAGGTGCTACTGTACATACACACGACATAAATTTAACATAGATTAACAAAACTAACTTGCTAACTAAGACACCTAATTAGCTGACTAGCTGATACAAAATAAATTAACACCATAAATAAAAAAAAAACGATCTAAGTGCTAGACAAAAGAGAACATAAAGTACATGTGCAAATGTCCGAACAAGAGCAACAACACGAAAACATGACACAATGCAATACTCTGTGGTAATGAGTTAAGGTTGTGCAAGGAAATAGTCTGTGAGATGATATCAGTCCAGTCCCTTTTTATTGAGGAGACGGATGGCTTGTGTGAAGAAGCTGGATGTGAGGGCCTGAATGTTTCAGCACCTTTTTCCAGATGGCAGGAGAGTGAAGAGTGAGTGTCAGAGGTATGTCTGATTAGTCACAATGCTGGTGGCTTTGCGGATGGAGCATGTGGTGTAGATATCTGTGATAGACGGGTAAAAGACCCCTTCTTGGCTTTCCTCACTATTAACTGCAGGGTCTGGCAATCCGAGATGGCACAATTTCCAAACCGCACAGTGATGTAGCTGCTCAGGATGCTCTCAAAAGTCCCTCTATAAAAGACAGTTAGAATCGGTGGGACCATTAATATGTGGGGTTACTTGTAACAGAGGCAAGGGAGTGGTCTGACTCTCAATTTTGCCTAAGAACACAGACATGAATAAAGAATGGTACAAAAACATCCTCCGAGAGCAACTTCTCGCAACCATCCAAGAACAGTTTGGTGACAAATAATACCCTTTCCAGCATGATAAGGCAAAAGCAATAACTAATTGGCTTATGGAACAAACCTTCGTAATTTTGGGTCCATGTTCAGGAACTTTCCCAGACCGTAATCCCATTAAGTCAAAAGTTAAGACAAAAACACACAGATTCTGACAAACTCCAAGCATTGATTATGGAAGAATGTGCCATTAGTTAGGATGTAGCCCAGAAGTTAATTAACAGCATGCCAGGGCAAATTGCAGAGGGCAACAATATTGACCCTTTGCATAAACTTATTGTAATTGTCCATAAAAGTCTTTGACACTTACGACATGTGTGTCAAAGGCTCTTATCCAAGCAGCCCTGACTATTCTGTAATAACTCTCACTATAATGAAGCAATCTATCACAAAAAAAAAACATGCTACATACTTTAATATTAACGTGTGTGTAATTGTTTGCATTACATGATACAGTAGCTGGACACTATCTCCGTTTTCTGACGTAATTTTGCTTCTATAATAGCAGCAATTGTTTTCATCCTAAATTCACTCTGACATTGCTTAAACGATTAGTTAAAAAAAATAGAGAGAACTACTGTGTTCACTAAATAACTGAGGATGTTTTATGTTCATCACTTAATGGTTAATAGTTTTTATAAACATACAAGGTTTGTGCTTCATTGATTTTTTTCAAATATTTTTAAAATAATTGTCATATGCATTTGTTTTCTTATAACCTTTATATATGTTATGAAGGAAAAAAAAAAAAAAAAACCTTGTTACTAACGATGCTGATTGTGCCCACAACATCCGGGAAGTGTTGCAGTGTTGTTCCAAGGTATAAAAACCAAAACTGTGTCTAAAAAGGAAACTGTGCTCTCTAGTTCAGCCAGCTGCAGAGCTCTTGCCATGACACACACACACACACACACACACACACACACACACACACACACACACACACACACACACACACACACACACACACACACACACACTCAGACAGACATCGGATTAAAGCCCACAGGCCACATCCATAACAGATGTTTTCAATCTCACACCCTTCCTGCTGGATTATGTTGCCTTACATTTATTTTTAATTAAATTATTTATATGAGTTATACGTCTATATGGTGTTATAGTGACTGCAACAAGTTTTTATACCACCATCTGATAAGTGTTCTTTTATTACCACTACTAAGTACAGACTGTTTTTTACAGCGTACAGATAAAAAATTTATAATATTAATAACAACAACAATAATAACAATAAACTCAGCACTTTTAATTTGTTTTATTTTAAGCCAGTGTTACAACAATCATATACTTTTGTAATAATTATATACATATGTTTGTTTTACTTATTAACTTATATTTATAGATTTATAGATTTCTTTAAAATGAAAACAGGTCATTTTACCCTAAATGCTACTTTTGGCATTTCCATTTGCAGCAGTAACTGCCTATGTAAATACTGTATATAGATTACTACATTTTTCACACAAAATGTTCTGACAAAGTTACAATAATCTTTAATAAAAATCTGCAACATTAAAGAAAATATTAATTTGTACAATCTTGCACACAGCCTTGAAAAAGATTACATAAAAATTGTTGTTCCAATACATTGTTTTTGAAAAACAAGATGAACATAAACTAGATAAATGAATAACGTTATTTGTGCCGAAATGAGTAGTATAACATAGTAAATAACTGAGGTACAGTACAGTATGTACAGTGTTTATGTATAACTCTAAAATAGTTATACAGTAAACGTTATTTCACAGATTAGAGGATTGTACTCCAGTGCTAAAAGCACATTGTATTGCGTCTATAATTTTTTTTCTCTTCTCATAATGCAAATAGGAAAATACCTAAAGCTTGATTTTTTTAAATTAGTTTGTTGAATATTGATGATTTTATCATAATAGTAAATTTTTCCTATAGTTAGCTGGCTTAAGTGTACGACTGTTTCAGTAGCAGGTTTTATTCCATGACCTCATTTAATTCTGGTAACACCATGCTTTTTCCACATTTGCTAAACATTGTGACATTTCTTTGTGATCTATAATCTGATCAGTGATACAGTATATGCAATCCAGCGATGTGTTTACTTTATTTTGGTAATATATGTGGAGGATAAGATTTGGATGAATTTTCCCTGAAACCAAGCAGTTTAGTATTAATAGTTTAGTATTCGTATGCTACTATACTATTACTTCTACTACTAATAATGATAATAATAATAGTAATAATAATAAGAAGAAGGAAGATAGAAAGAAAAAAAGAAAGAAAGAAAGAAAGAAAGTATAGCTATTTACAATGTGTGGAAGAAAAGCACCCATTGCAACTATCACCCCTAGTGGTTTGCAGATTAAAGATGTACAACACCAAATGTTAACTTCAGACATTGGTGTGATTTTTTTTTTTTTTTAACTTAACCCGACCTGTTATGGATAGCCACACCCCAGCTTCAGCAAATGGCCTTATCATTCAGTCCTGAAACAGTCCTTCATATTTATTCATGTGCTTATAAAATTTCACATTAGAAAAAATGTCACCGCCAATGCTAACTGCGCCCACAACATCCAGGAAGTGCAGAGTGTTGTTCCATGGTCTAAAAGCTTAAAATGTGTGTGAAACGGAAACGGTGCTCTCTAGTTCAGCCAGCTGCAGAGCTACTGGCATGTTTTCATATACACCTGCATAGTGCCTGCATAAAGCCCAAAGCCACATCCATAACACATTTTCCATTCCAGCACAATCCCACACCTATTTTTGAAGCCAATCTCTTTTACGGTAAGTAACTGTACTGAAGGTAAAAATGGGTAAGTCCCCACCTGCATATACAATCATGTACATAAAAACAGTATATTCATGTTATTTTGCAACTTTTCACCTCATTATAGCATCCCTTGTTAATTTTATAATAATAATAATAATGAATGAATGAATAATAATAAACATTTTATCCTGTATCTTTTTTATTTTAAGTAGCTTTGATATTCTAAACCTTGCTGTTTGTATGTTGTATGTGTGTGAATTGCCTGCTGTAACATTGCAATTTCCCTTTGAGATTAGTAAAGTCAGGGACATTTTTGTCAAAAAAAACAACAACTTAACATTCATTCATTCATTCATTTTCTATACCGCTTAATCCTGTGTTCAGGGTCGCGGGGACAACTTAACATATTATTTTAAAAGAAAATGAAAATAATTGAGCCGTTCATGCGTTTGTCTGTGTGTGTGTGGGTTTGTGTGTTTCGTGTTTGCGCAGAAAATACATTACAGAATCAAATAACATATCAATAATAACAAACCCGAAAAAATGTTTTACTGTGGATTTTATGATGTACTTAAGATGGTTTTGTTTACAATTGCTAGACATAAAGCTGTTTTTCCTCCCAAATTATTTTTCCCCCCGTACAAGCTGGACAAGCTGGCTTATGTTGCATGACTGATTTTATTCCATGACTAGTAATGAGAGTAACTACTTTTCAGTCATTATCTATTTCTCGTAACACCATATTTTACTACTCCTACTACTTAATAAGAGTAAGAAAGAAACCGCCATTTGCAAATACCACCCCTAGTGGCTAGTAGGAAATCACACAGCACCTGTTACGGTTGGTCCTTCATATTTATTCATGTTCTTATAACATGATACATGTTAGAAAAAAATGTCACCACCAACGCTAACTGCGCCCACAACATCCAGGAACTGCGGAGTGGTGTTCCTTGGTCTTAAAACCAAAAGTGTGTCAAAAACGGAAATGGTTCTCTCTAGTTCAGCCAGCTGCAGCGCTACTGGCATGTTGTTCTTCTCATATACAGCTGCATAGTGACTGCATAATGCCCAAAGCCACATCCATAACACATGTTTTCCATTCAAATATAATCCCACACTTCCAGCTGTATCTGTGGCCTAAAGGCCTAAAACTATTTTTGAAGCAACTGTTTAATTATATTAAACTTCTTAAATATTACATTATAATTATTATATATTATACAACATTAAATTAATTTCTCTCATCCCTTTTAAAATGAAGGATACTATGTCATGAACAGGTAATGTAATTTATTTTAAAAAATCTAAATATAAAATTACTTATTATATAAAAAATATAATAGTTTAAATATAGTTCTAAAAGTAAATCTGTCAATAATTGCTGGAAAAGCATAAATACGTATTTGAGGTCGTGTGTGTGTGTGTGTGTGTGTGTGTGTGTGTGTGTGTGTGTGTGTGTGTGTGTGTGTGTGTGTGTGTGTGTTTTGGACTGTCAGCTGATAAAAAGGCAGGTCACTTTTACATTGTGTTTGCATATATGCTAGAATAAGAATAATAATAATAATAATAATAATAATAAAAATAATACTAATATATGGTAAAATCCCCAGTGTATTTAATGCTTTACACAGTAAAATTCCCATTGTTGATCTAACTAGTCTTATATAAACACTGTTGGTTGTTAATTCAACACTGAGTAATTTTCCGTGTAGGATCTTCATGAAAAATGTAATTCTGTGTAACGTGGTGTGGAATATATTTGATTATATCAAACAATTAATAAGGGCGGCGCGGTGGTGTAGTGGTTAGCACTGTCGCCTTGCACCTCCAGGGTCTGGGTTCGATTCCCGGCCAGGCTCGATTCCCGTCTCTGTGTGCATGGAGTTTGCATGTTCTCCCCGTGCTTGGTGGGTTTCCTCCGGGTACTCCGGTTTCCTCCCACAATCCAAAGACATGCAGATTAGGCTAATTGGCGTTCCTAAATTGACCATAGTGTGTGAATGAGTGTGTGTGTGTGTGTGTGTGTGTGTGCTCTGCGATGGGTTGGCACACTGTCCAGGGTGTACCCTGCCTCGTGCCCTGAGTCTCCTGGGATAGGCTCCAGGTCCCCACGATCCTAAATACAGGATAAAGCAGTATAGAAGATGAATGAATGAATAAAATTGTTGGTGTTTTTTTTTTTTTTTTTTTTATCAGAATAGACCTTTTTAAATATATCAATAACAACAATCTTTAAAAATGATTTACTGTGATTTTTTACTGCCATGAGGTGTACTGCAATCCTCAATATTGTTTTGCAGTGCATGTTCACAACACAACTAATGTATAACATAAAACGTGATATTTTTTTGTTCTTTAAAAAAAGTTTAACTTGAAAAAATTATACTCTTTTTCCCCGGTACAAGCTGGCTTTTGTGTATGACTCGTTTTATTCCATGACTAATAATGAGAATGGCTGTTTTCCAAAACATCATTTATTTCTCATAACACCATATTAGTATGCTTTCCTCATTTTAGTTTGCAAAAATGACATGAGACAAATTTTTGTGTGATCTATAATCTGATCAAGGATATATGCAGCTCAGTACTATTTAATTTCCTTAAAATTTATGGAGGATAAACTTTGGACAAACTGACCTGAAATGAAATTAAAAATAGTATTATGATACTACTTCTACTAATAAACAACACCACCAACACTAATAATAATAATAATAATAATAATAATAATAATAATCTGCAATTATTAACTGAGAAATGAGATAATAAGATAAGAGTTTCTCACTAAGATGTCTAAATCTAAATCTGTTTTATTTTACATGACATTTTACAGGCTTGTTTTTTTTACATGTGTATACATGAATATCAGCTCTAGATATCAGTTTAAGTGAGATTGCATCAGCTGCTAATGCACTGCTAAAAGGACACACCATCCATGTTGGGTGATAATAGAGCACAGATAATCCTCTCTTATAGGCACTTAAGTAAATTAAGCCATATAATAATTAAATGGGATGTGGTAAGCATAATGTTCAAACTATTTAGCATGAATTATTGAGGTTCAAACCTTGTCAAGTGACACAAGATCTTTTGAAAATGTACAGGTAGAAAGGTTCCAAATATAGGCTGCGCATCTTTACCAAATTATAATAAATTTGAGTGGGTGGAGCTATTACTACAAAAGGCGCATTTTATGTTTTAAGGAAATGAAGAATGGAAAATAGAAGTTTCACTGTACGTACATCTTATTATTCAAGAGATCTGTTTATAAGTGCAATACCATGAATAGCACCAACCGCTGGCACAATCAGGGTGCAGTAGCTACAATAAGCGTTTATCTTGTAAAAGACCTGCAGAAACCTGATTAGAACATGGCAGAGAAAATCCACTTGATTGGACTCCTGAGAAACAAAGTTAATTTTACTCAGCATGCATGACTCTGCCCCACACTATTTCAAAATACTGTTCTTAAATGTCTTTCATGTTTCATTCAAATCAATAATTCAAGGTGTTTAAGTATATTAGCCTCTGCCTATGATCCAAAATCATTTAAAAAATAATAATAATTACATTTTAGCATCACAGTTAGGCTGATTGGTCTGATCTCTCTTTGACTGGGTAGTTGAAGGGACATCTACCTACTGACCACCTTTCATGCCTGTACATTAATAACAAAGGAAGAAAAAATCATGATGAAAACAAAATGATTCCAATCTCTTTGTTCTTGGGCCCCTAAACTGTTCTAATAAGTATTAACAGTGATAATAAGTTCTAAGAACAATGATTTTAATACTGTGTAAAAGTTGCATGGAAAGAAATTGTAAAAGGAAAAATGCAATTAAAATGAAATTAATGAATGATTACATTTTACCGTTGACAATAAAGAACAGTAAGTGTTTACATACAGTACATTAAGAGGTTGTGTCACACACTCACACATTTTTTAATGACACACTAATGTAGATGACACATGACAAACATGTACGACAAACTGAATATAAAAGGCTGCCTGGAACATTTGTACAGTAATGGACATAAAGTTTATTGCAATACTGCTATTAATACCACAGCAGACCATCCAGTCACATACAAGGCACAGGTTTTTTATGGCAGATGCCCCTTCTGATGCAACCCTCCCATTTTATGTGGGCTTGGGACCAGCACTGCATGCAGTGGCTGGGGTTTACAGTAGACACTGGCTGGGAATTGAACATGGGCCTTCCGTATTGCAGACGAAACACCTACCACTGAGCCACCAGTGCCCTTCATTTACTTGCAGATAAACATATTACTAAATATGGGTGACATTTTATTTCTTAAGGTGTGTGCTATATTATGTGTTCTGTGCACAGGAAGAAACAAGCAGTTTATTTGTCTTTAACTAAACAATGGGTAACTTTAGTTTTATGCATTTTATTGAAATGTTTATTAATCCTTATTTGACTTTCAGGTATTTGAAAATGAAAAGATATAGATCTTTAAAGCATGTGTGCTTTCAGCTTGGTGTCATATTAAAAGTAGGTAAGTAGGGTGAGATTTGCTGATGGTTTTGCTACAGTAAATTATTTTCCTAAGGAAGTGGGTGCGCGCAAAATGAGAAATGACTGCTGACTTCCTGCCTACGTCAGAAACGTCTGCGGTTGTTTTTCTCTGCTGAGAGGTAAACAAGGCTGAAAGTGAGTATGTGTGTGTGTGTGTGTGTGTGTGTGTGGTGACAGAAATGAGGACAGGAAAACTGATGCATGCACCTTTTGCATCTTGCATAAAGACACATGCAAAATCTGGTGCTAATTATGTACCATGCTTGCACCAGTAAGAGATACAGACAGAAACAACAGACAAGAATTATGAAATTTAAAAACAACATGAATTTTTATAGTTAATTTTGCTACATTGAAGCTTCACTGTATAACGGTAATCAAGTTTATAACATGGTTACATTTTCTTACAATAAATTATTTATGTTTTTAATTGTTTAGCATTTATTTTTTAACATGATTGTTTTTTTTTTATCTCAGATACACGTATTGTACACAAAAACACAACTATATGCTACAGTTCTTAAAACTAAAATAGAAACATTGCTCAGTAACAGCTTTATCCTGGGTTATCTATTTTACTCATGCTCATTACTGTTAATCTGATTAAGCTATTCTTTCTAAATGCACACTACTTTTATGTTTTTATGAGCATCATGGATAAGTAAATAAGATAAGTAATGAAATGACAGCAAAACATTGCATACCCTATGGCTATGAACATTCCTAATATGCTGTACAGTATATAACGTTTAGATGTACTATACTATACTACTATACATTTGCAATACTTCTCCACCAGGGGGTTTGAGTTAAATCATTTTATAAGTAAAAAATAGGTGCATGTTGCCATCTATTGTCCATTTCTCCAAAGTGTGCTTTACCAGAATGTTCTACTTCATAACAAACACTTGGAGGCAGTATTGTCTTGTTTAGTATTCACTTGCAATTTTAATGTTGATGGGTTGAATGCAGCAAACAACGGCTGAGCGTAAAACATATGAGTGACTTTGACAAGGGCCAGATTGTGAAGGTTAGACAACTGGGTCAGAGCAACTCCAAAACTGCACCCTTTGTGGGGAGTTCCCAGTCTGCAGTGGTCAGGACATAACAAAAATGCTCCAAGAAAAGAAAACTGGTGACAGGGTCATGAGTGGCCAAGGCTCACTGATGCATGTGGGGATTGAAGGCCTGCCTGTGTGGTCTGATCCAATAGATGTGCTACTGCATTACAAGTTCTGAATCTCAAAATGGAGCTGTGTAGCCACAGACCATCAGGGTTCTCATGCTGATCAGTGTCCACTGCCAAAAGTCTCTATACTGGGCATATGAGCATCAGAACTGGACCAAGGAGCAATGGAAGAAGCTGGTCTGATGAATTTCTTTTCCATCATGTGGATTGCAATTGCCATTTCTTCCCCACGTACAGTAAGTGTGTTCATCACTTACCTGGGGACAAAAGGATGCACTATGGGAGGAAAGCAAGCCAGCAGAGGCAATGTGATGCTCTGGAAAAGGTTCTGCTGGGAAAGCTTGGGTTCTACCATTCATGTGGATGTTACTTTGATATGTAAGACTGAACTAAATACTATTGTGACCAAGGACATCCCTTCATTAATCCCTTCATGTCATTCCCTAAAGGCAGTGGCCTCTTTCAGGAGGATAATGTGTCCTGCCACACTGCTAAATTGCTTTAAGAATGGTTTGAGGAACACAGCAATGAGTCTGAGGTGGTGGCTTGGCATCCAGATTTTAATATTATTCAATATTATCCAGATTTCAATCAAGCACTTCTGGGATTTGCTTCAAATACAAGTTAAATTCATTAATGCACCACTTCACAACTTACAGAACTGGTACCAGATACCACAGATGATGTCAGACTTGTGGAGTCCATGCTTGGAAGTGTCAGGGCTATTTTGGTTGCAAAGGGGGGGCCCTACTCAATATTAGTCAGGTACTCATAATGTTATGGCTGATCAATTTATTTATTATGCTTGTGTTTGCATTACTCCTCCATGAGAGGGTGTCAGCAGCACTCTAGTCCAAAATGCAAAATTGAGCACATATTGCCATCTATTGTCAACTCCTTATACAGACTGAATTTTTTAGTCAGTTACACATATTAATTATATTATTTATTATATTAATGTAAAACTATACAGTTGGACAGGAAAAAGAAACAGCATTAACTGTGTTCAATGTTTCAGTGCTAACTTGAGCAAACAATATTATTACGGAAGCAGTGTTTGTGAAGTCTGAGGTTTATCTACCATAACTTATTTTGTTAGGATTAATTAGTGTTAAGTACCTTAATAGGTAGGATTAGCTGAACCAGATACTTCAAAGAAATTTAAGAAGGCTTGGAGGATGGGAGCGGTTAAACGTTAAAGGTTCATGCACCTGCATCACATGAGTTCGAGTATATGTGTAGAGAAAGAGAAAGGACCTAGGTATAGTATGATAGGCAATAATATTATTTTGCTTAAGCTTCAAGTAATTTTTATTTGAATAATGGCTGTTGTGGCTGTTTGAGGTTGTACAACAAATGGCTGGACCAGATAAATGCCTTTTTACTGCCACCACTGCTATAAAACAGGCTGATTGAAATACTGTACCCAATATGGACAAAATATTTGTCCAAACCTACAATGGCAATGTATCCAAATACAGTCTATATACAGTACTTCAATATGGAGTACGTCCCCCTTTAAAGGCTTTAACAGCTATAACAGCTTTCACACTTCTTGGAAGGCTGTCCACAATATTTTGGAATGTTTCTGTGTGAAATTTTGCCCTTTCATTCTATAGAGCATTTATGAGGTCAGTCACTGATGCACGAGAAGGCCTGGCATGCAATCTCCGTACATACCAAAGGTGCTTGATGGTCAGGGCTCTGTTGTGGCCAGTCAAGTTCTTTCACATTGAACTCATCCAACCATTTATCACTGAATGAGTTATTGATTTATTGCACATTTCAGGCACATTTCATTTTTTTTTTCTACAGTTGGCTTTACTACCATACAATTGAGCTTAGAAGTTAACCTCACATCCAACATCCACTAATACTTTCAAAACACCTGATACTTACCTTAAAAACCAACTCATTCTACCAGAACACTTGCACAAACGGATATTGTCAAAAAGCAGCTTTACAGAAGTAACACTCTTGAATTTTTTTTTTTACTGTATATGCATAGGTGAGTGCGTGTCATTGCACATGGCACAATGTTGATAATTAAATTTAAAGGTGTCCTAGTGCAGCCATTCCTTTAAAACAAAGATTTTAGTGTTTGAAGATTTCTTAGAGCTACAGTATACAGTACCTTTTAAAAAGGTTTTTAGTGTCTGATAATGTGATATATTATGTAATTATAACATAACTCAGCTCTGCTTCATGTTGCTATATGGTGTTGTTATAATAAGAATATAAGGTCTTATATGGGAGTTATGGGACACTGGAGTGTGAGGCTGGCCGGAGAATCAAAGCAGCAGAGGGGGTATTGTACAGTAGTCACTTTACTGCACTGTAAGAGTTGAGCCAAAAAGCAAAGCTCTTATCCCGTTCAATCTTATTTCCTACCCTCGCCTACAGTATGGTCATGAATGTTGTGTCATGACCAAAAAGACAAGATTGTGAGTATAAGTGGCCAAAATGGGTTTTCCCAGAAGGGTAGCTGGCTTTTCTCTTAGAGATAGGATGAGAAGCTCAGTCATCAGTTAGGAACTTTGAGTAGAGGCGCTCCTTTTTTTGCGTGGAAAGGAGTCGAAGATTGCCGAAGCCTGTGTCTGCATTACTTTTCCATCAGAGGATGTCAGGAGCACCATTTCAAAATGCAAAATTAAGCACATATTGCCATCTACTGTCAGCACCCAAAACTCCTATACAGTTTGTATTTTTCAGAGATTTAAACATATATGCATTTAGAAAGGATGAGTTTTCTCTTTACATAGTTAGCACAATAACAGTGGGAGGTACGCATGTGAAATGAGATTCAATTAAAAATACATAATACAAGGGCGTAGATTTGCTCTGGACATTGATGGGGACCTATGACTCCCCCCTCCCCACCACCCCAACTCCGTCCACGGAATGCATGTTTTTTTTAATATGCTGCAAAATGCAAAATCACTTTACATTAATACTAGCAATGCTTTGATTGATATTAATCCACTGGAAATGCAATTCATTAAGTTAAATTAAGGAATATTGTAATGTTAAAGGAATGTTTAATAAGTCACAAAAAGATAGTTTAATAAAGACTATTCTTTATTGAGCCATAGTGCAAATGAAACATCTCAAACATCAGTATATATATAAAAGTAGATTACATCTAAACATGAACTACTGTTAGGTACCACACAACAGCTCAATGCCTATTGCTCCTATATGAAGGAGACAAAAACATGCCTTCGCCTCTTCACAACTGCTGGCATATTTGTTTGACATCAATATTGTCCAGATTGTTCTGGACAATATACAGCAGCATTGTTGAATCTCATTTGTGTCATTGTTGATGCAGTCAGTGAATGCATTTTAAAAACTATTTGTGCGAAGTGGATTGTCTATTGGTGAACTGTCAACCAATAGACATCATAGCCATGGCAATATTAGTTATACTGTATAGTATATCAATTTCGTTCACAATACTGATTTCTGAAAAATAGTCGTCATTTAGATTAGGAGAACTGACTAGGATCATATTTATACTTTTACATTTAGCTGTTTAATCTGCTGTTAGTTTAAAGTCCGTATTCACAGACTATAGCCTGCCCTGCTATAATGAATGTGCGTCAAAGCGGTAAAAAAAAACAAAAAAAAAAACTCACTAGCATTAACGTTAACTGTTGTTGTTGCTTTGATGGATTCACTAACAAACTTGAATTGACTTACACTTTTCTTTGAAAACAAAAAGCTCCTTATGTCCAGCATTTTTTAAATATATATATATATATATACATATATATTTTTTTTTTTTGCTGCCGTCATCCTCACATGTGTGTATGTCACCCAACACACCTTCTTGCACGGGGAAAAAAGATCTACTGCATTTGGCGCTGCTTGTACGTATCTGAACGCAGCCATAGCCTATCACATGATAGCAGGGAAAGGCACAGCCAGTCAAAATGGTCATATGTGTTTTGGGACGGGAGGACTCAAGGAGAGAGCGTGATTGATCCCTTTCTGTGTGTCAAGGTTAATGTTGACAGCACGATTTTAAGTGGATTAAATTATTGGTGGGGACATTTTAATGGTCGGAGGATATTGGTGGGGACAAATCCCCTCCGTCCACCCTAAATCTACGCCCCTGACATAATAGTTTAGACAAAACATTAAGCATGATTTCCAAAATTTTGAGCAATACACTTTGCGGCTAGTACTAGGTTAGTAGTATTAAGTTAAATGTAGCACTGCCGCAAGAGCCTAAAAATCATTTAGTATTTTTGGGAAAGGCTTTTGTCCATTTATTCATAAAAACAGCTAATAAAGTAACATTTATCCATTATCTGTAAAGACACTATTTTTGTGGTGGTGAGCAATGCTTCAAAATCATTGCTATTCAGCAGTCTACCGATCAGTCACGTGAGAATAATCAGACAAAGATGAACAATCAGGGCAATATAAAAAAAAAAAATAGAATTGACTGTATACACACAACAGTGTAATGTGCTTAATGTGGTTGAGTTGTGGTGTGCATCATTTGAGGTAAAACAGCATCCAATGTTGCGGGCTTGGGGGGTGCCTCACAGAGTCTGTTTACTGCTATTAACATGGTATCACTTTATTGTATGGAAAGTATTACAGTCTATACAATAAAGATGAAATGCTTCAGTGTGCTGTACTGAAATGAAACTGGTTAAAGAGGGATAATGTTGAGGGAAATGTGTTGGAGCAGTTAAGAACACCTAAAACAATTCAACCTCATAATAGACACTAGATGGCAACATTGTATAAGGGTAAGCAGAAATTTCCTGAGTCAAAGATTGTCATTGTGCCCACGTTAAGCGTTTACAGATATGTTACATTTCTTTTTAAATTTAGTTAAAAAAAAATACAGAACCTTTTTTTAAAAACACATAGCTATATTGAAAATAATATAATTTAACATAATAATACGTATGTTACGACCTCTAGGGGTTAGCCGTAACAGAAAGAGAGAACTAAATGAGTTTACACCAGAGAGATGTTTAATTTGTTTATTTTCAATTTTTCCTTACATGGGATTTATCTTCAGGGGAAGACCAGGCCAAAACAAACAAAACAGACTTTGTTTTAAACCTAAATAACCTGAATTTGAATGAAACAAAACAAAATACAAACTAGCTTACCTGTCTCCCTAAACAATAAACAGAGTGAAAATATATCCAAAAGAAATGGCGTCTAACCCCCTACTTCCCGTATGAAAAGCGTTAAATTATTTACAAACTATTAACTAAAAGCTTACATGCAGCCAAATCGGAATCCATATCATAGTCAAAACACGCAAAGGTTCAGATAAACAGGAGAGTCAGTCAATACGGAGTTTAACAAAGACAACACAAACTATAACACACAAACTCTCTTTCTCTCTGGCACAACACTCAAAAACTAACGACAAAACATACGACAGTCAATCAGAATTTCGAAAATACAAGCACACGACAGGTCAAAAATCAACGAGGCTCAAAAATGGGCCCAGGCTGAGTGTTTGGGGTGGTCCTTATATCAGGATATGATGTAGAGTAGGACCAATCCGGAGCTCCAGCTGATTAACAGGCCACACCCACCTAAAACAGACAAGTCCAACACAGGAGCAGACAGAAATCTGACAGACAAATACAAAATACAAATAACAAAGCACATCAGAATCATAACACCCCCAACCATAACATAAAACATGTAATGTTTTACTGGTTTACACGTGACAGTGAATCAGCAATTACATTTTCAACACCTTTTTTGTGGCATATTTTCAAATTGTAACTCTGACTAATCAGGGACCATCGCATTAAACGATGATTGGCATTTGACATTTGTTGGAGAAAGGTAAGAGGATTATGATCTGTGAAAACGGTAACAGGCTGTACAGTCGAACCAATATACACCTCGAAATGTTGCAAGGCAAGGATTAAAGCAAGGGCTTCTTTTTCAATAGTACTGTAGCTCATTTGATGTTTAAGGAACTTTTTTGAAAAGAAACTGATTGGATGGTTCAAACCATCGTCTCCGGTTTGCAACAACACAGCACCGGCACCTGTACCACTAGCATCCACTTCCAACAGAAATTGCTTTTCAAAATGAGGGACTACAAGCACTGGAGCACTACAAAGCAGAGTTTTCAAAGCGTCAAAAGCAGTCTGACATACAGGTGTCCACTTAAAAGAAACAGATTTACAAAGTAACGCCGTGAGATGACTGGCCACCACAGAAAAGTTTTTACAAAAACAGCGATAATAACCAGTCATGCCAAGAAATCGCCGAAGCTCTCTCTTGTTCTTGGGGGCTGGAAAATCGAGGATAGCTTTGATCTTCGAATTTAGGGGACGAACCTGACCGCTACCAACTTCCTTACCTAAATATGTGACTGTAGCACAACCAAATTCACATTTTGCAAGATTTAGAGTAAGGTTTGCATCAGAAAGCCTTCCAAAAACTTCATCTATAGATTTAAGATGGTCATTTCAAGTGTCAGCATAGCAGACAACATCATCTAGATAAGCTTCACAGTTAGAAACCTTAGATAGCACGATAGACATTAACCGTTGAAATGTAGCTCCTGCATTTCGAAGGCCAAAAGGCATCACACAATACTGCAGGAACACATCAGGAGTGGCAAAAGCAGAAATTTCAGATGCACGCTCAGTAAGTGGCACTTGCCAATAACCTTTTAGTAGATCAAGTTTAGTTACAAACTTAGCATTACCCACTCGGTTTACGCAGTCTTCCATGCGGGGCATTGGAAAGGAGTCAGCTTTGGTCAGCGCATTGACTTTCCTATAATCAGTACAGAACCGGGAAGTACCATCTGGTTTGGGAACTAAAAGACATGGGGAACACCATGGACTAGAACTAGGGAACGCTAGGTTATGTTCAAGCAGATACTGGGTTTCTTTTCTCATCAACTCTTTCTTAAATGGGTTTACTCGATAAGCCCTTTGTTTGATGGGTGCATGTGAACCAACCTCAATATCATGTTTTAACACATGAGTAGTAGAGGGAAAGTCACTAAACAGATTAGGATATTTCCTAATCATATCCTCAATGTCAGCTTGAGCTGATGGAGGTAAGTGAGACAACTTTTCTGAAAGGTTCAATAAAGTCTCTGAATTGCACAACCGAGCCGACGTAAAGGTGGCACTATTCATCTTCAAACCATCAATTTCTGGTGAATACTCAGAGAGTGGAACACTTACCGGGGCAATCGTACGGAGGGGAGTCTTACCCTTAGAGTCAGAACGCGTCACATATGCTTTCAGCATATTAACATGACAAACACGCGTCTTTCTCCTACGATCAGGGGTGGAAACAACATAGTCAGTGTCACTCAACTTCTCTTTTATCTCATAGGGTCCAGTGAATCTTGCCTGAAGTGCTGACCCAGGCACAGGAAGTAAAACCAGAACTTTGTCACCAGTATGGAATGAGCGTGGGACCGCCTTTTGGTCATATCGGGTTTTCATCTGTTCTTGTGCAGCATCAAGCGAGCATTTTGCCAGTTTCCACAACTGATGCAGCCGATCACGAAACGAGCTAATATGATCCAAAACATTCTTAGTACTAGAGGGGTGGTCAGCTGAGAGAATTTGCTCTTGCAAGATCTTCAAGGGACCACGCACTGTGTGCCCAAAAATTTACTCTGACGGACTGAAACCGACGGAAGCTTGAGTTGTAGTGCGAATAGCAAACAACAACAATGGGACTTCTTCATCCCATTCTTTTTTTTGTTCAACATAAAATGTTCGTAGCATAGATTTGAGAGTCTGATGAAATCGTTCGAGAGCACCCTGGGACTGAGGGTGATAGGCACTAGATACTTGATGTCTGATGTTTAATTTTCTCATCACTTTGGCAAAAACTTTAGACATGAAATTTGTTCCTTGATCAGACTGTATATATTTAGGCACTCCAAAGTAGTGCAGAATTTGATAATCGTTTTTACAATGGCATGAGCTTTAAGTGAGCGTAGGGGTATTGCTTCAGGATACCTAGTCGAGGCACACATTAGAGTTTTCAAATACGAATTTCCAGATTTAGTTTTGGGTAAGGGTCCAACGCAATCAACCAAAACTCGTTCGAATGGTTCACCAATTACTGGTATTGGCCTCAATGGGGCCGGAGGGATTACCTGATTGGGCTTGCCAGATAATTGACATGCATGACACGATTTACAAAATTTGGAAACGTCAGATTTCATCGAAGGCCAAAAGAAATGTTTCAACAACCTATCATAAGTTTTTCGGATACCTACGTGACCAGAAAGTTCATGGTCATGTGCAATGCTCAAAACTTGCTCTCGAAAAGGTTTTGGAATAACAACCTGAAACACAGTCCCCCAGTCATCGGTGACATGACGTGGAGACCACTTTCGCATCAGGACACCATCATCAAAGTAGTAGGCGACTGAATGCTCTGGCAAAATGCTTGGCTCGACAGCAGCTGCAACACAGGAACACAGAGTTTGATCGGCACTTTGGGCCTCAATTAACATGGCTTTCCCGAATGGTAAATCAACACTAGGAAGTTCACACATTTTTACTTCAACTAATTCACCTTTATCAGCAGTCTCAACAGAATTGTCAGCACACAAGAAGGTCTTCGACAAATCTACGGTGTCTTTTAATTTTTGAGCTTGAGCTCGAGTCACCACACAATCACTAAATACACTAGGAAATTGTTCCTGCAAAGAATCATTTTGTACATCAGGAACATCTGTAACCTCAGGTAAACAAAAAACCTTTTTACCTGCCAGATCGTTTCCCAGTATGAGCGCAACACCCTTAACAGGCAACTCAGACCGAACCACCAACTTAACTTTGCCTGAAATAATCCCAGAACGCAAATATACATTGTGTAATGGAACTTTAACCACAGAAAGATCAATGCCTTGCAATAAGACGCTAGAACCACAGCTTGACTGTTCTGAAAATGGCAGCACATTCTCCCAAATTATGGATTGAGAGGCGCCAGTATCACGAAGGATGCGAATTCTTTTTGCCTCGGAGTCTGGGTTATTAAGTGAAACAACACCATCAAAAATAAAGGGCTCAAAGACAGGTTCAGTAGTGGTATTTAAATTCTCCATCATGGAAGAAACAAGGGGCCGCTCAATCAAACCAACACTTTTAGAACCTTTTGTTTTCTTGCTATTTTTACGTTTCAAAGTAGGACACATGGCGATGAGGTGTCCTACCTCATGACAGTAAAAACACTCCCGATTTTCCTCTTTTACTGCACTCAAATCGTTCTTAGATACTCCTGGGGTATCCTTAGAACTGCGAACACGTTCAAAAAGATTACGCTTGGCGGGCGACGGAAAAGTTACTTTATGAGTAAGCAAAACTCATCAGCAAACACGGCAGCTTCAGAAAGAGAAGAAACTTTCTGTTCATTCAGGTAGATCACGATTTTCTCTGGAAGACAATTCTTAAATTCTTCCAATAGTATTAAGTCTTTTAATTGTGCGAATGTAACAACTTTAGTGGCAGCGCACCATTTTTCAAACAAATTGGCTTTGTCTCTTGCAAATTCAACAAATGTTTGACTAGCGGTTTTCACGTGGTGGCGGAATTTCTGTCGGTACGCCTCGGGAACCAGTTCGTAAGCACGCAACACAGCATTTTTAATTTCTTCATAATTTAGGCTCTGTTCAAGTGTTAAGGCAGAACAGACCTCCTGTGCTTTCCCAACTAGTTTACATTGTAACAAAAGCGGCCAAATATCAAAGTAGCCATTTCAAAGTAGCCGCGATGCATTCGAAAACAGGAAAATATGTGTCAACTTCACTTTCACGAAACATCGGAACTAACGCAATTTGTCTGCTAATATCACATTCAGGTTGACTTACTTGTAAAGTGCGTCGTGGTGCCGGAATAGGGCTCGGAGTGGATGCATTAACAGGTGGTGATACAGGTAGGCTGGGTGCAACAGCAGTTGAGGGTTGAGTAGGTTGCATAGCCATTAGCTCCAAGTCTAGCTCCTTGAGCCGGATCGCTCGCTGGGTTTCGAGTTCAATTGTGCGCACATGCAACATTTGGCTCTGATACTGCTGTTTGCTCAATTCTATCTCCAGCTCCTTCAACCTGATTGCCAGCAAGGGATCGCTCGGAGAAGGAATGTTAACGGGATCTATGCTAGTCAGTTTCCCAGGTTTGGGGAACTCTGCCCCCTCACCTACGGAAGCCGACATTTGAATTGCAACACCCGCCTCACCTTCCTCCAGCAAAGTTCCTCGCTCAACTAAGTGCCTGTAAACCACTTCCTTGATTTCTTGTTTCCTGGCACCACGAGTAACCTGGATGCAATATAAATCTGCAATCGCAAACAAATCCTCTTTTCGGCAAATATTTAACTGATCCACTGATGGTTGAATTGCAAACATACCTAAATCAAATTTTGAAGCCATTTCTAATTCCCTCCACCTCAAAATGAAAACCACTAGGCAAATGAATGTACACAAAGCCAATTTTACAAAATTAACACGTCAACCAAAAATCCAAATAGGTTTGAAAAAACTTTTAGACGAGCCCCCCTCACCTACTGGGGGCTCGTCCGGGACTGTCAACCAATAGACATCATAGCCATGGCAATATTAGTTATACTGTATAGTATATCAATTTCGTTCACAATACTGATTTCTGAAAAATAGTCGTCATTTAGATTAGGAGAACTGACTGGGATCATATTTATACTTTTACATTTAGCTGTTTAATCTGCTGTTAGTTTAAAGTCCGTATTCACAGACTATAGCCTGCCCTGCTATAATGAATGTGCGTCAAAAAAAAAAACTCACTAGCATTAACGTTAACTGTTTTGTTGTTGCTTTGATGGATTCACTAACAAACTTGAATTGACTTACACTTTTCTTTGAAAAAAAAAAGCTCCTTATGTCCAGCATTTTTTTAATATATATATATATATATATATTTATTTATTTATTTATTTTTTTTTTTTTTTTTGCTGCCGCCATCCTCACATGTGTGTATGTCACCCAACACACCTTCATGCACGGGGAAAAAAGATCTACTGCATTTGGCGCTGCTTGTATCTGAACGCAGCCATAGCCTATCACATGATAGCAGGGAAAGGCACAGCCAGTCAAAATGGTCATATGTGTTTTGGGACGGGAGGACTCAAGGAGAGAGCGTGATTGATCCCTTTCTGTGTGTCAAGGTTAATGTTGACAGCACGATTTTAAGTGGATTAAATTATTGGTGGGGACATTTTAATGGTTGGAGGATATTGGTGGGGACACATCCCCTCCGTCCACCCTAAATCTACGCCCCTGACATAATAGTTTAGACAAAACATTAAGCATGATTTCCAAAATTTTGAGCAATACACTTTGCGGCTAGTACTAGGTTAGTAGTATTAAGTTAAATGTAGCACTGCTGCAAGAGCCTAAAAATCATTTAGTATTTTTGGGAAAGGCTTTTGTCCATTTATTCATAAAAACAGCTAATAAAGTAACATTTATCCATTATCTGTAAAGACACTATTTTTGTGGTGGTGAGCAATGCTTCAAAATCATTGCTATTCAGCAGTCTACCGATCAGTCACGTGAGAATAATCAGACAAAGATGAACAATCAGGGCAATATAAAAAAAAAATAGAATTGACTGTATACACACAACAGTGTAATGTGCTTAATGTGGTTGAGTTGTGGTGTGCATCATTTGAGGTAAAACAGCATCCAATGTTGCGGGCTTGGGGGGTGCCTCACAGAGTCTGTTTACTGCTATTAACATGGTATCACTTTATTGTATGGAAAGTATTACAGTCTATACAATAAAGATGAAATGCTTCAGTGTGCTGTACTGAAATGAAACTGGTTAAAGAGGGATAATGTTGAGGGAAATGTGTTGGAGCAGTTAAGAACACCTAAAACAATTCAACCTCATAATAGACACTAGATGGCAACATTGTATAAGGGTAAGCAGAAATTTCCTGAGTCAAAGATTGTCATTGTGCCCACGTTAAGCGTTTACAGATATGTTACATTTCTTTTTAAATTTAGTAAAAAAAATACAGAACCTTTTTTTAAAAACACATAGGTATATTGAAAATAATATAATTTAACATAATAATACGTATAATACAGTGGTGTGAAAAACTATTTGCCCCCCTCCTGATTTCTTATTCTTTTGCATGTTTGTCACACAAAATGTTTCTGATCATCAAACACATTTAACTATTAGTCAAAGATAACACAAGTAAACACAAAATGCAGTTTTTAAATGAGGGGTTTTATTATTTAGGGAGAAAAAAAATCCAAACCTATATGGCCCTGTGTGAAAAGGTAATTGCAATCAAGCATTTGCGATAACTTGCAACGAGTCTTTTACAGCGCTCTGGAGGAATTTTGGCCCACTCATCTTTGCACAATTGTTGTAATTCAGCTTTATTTGAGGGTTTTCTAGCATGAACCGCCTTTTTAAGGTCATGCCACAACATCTCAATAGGATTCAGGTCAGGACTTTGACTAGGCCACTCCAAAGTCTTCATTTTGTTTTTCTTCAGCCATTCAGAGGTGGATTTGCTGGTGTGTTTTTTTGTCATTGTCCTGCTGCAGCACCCAAGATCGCTTCAGCTTGAGTTGACGAACAGATGGCCGGACATTCTCCTTCAGGATTTTTTGGTAGACAGTAGAATTCATGGTTCCATCTATCACAGCAAGCCTTCCAGGTCCTGACGCAGCAAAACAACCCCAGACCATCACACTACCACCACCATATTTTACTGTTGGTATGATGTTCTTTTTCTGAAATGCTGTGTTACATTTACGCCAGATGTAACGGGACACGCACCTTCCAAAAAGTTCAACTTTTGTCTCGTCGGTCCACAAGGTATTTTCCCAAAAGTCTTGGCAATCATTGAGATGTTTTTTAGCAAAATTGAGACGAGCCTTAATGTTCTTTTTGCTTAAAAGTGGTTTGCGCCTTGGAAATCTGCCATGCAGGCCGTTTTTGCCCAGTCTCTTTCTTATGGTGGAGTCGTGAACACTGACCTTAATTGAGGCAAGTGAGGCCTGCAGTTCTTTAGATGTTGTCCTGGGGTCTTTGTCGCCTCTCGGATGAGTTGTCTCTGCGCTCTTGGGGTATTTTTGGTCGGCTGGCCACTCGGTCGGCTGGGAAGGTTCACCACTGTTCCATGTTTTTGCCATTTGTGGATAATGGCTCTCACTGTGGTTCCCTGGAGTCCCAAAGCTTTAGAAATGGCTTTATAACCTTTACCAGACTGATAGATCTCAATTACTTTTGTTCTCATTTGTTCCTGAATTTCTTTGGATCTTGGCATGATGTCTAGCTTTTGAGGTGCTTTTGGTCTACTTCTCTGTGTCAGGTAGCTCCTATTTAAGTGATTACTTGATTGAAACAGGTGTGGCAGTAATCAGGCCAGGGGGTGACTACAGAAATTGAACTCAGGTGTGATAAACCACAGTTAAGTTATTTTTTAACAAGGGGGGCAATCACTTTTTCACACAGGGCCATGTAGATTTGGAGTTTTTTTTCTCCCTTAATAACGTAAACCTTCATTTAAAAACTGCATTTTGTGTTCAATTATGTTATCCTTGACTAATAGTTAGCGGTTTTTGATGAGCAGAAACATTTAAGTGTGACAAACATGCAAAAGAATAAGAAATCAGGAAGGGGGCAAATAGTTTTTCACACCACTGTATAACATCAGTTGCCATTTTTAATTCCATTTGAAGGGCCAAAATGTTTACTCCTGAAACAATTTCAACTGTAATTGTACAGGGTTTAAAACATCAATAAAACAGTGTCACACACTGCAATCAAGAATACAACAAAAATAAAATTCAAATACATTTTTATTTGTATAGCACGTTCAGTAATGGACACTGTCAAAAAGCAGCTTTACAGAAGTAAAATTTCTGGACTGGTTTAACAGCAAATTTACATACCTTAACATAACAAATGCAGAATTTTTGAACACTGCACAGATTAAACACTTTTTGCATTACTCACTATTTCTCAATTTAACAAAATTTTCACTCGGTGAAAGCCACATGCACATCAATGTAACAGTGAACATGATGAATGGTGTTGCTATAATAAGAATAGAAAAGGTCTTTGGATCTGATGTTTGCAGCCGAGCGTGAAACAGCGGGGATGAAAATCAGCAGCTCATAATTTGTGGCCATGGTTCTCAGCAGGAAACCAATGCATTGTCTACTCTAGGTAGGGTGCGAGTCATCACAACAAGTGAAGGAATTTAAAATATACAGTATAAAGTATCTTGGGGTCTTGTTTACAAGTGATGGAACATTGGAGCGTGAAGTTGGCCGGAGAATCGGAGCAGCAGGGGTGGTATTGCAGTTGTGTGGAAAGGAGTGAGTTGAGTTGGTTCGGGCATATAATAAGGATGTCACCAGGATGACTCTTTTAGCGCTTTTAACAATTGTCATTGTCACAAAGCAGCTTTACACAATCAAAACAGTTATTTAAGTTTGTATGGAATGTGAATGTGTATGAATCAAAATGGTCAGATAGTCCCTGGTGGCAAGGAAAAACTCCCTGAGATGGTAATAGGAAGAAACCTTGAGAGGAACCAGACTCAACAGGGAACCCATCCTCATCTGGGTGAAACAGATAGCAGGAAATTATCTGCATTTATACAGTGTGTTAGGTGGCAGGCAGTTCAGCTATAATAGTTGATGTTAATTGATGTTAATATGGAGTCCAGGTAGTTATTGGAGAATCAGGTAGACTTGTAGAAAGTTCCAGTCCTGAACTATCGAATTGTCAAGTCCTCAGAGAAACAACTGCCAACACCAGTCAAGGCCAGAACCATCTTCTAAGTAGAGAGAATCATCCCCAGACACCAGACGCATCCCAGAGAGACACACGGGGCATATACTGGCTGCCAGTCCTGTCAGCTAAAGAAAGGAAACTGAGGCTACCATTCACAAGGTCTCACCAATTCATCTCAAACTGGTTAATTGAACATGACATTGAATTCATTGTATGCAAATGGCCTCTACAGTGACCAGATCTCAATCCAATAGAGCACCTTCGGTATGTGGTGGTATGGGAGATTCGTATCATGGATGTGCAGCTGACAAATCTGCAGCAGCTGTGTGATGCCATCATGTCAATATGGACCATACTCTCTAAGGAATGTTTCCAGCACCTTGTTGAATCTATGGCATGAAAAAATAAAGGCAGATAGGGAGACAAAAAGGGGTCTAAACCAGTATTACAATATATTTACATTTAGGCATTTTGCAAACGCTCTTATACAGAGCGACTTACATTTTTATCTCATTACACATCTGAGCAGTTTAGGGTTAAGGGTCTTGCTCAAGGGCCCAACAGTGGCAACTTGGTGGTTGTGGGATTTGAACCTGGGATCTTCCGAACTGTAGTCCAATGCCTTAACCACTGAGCTACCCCTGGCCCATATACTGTATAATATATATATTGGTTTGCTATACTGCGGGCACTGGTGGCTCAGTGATAGGTGTTTTGCCTGCCATGCGGAAGGCCCAGGCTCAATTCCCAGGCAGTGCTCAAAACCCAGCCACTGAATGCAGTGCCAGTCCTAAGCCCAGTTAAAACCGGTGGGTTGCGACAGGAAGAGCATCCGGCCTAAAACCTGTGCCAAGCTTGTACTCTACAGCCCAAATGGTCCGCCATGGTGACTCCTTGCAGCAGAAAGATCAACAACAACAACAAAAGTGGTTTGCTGTAATAATAAAGCTCGACTTTCATTAAAAAGACTGTGTGTATTAATTAATACGGTACAGTATAACTATATTCAGGAGTTTAATCATTAAACAAGATATTTCAGCACTAGGGTTAAATTTGTTTAGTTTTCTGTCATGTAAATTTATCAAAATGATGCTTGCATTAAAATTTTTCTAGAGGAGCTATGTACATGAATGCAGAGGATCAATTATCCTACAGTATTCATTAAAACTGTGTCAAGGTTTTTGTACAGTGCTGTTGGATTTCCTGTCACTGTGGGCTTCAGAGCGCAGTAGTATAGTGCAGAGTCTGATACAACAGCAGAGGAGATGAGCAGATCCACTCGTTTAATATCTTTCTCAACTTCAGCAGACAGATTTGGTTGGATAGGGTCACTTTTAGCTCCATGTGGAAAGATGTAAATTAGGAACTCAGGTTCAGATTTTGTATATTTTCTGTACCAGTACAGATTTTCTACAGTTCCGCTGAAGTCTTTGTAGCTGCAGGACAGAGTAACAGTGTCACCTTCATTTATAACTTTATGAGTAAAAAGTGGCTTTATTGTATCTGCCATAGAGTCACCTGTCATAGAGAAGAGAACAAAATATTTGTAATTTTTACAGAATCAAGGCAAAATTACATAACATAATTCATTAATCTTTTTTTCTCTTTCTATTACTCTTTATTATTTTTTTATTTAACAACAACAAAAGTTAACTCACTCAGTGAAAGCCACATGAACGTCAGTATAACAGTGAACATGATGACTGATGTTGCTAAATGAAAATATAAGATTTTTCTGTACTCTGGCATATTAAGATCTTAAATGTTCATGAAGCTCCACCCTACACCATCACGTGACTGCGTCACTAGTGTTACTAACATTACCACACTGACAAATCTGATTGCCCAGTTCAGATGATTTGTCATTGTTTTCCTTTTTTGTTTTAATAAGGATCTTTCTGTTTTCTTCTGCAGACTGTCAGAAGAATGACATACTGTATGATGCAACAATCTTGCCATACACTGGCATTGTCACTGCTGTATACCGATATGTTATTTCCACAGTGGTCTAAACAGATCCCAGACCGTCCAGTAGCTGAGCACGTTTGGAAATGTGCGTCTTTTTTTTCTTTTCACATATCTTCTTGTTTTATTTGAGGTTAGCAAATTATTTGATACACATTTGCACAGCATTGTCAAGATTAATGCAACCTTCTCTCAGTAGTTTTTCTCCTAATGCCAGAGGTGGAAAGAGTAATAAAATTTTGTACTCAAGTACAAGTACTGTTACTTCAGTGAAATTTTACTTAAGTACAAGTAAAGTTACCATTATAAAAATCTACTCAAGTAAAAGTAAAAAGTAGCTCATTAAAAAATTTACTCAGAGTAAAAGTTACCGAGTTACTTTTTTATTTTTTTAACAGCAGGGGTGGGATGAGGCATTCTAGCGTAGTTCAAAAAAGATGAGGCAGATATAAATCTCAAACTAGTTGTTTTTAACTGAAGGAACACCTTTGCATAATAAAGCTGTTGTCTTTGTTGTGCTTGAAAATCAAAGTGGTCTCTTAAATATGTTGTTACGTCCCAGTCTAGGGCCAAACAGCAAAAGAATGGTTCAGGGTTCTATTTTAAACTGTATGGAAATGGTGGTATATGGCAGAAAGAACTAGATCCAATCATTAACTGATGAAATAATGAGGTTTGTATATATTTATATATACACACACACACACACACACACACACACACACACACACACACACACACCAGGAGGATCAGAAACAGGATGGACCCAGGCCAAAATAATAAACAAAATGGTATTTATATTTAGTAGCTAGATTACCTGCAAAAAAAAAAAAAAAACACACAAACAAAAATACAGGTACCTTCCCGGACACCCTAAACCAAAAACAATGAAATTATCTACAAATATATACAAAGACCAACCAAACCAAAGGGACAAAGCAATAATCAAAGTCAATTGGAGGCAAAAAGTCAAACCAGAATACACAACCAAATATCAAAACGCCAAAATCACAACCTCTTTCATCTTCCCCGCGACTCTCTCCGGTTTATATATGGTCGCGTTAGTCGATGACGTCACTCTCAGGGCGGAAGCGACCGTGTGGAAGGTCAGGAAGATGCCGATGTCAGAAAACCTGGAGTGGAGTCTGGAGCGGCGCGCGACCAGGACATGATATTTATACACAGCATAATATTTTTATTATTTTATCATTTTCATTCATTTATTTTTTACTCAGTAGCGAATATGATTTAAAATGTAGCGAATTACAATACTTCAAACAAAACGTACTTAAGTAAAAGTAAAATTACAGATTTTTAAAACTACTTTAAAAAGTAGAAATACACAAAAAAGCTACTCAATTACAGTAACGCAAGTAAATGTAATTCGTTACTTTCCACCTCTGCCTAATGCATCCAGTGTATTTCCACACACAACACTGTCCTGGAAAATAGATTCTTTTATCTTCTTAAATTCACCTGACATTGTAACATACAGGCTAAAAATGCCCCCCTCCTCTCTCTCTCTCTCTCTCTTTCATAGCAATTCTCCTAGAATTTCTCCATTTTATTACAGCCTATTTTTCTGTTGTTGGTGCTTGTCATACCTTTCCCTCGAGTGATTAACTTTTTCTTTTCTTTTTTTTGTGTAGAAAACAAGTAGCAATGCATCTGGTTTAAAGGGGTGTCAATTATTGAAATGTAACTGTTGATTAACTTCCTTCAGTATAACAAAACTGTGTCAAGGTTTTTGTACAGTGCAGCTGGATTTCCTGTCACTGTGGGCTCCAGAGCGCAGTAGTATAGTGCAGAGTCTGATACAGCAGAAAATGAGATGAGCAGATCCACTCGTTTAATTTTATCATCAACTTCAGCCGACAGACGTGGTGGCATAGGGTCAGTTTTAGCTCCATATGGATTGATGAAAAGAAGGAACGTAGGATAAGACTTAAGATTTTGTCTGTACCAGTACAGGTTGTTTACCGAACCAGCGTTTTTGTAGCTGCAGGACAGAGTAACATTTTCACGTTCACCTACAATTTTATGAGTGACAAGTGGATCTATTGGATTTGCCTTGGAGTCACCTGTCATGAAAAAAGCCGTATTTTTAAAACAAGCAAGGTACTGTAGAGTTACACTGGTCAGATTTATATTAGATTTTTTTTCTTAGCGTGCTAATTACTTTAACAAATATATTCAGAAATGACAATAAAGTAATTACTTACCTAATGAAAGCCACATACAAATGAAGATAACAGTAAACATAATGAAAGGTTGTCTTTCTGCACTCTGGTATGTGAACATCTTAAATGTTCATGAAGCTCCACCCCACAGCATCACATGACAGGAGAGATTTTGACCTAATGCTGTTTCCTGTATTTACATTCAGTATTATATGGCGAAGCTGTCATTTAAAAACAAAACTATGTGTTTAATGAAAATTTGATCATTTCAGTTTTAAGAAATATAAATGTTTTTAATTTTAACATTGGGGTGTCAAACAGACCAACGTGCAATTAGTCAAACAAACAAATGCACTCAAACACAGTTTAGTGACCAATGTCAAGTGAACAAAATTTTAGCAACTGCCTGAAACATTCCTTTTCAATGTACAAATGAATCCATAATTTATGTAGAGAACAAATGAATTGACTGCTGTTAATTAGGAGAAAAAAAAATCATCTTTTACTTACAAAATATAACTTTATATTTATAAAGTGAAAGTTAAGTTTTGGTTTCCAGTAGCTGATTTCTTCTATATTTTTCTCCTTATAGAATAACAGAGTGTAGCACTTTTTGCAAAACTTTAACTATGTACACTTTGTAATAATTTGGACCAAAATTAATTTCTAAATGTTTTTCGACGGCCAGTTTTGCTCGTACCCCATTAGATAAATGCTAAATGAAAAAATTTATAAAGTTGATACTAGCGTAATTCATTCTGTTTACACTCCCAAAGCAAAATCCATTAAATGGGACCTCCTGTGAGCCATGAAAACCCTTAGGCACTGCCACACAATCACACCTGATACCCCAGTGCTCCAACTTTACTGGAGATTCAAACAATAAATTATAACAATATGATTATTACTTTTTTGCAGCTGCATCAGTCCCATTAACAACAGACTCCCCCTAAATTATTTATATATTTTTAAATGAAATACTTAATATTTATTATTTAATGAGAGATATGTTTCCAAATTGCCTTATACACTGTACAAAAGTGAAAATTTGTCAGCACAAGTGCCAGAAAAATAAAAAGGAAAAACATACAGAAAAACAGTGCAATACTATGGGGGGAGAAAAACAATCAAAACTGCCTGGCAAAATAATGGTAAAAAAAGGGTAAAATTATTGTTCTTTATCAAGCAAAAAGAATCAATCAAGGGGATTTAAAACTTTTTGAGTTAAGAACTGTCCAACACATTATTAAACCTGGAAGGACTGTTGTGGCCAGAAATGTGGTTAGAAAAACAATTATGAGAATTTACAGCTATGTTTACAAAATGTGACAAGAATTTACAGCACAAGAAAACCATTTGTTAGTGAGACTATTCAGGGGGAAAAACATTTGCTATGCATCATTGTAATAACTGGACTTTGGAGCAATGGAGAAAGGTCGTGTGGACTGATGAGTCCAGATTGAACCTATCCCAGAGCGATGAATGCGTCAGGGTAAAAAGAAAAGTGCATGAAACAATGCACCCATCATGCATTGTGCCCACTGTACAAACCTCTTGGAGGCAGTGTTATGATCTCGGGTTGCTTCAGTTGGGCAGGATTAGGCTCAGCAATGTTACCTATATATACATGTACAGGTAAATATGCAGACACTGCTAACTGCTCCACCATCATGCCACGCCCTGGAATTTCTGGTAGAAGGTATTGTATATTTTTACTGATCGTACATATATATTGACAATTATGTTGTGAGGATTTATTTTTTATACATTTGCGTTAGCTTTTTCTTGAGTAGAGTGAACATAATGAATGGTTGCCTTTCTGCACTCTGGTATGTGAACATCTGAAACGTTTTTGAAGCTCCACCCTACAGTATCACATGACAATGTTAACAATGTTGTTGACAGATTCTTCTCCTAATTGTTTCCTGGCTTTACATTCAGCCTCACATGTAGAACATTTCATTTCAAGTCAAACTAAAATGGAAAGATGTTTTCAGTAAATTTTTTTAAATAATTTTTGTCTAAAACAATAATTATTATTTAATACATATTTTTTCCAGCCTGTTGAGGTAACAGAGTACATCATACTTAATCGAGTGGTGTAGTGGTTAGCACTGTGGTTAGTCAATATACTTATATGTGAGCAATGGAGAAATATGGAAGACAACCCTTATAGGTTAATTTTTTTTTTTGATACGTTAAATTATTGTTCTTACTCTTAAATCATTGAAACTATATTTCAAAATATTTTTGGTTTTTGTTCAATGTGTCTATCCCTGTCTGTTCCTACAGTATAGTGGGGGCCATATCTGTTATCTCCTTTTTAACTTGGTCAGTGCTACTGGCTAGCACATGCTTCAGCAAAATATTTTTTTGTGTTTTAACATGCTCAGAATGAATGAGTGCAGTTGGCATTTGTCATTGATTAAATGTGCTGTTACAGTGATATGGTTACTTGAGTTTGCTGTTCTATTCTGCCATCTGCTGGAATAATTGAGACTAGAGACTTTCCCCCTTAATCTCTTCATTCACTTACAGTGGAACCTTGGATTGCGAGTGCATGTAAAATGTAGAGTTAATTTGTTTTTTATTTTTACTTTACAGCAGTGAATCTGTTAGCGTGCGCTCACGCGAGAATAAATGATGTTCCTTGCTAATTTTTCAGATAAAGCAGTCTATGTATAGTCTAATGTGTGTGAAACTCAAATAAAAAAGGAGGAAGTGTTACTGTGTAAGACAAGAAGAAGGGAGGGTCTGATTCCTCCTCTCCTCTTTAGCTTCACACACATACACAAACACACACATAGTGCCTGTGCACATAAACGGAAACACTGGTAACTTTAATAAAGGTAAAGTGCAGGTTAATTTGTTTTATTGCTACTTTATATTTTGTATGAATTATTTTTATGTATTTATTTTTTTGGGGCTGAGGAACGAAATATGCGCGTAATCCAAGATTTCATTGTACTTCGAAAAAGCCTTTTAACCCATTTAAGAAGACCCCCCCCACCCCAGAACTTAATTCCTGGAACAAATTTTCATTTAGAGGGGAATCTAAACTGCTGAAAAAAAACTATTGGCATCTAGTCTATTATTTGTGACTGGAAAATTTAAGAGAGTGGCTATTCCAGAGCTGTGAAGGAGAGGCTGATTTTACAAGGAAATTAATGAAAAAAATTCTGGCAAACAGCATAGCAAAGATAACAGGAAAAATATTGTCACATTTTCTGTGGTTCTAGTTAGGGCAGCATTCTGGACCAACTGAAGCTTGTTTTTACATTTAAACAGTAAGGTTTTACTCACCTAGTATTTTTTGTCTTTATATCTACTGTATAAACACACACACACACACACACACACACACACACACACACACACACACACACACACACACACACACAAATAAATGCAGTTTTAAAATCTCCAATAACATTACAACTCCTGTCAGATGATCTGAATATGATGTCAAGACACCTGTCAGGAGGAGGGATCTATCAGACCAAGACTCAGTGTTGCTCATGTGCAGCAAACGTAGAACTGTAGAACAATTTGCTGAAAAAAAGTTCATGCTAAATGTGGGAGTGCATAACTGCTTATGCTTATAAATGGTACAGGAATAATTTGAGAAACATGACAAAGGTTTCAGGGCATTGTCTTCCAGGTTCCCCATGTCTCAGTGCAATTGAGGATCTGTGGGGTGTACTGGGCAAACAAGTCTGATATCCATGGAGGTATCATCTCACACCTCACAGAACTTACAGGACTGATTGCAATATTATCGCTAATAAATGAATATGTAGCATCAGGTCCAATGTGTATTTGATTATTTTGATGAATGTGTATTTTCCCAAAACTATGTGAATTAATCTGTACATAAATTTATGTTGCTATAAGAGTTTTATTTACCCTGAGCTGAATATCTGTAGTTCAGACTTTAAAGGCCATTGAGAGCATTGTTTGTAATAATAAAAGCACAGAAGATTTCCTGTCATGGAGTTTTTCGTGCATATGCAAGTACTTTAAATAAAAAAATTTTTTCCCTCATTGTGTATTTACTGTATGAAAATGAATCAGGTGCCTGGGGTCTGGTGTGTTCCATTCAGAACAGGCAACAAGCACACATAATCCACTGCATAATCAGCCTCTGAATGACTATCCTGATGAATAGTGTATGTAAAAGAGATGATAGCACCCTTGAATCGCACCCAGGGTTGATAGACACTAAGGTCTGCTTCAGTAAAGTAAAACTGGGCAAGGTTTTTGTACAGTGCAGCTGAATATCCTGTCACTGTGGGCTCCAAAGCACAGTAATACAGTGCAGAGTCTGACACAACAGCAGAGAAGATGAGCAGATCCACTTGTTTATTTTTATCATCAACTTTAGCTGAAAAATGAGGGTCAGAGGAACTAACAGTCCCACTTGTAATGATGAATAGAAGGTACTCAGGTTCAGATTTTTTCTGATTGTACCAGTATAGAGTTCTTGTTGAAGAACTCTTTTTGTAGCTGCAGGACAGGGTAACATTTTCACCTTCATCTACAACTTTATAAGTGAGAAGTGGCTCTATTGAATCTGCCATGGAGTCACCTAGAAAAGAGAAGAAAGAATTTTTTATTTTATTTGTAACAAAATCAAGCCAAAATTACATGTTATAACTCATTAAATGATTCATTAATTACTAATATACTGATATAATACTAATATAACCTTTTCTGCAACAAGTCAATGTTAACTCACCCAGTAAAGGCCAAAGACACATGAATATAACAATGTACATGATGAATGGTGTTTTGGGAAATAAAACTAGTTTGAGGTCTTTCTGTACTCTATGAAGCTACCACTATACAGGTTCATGAAACTCCACCCACAGTATCACATGACAGGATCACCAATGTTGCTTAAAAAACTCTTCACTTGTCGCAGCATCCTGTCCTTACATTCAGTCTCACATTTCAGTTTAGTCAAAATAGTAATGCATTTATTTTATTTCAATCTATAAAATTATAACTAAATAGTAAATGTTTTAATGAATATTTTGTTCCAGGAGTATCAGCCTAACTTATTTCATCTAACTTATCTTACAGTAGGTAGCAGGCCATCTTAGTGTTAATCCAATGTTAAATGGAAAGCCAGACAGGGTGGAGGTGGGGTGGGGGGATCAGTTTAGTTGCCAATCAGTTTTAATTGCCAACTTTATTCTCTATGTACAAATGTAAGCATCAGCAATGACGAGTCATTAGGGTACAAATCTTCTTCTTTGTCTTTCGGCTGTTCCCTTTCAGGGGTCGCCACAGCAAATCATCTGCCTCCATCTAACCCTATCCTCTGCATCCTCTTCTCTCACACCAACTAACTTCATGTCCTCTCTCACTGCATCCATAAATCTCCTCTTTGGTCTTCCTCTAGACCTCCTGCCTGGCAGTTCCAACCTCAGCATCCTTCTACCGATATATTCACAATCTCTCCTCTGAACATATCCAAACCACCTCAATCTGGCCTCTCTGACTTTATCTCCAAAACATCTCACATGGGTTGTCCCTCTGATGAACTGATTCTTGATCCTATCCATCCTTGTCACTCCCAAAGAGAACCTCAACATCTTCAGCTCTGCTACCTCTAGCTCTGCCTCCTGTCTTTTCTTCAGTGCCACTGTCTCTAACCCGCATCGTGGGTCTCACCACTGTCCTGTACACCTTTCCTTTCATTCTTGCTGATGCTCTTTTATCGCACAACACACCTGACACTTTTCTCCACCCATTCCAACCTGCCTGTACTCGTCTCTTCACCTCCTTTGAACACTCTCCGTTGCTCTCGACCGTTGACCCTAAGTACTTAAAATCCTGCACCTTCTTTACCTCTGCTCCCTGTAGGCTCACTGTTCCTCTTGGGTCCCTCTCATTCACAGACATGTATTCCGTCTTGCTGCGGCTAACCTTCATTCCTCTGCTTTCCAGAGCGTACCTCCACCTCTCCAAATTTTCCTCTACCTGTTCCCTGCTCTCGCTACAAAGCACAATGTCATCTGCAAACATCATAGACCATGGAGACTCCTGTCTAACTTCATCTGTCATCCTGTCCATCACTAGAGTAAACAAAAAGGGGCTTAGAGCCGATCCTTGATGCAGACCCACATCCACATTGAACTCTTCTGTCACACCTGCAGCACATCTCACCACTGTCTTACAACTCTCATACATGTCCTGCACCACTCTATCATACTTCTCTGCCACTCCAGACTTCCTCATACAACACCACAGCTCCTCTCTCGGCACCCTCTCGTATGCTTTCTCTAAATCTACAAAGACACAATGCAACTCTTTATTACCTTCTCTGTACTTCTCCATCAGCATCCTCAAAGCAAATACTGCATCTGATGTACTCTTTCTAGGCATAAAACCACATCGATCAACATATCAATGATGCGAATCAGGGTACAAATGTTTTGTTCATTAAAAAAATTATTTCATTAAAACAAAATAAAATAAATTAATGAATAAAAAAAAATATATAGGTTTACTTTTTTGTTCATTAAAAAGTGGCATGCTAAAAAATGTGAAAACAACACCTTCTTTTCAATAATTGAGTTCATTGCTTTATTTTGCCATCTACTGGAATAATGGAGACTAGCACCTTTTCCCTTAAACTTTCCATTCACATACCAACAATACAAAAAACAAATACATTAAAAAAATATCCCTTAACACTAAAACTTCTGTCAGGTTACCTGAATAAAATGTCAAAATACCTGTCAGGAAAAGGGATCTATCAGGCAGGAAGCGGACAGACATTTCTTAAAGTTTGTCTGTGTGATTGTGACAAGTGCCAAATTGTGATTTGACAATCAACAGGCAGAGCATTTGTGGAGTGTTCTTGTTAGGAGCTCCCATGGTGCAGTGCTACTAAAACATTCCAACACTGTAAAAAAAAAAAAAAAAACCTGGCCACCTCAACATAAGAAAGTTTAGTAACAAGTTGCACAGTTTTTTTAAGTTTACTAAATTTTTATGGAAATTTGCTGGCCAAACTAAATATTTTCCATTGCTGGTTAGTTGACACATTGTGTACCCAGTTTAAAATCTTAAGTTGACTCAACTTGTAATTAAAATATTTAAGTCAGCTCAAGTAATATTGGTTCTGGGCACAAAAATTTATATTTCTCGAGTGTTGACTTAGGCTACGTTTACACTGCCAGGTCTCGATGCCTAATTCCTATTTGTTGCCTATATCTGATTTTTTTGACCGTCTGTTTACACGTTATTTCCACTATGACTCATATCCGATTCACGTGTTTACACTTGCCATTCCATCTGAACCATCGCGCATACTTAAACGGAGGTTCTTGCGCTGCACAGTAGCCAAGATACAGTAGAAGAAGGTGAAGTATGCTTAACGCTAGCTCTGTGATATATGCAAAGTTCGCGAAACGTCACCATGGTTTTAAAACAGAGGTGAAAAAAATGGCATAATTGCAGCCTGCACATATGCTTTATTCATCAAATACTGATTTAATGTTATTTCGCTCAAATAAGCATTAACACAAGGCGTGTGTGTGTTGAGGGGGGGGGCGTTGTTCTTTTCCTTTTCCATGTCACCTGCGATGTTGTAATTCCACACACGCTTCCACCGGAGAATAACATTATGTCATTAAACCGCGAAGAAGTCGCAGTTTTAATGATGTTCAGCACACAATGCCTCAGGAAATCCAATCTGTCTGTTTACACGACAATCACATTAGCACATATCTGATTTATATCCGATTTATTTCCACATATGAAGGAGGCCTGAAAACGATCTCGAAATATCGGAATGCATGCGTTTTTTTCCTGTTTACACGGACATAGAACATATCCGATATGTGTCACATATGAGCAAAAAATCGGAATTGGGTCACATTTACAGTACCTGGCAGTGTAAACGTAGCCTTAGTCAACTTTTCATCTCCTCACAAAGTTGTCTCCCATTGATGTATGTAAAACACTGTTTCTGGAATTCTAATGATATTTTAAAGTTATGCATTGTTTCATATTTAAAGGGGTTTTATATTTTCAAGGGTTTTACTTTGTCATTCTCAGTATATGTATATGTTTAAAGTGATGTTTTAAATTCACTCATTCACTTTTCATACATATAAGTTAACCGAGATAACACTCCTAGATGAGCCTTATCGACTCTGAAACCAAACTAACATGGTCATTTTTATATCTTTTAACTTACTGAGCACTGAAGCCCCGTTACTCCCTTAACTGTTAAACACTCTGGGGTTTTCTTGAAATTTCGTTAGTTAAGCGCTCGCACAGCTGGGTTAAAGAGATAGATAGGTTATGAATGTTTAGCTCCCTAACTCCTGTAGTTTACCAAAATAATAAAGAGTCCACATTATATCCATCTTCACCCTTTAGTGCAGTTTGATTGCGTCAGTCCAAGGGGAGGGGCGGTTCGGGGGTTAACACGTGATTGCATCTCAATGAAGGTAAATTGCTGGATCAACTTAATTTTTTTTATTTATTCAGTCTGTGTCTCCAAAGTTTTCAAGAACACAATGTTAGCTGTTGTCTTAACAAATACCACTGTAAGAAGTTGGGCCAACAGTACAATATTAATTCATTCAACATTTATCTAGTTGGATTTTTTGCAGTGAATGCGGGATCCGGTAAATCAGACTATTTACAGTACACCCCTTCATAGCAGCGGTATTCCCTAAAGGCAGTCTTTTATGACAGCAATCTAATCTGCTATTCTGTAAAAAATGGTTCAGGAAAAGTTTGAGAAAAAAAAAGTTCCCCATGGTCTCAGTGCAAGTGAGGCTTTGTAGGCTGTGCTGGACAAACAAATCTGATCCATGGAGACATCATCTCACACCTTAGAGAACTTCAGAGGTGTCAAGTAACGAAGTACAAATACTTCATTACCTTACTTATGTAGAAATTTTGGGTTTCTATACTTTACTGGAGCAATTATTTTTCAGCCTACTTTTTACTTTTACTCCTTACATTTTCACGCAATTATCTGTACTTTCTACTCCTTACATTTTAAAAATAGCCTCGTTACTCCTATTTTATTTCAGCATGTCATTTAAAAAGAATTTGCGCCATTCGGATGGAGCGAATTTGATTGTGGTTGAATGAGAAGTATAAACATACCATTCCGACACCCTGTTGGTTGGTACGCGATCCATCGCACCTGTACATGACATCACGTCACACACTCCAGCAAGGACGTTTGAATAAAATAGCATTTTCAGTTGATAAGGTTGTGATAAGTAGACAAAGCTGTCCGTGATAGAGACTCAAGATTCGAGTGAAATGTCACAACCAAGCACCAGCGAGGAAGGTAACAGCACCAGGAAGATACCTGTAACAGGAATGATTTTATATATATACACTATGGGGGTACACTAATTTTCTTGTACTGTATGTTGCCCTCACAGATTCCTGCAGCTAAGCTTGGATGTACATTTACATTCCAATAAAGGGTACCGATGACATGCCGATGATGTTTGACTTTTTGCACCACTAAAATACTTATAGGCAACTAGTTATTATATCCTCTTCTCCATAAAACATGTTAATGCTCAGTAGTACACATACATGGTTCTTTAATGTATTTGCCTTGTACTAAAATGCTTTTTCAATTGCCATATACAGTATCCCAAATCACTATGGCCGTTAAAAAAATACAACAAAAAACAACAACACATTTTTCTTTTTTTTTATGAGGTGTTAGTGTACAGTAGTATATAGGCCCGTGGCACAGCCTAAGCTTTTATCCTTAATGCTTTTTTTCCGCCTTACGGTACTTTTACTTTTATACTTTAAGTAGTTTTGAAACCATACTTTTACACTTTTACTTGAGTAAAAAGCTTGAGTTGATACTTCAACTTCTAAAGAAGTCTTTTTAAACCCTAGTATCTATACTTCTACTCAAGTAATGAATGTGAATACTTTTGACACCACTGGAGAACTTACATGACTGATTGTAAAACTGAAGCTAATACATGTACAGTATATGTAGCATTACCTGTATGTTGCATGTATGTTTGATTATTTTGCTAAATGTGTATTTTCCCAAAACTACGTAAATGAATCTACATGTGACTGTATGTTGCTGTAAGAGTTTTATTTAACCTGAAATTTCCGAGAGTATTCTGTACATATCCAGTACTTTACTGTAAATAAATTTGTTTTTGTCCACTCATTGTGAGTGGCACACAGAATTCCACTGCATAATCAACATGAATGAATATGTGGGTGGGATGATGGCACTCTTGAATAGCTGCAGGGTTGATCAAAGGTCTGCTTCAGTATAGCAAAACTGGGGCAAGGTTTTTGTACAGTGCAGCTGAACTTCCTGTCACTGTGGGCTGCAGAGCACAGTAATACAGTGCAGAGTCTGACACAACAGCAGAGAAGATGAGCAGATCCACTTGTTTATTTTTATCATCAACTTTAGCTGATAAATGAGGGTCAGAGGAACTAACAGTCCCACTTGTAGTGATGAAAAGAAAGTACTCAGGTTTTGACTTTTTCTGATTGTACCAGTATAGAGTTGCTGAAAAACTTGTTTCGTAGGTGCAGGATAAGGTAACATTTTCACCTTCATGTACAACTTTATAAGTGAGAAGTGGCTCTATTGACTCTGCCATGGAGTCACCTAGAAAAGAGAAGAAAGAATTTGTAATTTCATTTGTAACAAAATCAAGCCAAAATTACATGTTATAACTCATTAAATGATTAATTAATTACTAATATACTGATATAATACTTATATAACTTTTTCTGCAACAAGTCAATGTTAACTCACCCAGTAAAGGCCAAAGACACATGAATATAACAATGTACATGATGAATGGTGTTTTGGGAAATAAAACTAGTTTGAGGTCTTTCTGTACTCTATGAAGCTACCACTATACAGGTTCATGAAACTCCACCCACAGTATCACATGACAGGATCACCAATGTTGCTTAAAAAACTCTTCACTTGTCGCAGCATCCTGTCCTTACATTCAGTCTCACATTTCAGTTTAGTCAAAATAGTAATGCATTTATTTTATTTCAATCTATAAAATGATAACTAAATAGTAAATGTTTTAATGAATATTTTGTTCCAGGAGTATCAGCCTAACTTATTTCATCTAACTTATCTTACAGTAGGTAGCAGGCCATCTTAGTGTTAATCCAATGTTAAATGGAAAGCCAGACAGGGTGGAGGTGGGGTGGGGGGATCAGTTTAGTTGCCAATCAGTTTTAATTGCCAACTTTATTCTCAATGTACAAATGTAAACATCAGCAATGACGAGTCATTATGGTACAAATGTTTTGTTCACTAAAAAATAAAACAAAATAAAATTAATTAATTAATTTAAAAAATAGATATATAGGTTGACTTTTTTGTTCATTAAAAAGTGACATGCTAAAAAAATGTGAAAACAACACCTTCTTTTTAATAATTGAGTTCATTGCTTTATTTTGCCATCTCCTGGAATAATTGAGATTAGCACCTTTTCCCTTAAACTTTCCATTCACTTACTTTCAGAAATCCTTTTTAATAAAGAACACACCCCCATAACTTATGTAATTCTCAGAAGAACAATCTGTTTAAAGAGGGACCTAAACTGCTGAAGAAACCAATTGGTGTCTAGTCAATTGTTCCTGACTGAAAGATTTAAGAGAGTGCCTTTTCCACAGCTGTGAAGAAAGGGTCGTCATTATTTTAGGCAGTAATAAAGTATGTAGGCCTACACCAAGCAAATATGGCAGACCATAATAGCCGAAGGATTTGAGTTGGTATGTGACAATACAAAAAAACTAATAAATTAGAAAAATATCCCTTAACACTAAAACTTCTGTCAGACCTGAATAAAATGTCAAAATACCTGTCAGGAAAAGGGATCTATCAGGCAGGAAGCGGACAGACATTTCTTAAAGATTGTCTGTGTGATTGTGACAAGTGCCAAATTGTGATTTGACAATCAAGAGTAAGAGCATTTGTGGAGTGTTCTTGTTAGGAGCTCCCATGTGCAGTGCTAAGTAGCTACTAAAACATTCCAACACAATGAAAAAACAAACAAACAAACAAACAAACAAAAAACAGCCCACCTCAACACAAGAAAGTTTAGTAACAAGTTGCACAGATTTTTTTTTTTTTAAGTTTACTCAATTTTTATGCAAATTTGCTGGCCAAACTAAATATTTTCCATTGCCGGTTAGTTGACACATTGTGTACCCAGTTTAAAATCTTAAGTTGACTCAACTTGTAATTCAAATATTTAAGTCAGCTCAAGTAATATTGGTTGTGGACACAATTAATTATATTTCTCCAGGTCACCCCCACGGTCCTGGCGCATAAGCTTCAGGACATCTTCTTCAAAAAGAAGACAGTGAGGCGGTCTGATCTCTTTGAGGGGCTTGTGAGTGGCGGCGAGCCATACCCCAGTCCTTACGAGGGGGTGCCCGGCTGCTGACGCTTTCTTTCTGTGCCTCTAATCTGGCGAGAATCAGATCTGGTCGAGACTGGGTGGCCGACAGACTCGACTCTTGAGCACGGCGTGGGAGAAATTTCCCGAAAGCCTGTTCATATACAGATGTGGCCGTTAAGAATGCGTGTTTTCCCGCGAGATCCCTCAATTTAAATAAATGTGTTGTGCTTCACTGAATATCCGCCAGATGGCGCATGGAAGGACTTTATCTAAAAGCCGGACCAAGTGGCGCTGACGGGGGCTGGGGGGGGGAGAGGCGCCGGGAGGAAGTCTCGCCCGGGGAGCAATTCAGTGTAGAACCGCCACTGGACATGAATGAACAATATATATTATCATATTAAGTAAATTTTATTTTATGAATAAAACGTTCTTCTGGCTTTTTATATTAATCATCATATTTGCTGTTTGTGTCCAGCATTGAATAATGATTTCATCCATTATTTAACCATGGCTGGAAATAATAGCTGGAATGTGATGTGATTGTGAATTTATGACTGAAATAAAGATGTTCGTCTTTTGTAAAAGCGTAGCGTTTTTATCAAAATATACACTGGTGTGGCTCAGTGATAGGTATTTCGCCTACGATGCGGTAGACCCGGGTTCGATTCCCAGCCAGGGAATCACTATCAAATATATTAGATTTACATTATATTTGCAAATATGCAATATGCAAATAAACATTTATATATAATACAAATAAATATTATTTATGATGAAAAATTTGACGAAACTACAGTAATTTTAATATAAAATAAACAATATAAAAGTATACATGTATATGAAAAAATATTTCTATTTGGTTGTCATACATGGTCGTCAACTCGCACGTTCTATATTCCATTGTCATTCATATGAGTTTATAAGAGCAACTGCTGTATGGCTCCAGTGGCGCAATCGGTTAGTGCATGCTTATAGGTGAAGCAACCGATCGAGCCTCACCTAAAGCACAAATTTATGAACATTTTACTACATATCGCACTGTGTTTGTGACAAATAAAATTTTAATTAGATTTTTCAAGACATCCTTAATAATCCTTAAAGACACAGTAACATCTGTAATTTATCCATAGCGGTGTTCCGGGAAATTCAGTGTCCCTATGTTTCCCCGGTCGCGCGCAGATTCAAATCATGACGTCACTCGCTACCTAACGCTGAGAAGGTGAACGAGGATTTTAACAGTTTTTCTCTCGTTTTAAAGTGTTTTTTACGAACTTTGTGAATTAAACAAATAACCTATGCAAAATAATCAAGCGTCTTTCGCTTTTTTTGTATATTTGAAGATAATTCAGACGTTTTAAACCGCTGCAAAAGGTTGGTTTGCTGGGCAAGTACTGACATCACAACTATTTTTATTTCATGTACATTAGCTGTGTGATGATAGATGTGATACTGATTCATTCTAAATATATTTAAGGTTATACTTTGTAATTTATTATAGCATGTAACTCAAGGGTAGAGTGCATACTCGTGATAACTTCGATACTCATTTTTTTTAACCCACTCAAACATCCAGTTTTATGGTGTACATATCAAACATTTTGGGTATCTATACTTTACTGGAGTAATTATTTTTCAGCCGACTTTTTACTTCTACTCCTTACATTTTAAAAATAGCCTCGTTACTCTATTTTTATGATCAGAACGTGCAACCCCCCCCCCCCCCCCCCGATCGCATGATAAGAACGCGCACAACACCCCAATCCACCCCCCCCCCCCGTCGCATGATCAGAAAACGAGACCTTAATACTTTTGTCGCCCCTCACGGTACTTTTACTTTTTTTATACTTTAAGTAGTTTTGAAACCAGTACTTTTAAACTTTTACTTGAGTAAAAAGCTTGGGTTGATACTTCAAAGAAGTATTTTTGAACCCTAGTATCTATACTTCTACTCAAGTAATGAATGTGAATACTTTTGACACCACTGCTGATACTTCCACAGCCAGTAGGGAGAGGGAAACCGATTTTCCTGATGCTCAGGAAAATATGTTCCCCATACCTTTAAAAAAATAAGTCATTGGATTTACTCAATTCAATAATGGACATTGGTTGCACATAAAATTGTTGCTTCAACAACAATTTACTAAAATGTGTTGAATCAACATAAACAATTTATGTTTAACCAACACAAGTATTTTGTGTGCATACAAAATTATTCAAATATGACTCAGTAAAGTAAGATAAACTAGTTGATCATCTTTTCCCAACTCAATGTGATCACTTCATTCCAACCCAATCTGTTCTTTTTATCGCTTTTTTTAACATTATTTGATCACTTCAGCACATTTGTTAGTCCAATGTCTTCCAAATTATAAAAGAAATATAAAATTAAATTAATTTTTAAAAAATTAAAGATTCATTTAAATAATATGTCCACATTTATAATAAATTCTTATATAAATACAAGAAATTACAATTACATTTTCAGAAAGTATTAATTTTGTCTAATTTAAGTATTTTTTTCCTTATCAATCTTAACATTCTTAACACAACTTAAAACAATGACAGTTTTGATTCAAAACCTTTAATCAAGATCCTCGATGAACAGGTGTCCTCACTTTAAATGGGCAAAGATAAAATGCCACATAAAATGTTTAACATTTTTTTTAATTAAAAACACTAAAATGCAGATACTAGTGTTTCAACTACTGTAGGCGAAACCAACTTGCTACCATGTATTATGGTTTACACAACTCCGAACACATTAAAGTGCTATGCAACAATGCCAAGATTATTCAGGAATATATAGAATATTGACAAACAAAATAGAAAAAACAAACATGCAGATAACTGCATAGGAATGATAACAAAACAGCATATAGAATATTAATTTGATTTTTGCTCAAGACATCTACACAAACAATGGAAGGAACAGCAAATCAAGAACAATGAAGTCTCTTCACTGGTGTAGTTTAGTTTTCAAGCTCTGGGCCTTTCTTGATAGTTCAGCTGAATCTAACTCCAGTATAACTTTTTGAAGAACCTCAAATGTGTAGCGAAGCTTCGTCGGGTACCTCATATTTAAGGCATAAAAAGTGCAAACAGCATGGCAGTAGCAAGGGCCACACTCTCCAGATCTTCAAGTACCACCACACCCTCGAGGATTACTCCAACATCAGCACAGTCACTGCTGGAAGTCCCTCTGGCAACATAGATCCCCACTGTTGTGCCCTCTATCGCCTTCAGTGTGTTAATATCGGTCATGTCCTGATAAAATTAAAATAATTTAAGAGTAAGTTATATATCTTTTCTTTTTATTATGCATCTGTGTAGGAATGTTTGTATAACTTAGGTGTGGCTAAGTTTATCAAGGTTTAGGCTAGTTTTTATAAAATTAAAAAAAACAGATTTTTTTTTTTTTAACCTACTGTAGCACAGCTCAAACTCACCACATACTCCTGCAAAAGATCATCAGGATCCTCGTTGAGGTAGATGCAGAGTCCTTTTATGACACACTCCCTAACAGCATCTATATCATCCTTAAGAAGTACAACAAATAACAGAACAAATCAAATTTTCAGTAGCAGCAGGGATAAAAAGACAAGCAAAGGCAAAAGAAACTCCAAACAGTTCTATAACAGTTAACTTCGAGGCCGACGTCTACATAAACAATCTGAAAACCATATAAAATGCAGTCTCCTCTGTGTTCACCAATGGAAAAACTGATGGAAAAAAATTAACACATTTTTGCTTTAATCAAAACTTAAAACACAATGTTGCTGTTGCCTTGTGTGACTGTAAAACTAATTGCCTCATTAATTTATACCTGATTTAACCATTGCTAAGTAAAAGTGAACAGATCATGATCTTATTTCATTATTTTCATTATTTTATTTAATTAATTCAAAATTAATGGCATTTTCATTTCATTACTTTTTGGATAACAGTGCAATTTAAATAATGCAATAATGAAATTATCCTGCACTAGAAGATATGATAAAATGTATATACTGTAATATACAGTACAGGCCAAAAGTTTGGACACACCTTCTTAACTATCTGTCAATGTGTTAGTAAGTTATTTACTTCACAAAAAAAGGTCTCCACAGTCACCGGACCTGAACCCAATCGAGATTGTTTGGGGTGAGCTGGATCGCCGAGTGAAGGCAAAGGTGCCAACAAGTGCTAAACACCTCTGGGAGATCCTTCAAGACTGTTGGAAACCATTTCAGGTGACGACCTCTTGAAGCTCATCGAGAGAATGCCAAGAGTGTGCAAAGCAGTAATCAGATCAAAGGGTGGCTATTTTGAAGAAACTAGAATATAAAACATGTTTTCAGTTATTTCACCTTTTTTTGTTAAGTACATAACTCCACATGTGTTCATTCATAGTTTTGATGCCTTCAGTGAGAATCTACCATGTAAATGGACATGAAAATAAAGAAAACATATTGAATGAGAGAAGGTGTGTCCAAACTTTTGGCCTGTACTGTGTGTATATGTGTGTGTATCTTACTCTTTTATATATATATATATATATATATATATATATATATATATATATATATATATATATATATATACACACACACACAACATGCCAGAATAAGATCTCCCATTAGATCTGTAATGGATACTTAAATCTTTTACTGACCTAAAGGGCAAAAGTTTAATATATAGTTAATTTTTTACAAACTTCTTACGGTCATCATGGCAGACATGTTTTTAAGCTTCTTGCCCTGCTGTCCCTATCGCTTTCCAAACACCCTTAGAAGGTCTGCAGAGTGTAGGTCAAGCTGTGACTGAAACTTTGACTGAAGAGACATGGTTGTGATGCGCTTGAATTCTGCGTTTATCTGAAACGACATGGTTTATTTATTTATTTTATTTTAACACTGCCCACTGAGCAACACAGAAGAAATTTGTTTCATCGAAACTACACCTGCCAACCACATCACTGCATGTACTTTTTACATTTCATTTGATTTCTGCTGTAGAATATTTTGAACCACATGCTAATGAAGGCAAGCATTAGTCCAACACTTGCATCTCTAGCACAAGTCATGAAATTATTAAAATATTTTTTTTTACTTACCTCCATTACATTAAAGAGAGCTGGCCATCTCTCTTGTACTTCTGTGATCATGGGAGCATCACGTATTATTTCTTGTCTTCTTAATGCAAATGTTTTTTCCATTTTGGCCCTAACTGTCTCTCTGTTATTACGCTTCTTGATATCTGAAAGGAGCTCCACCCTCATCTTCTCCAAAGACTGGGAGCTTTCTCCAAGGGGAAAAGAGGGGCAGTAAGCCACTTCACCTCTCTTAGGTTTTTTAACATCAAAGGCAGGACAACGTTTCCCATCTGGTTTATGAGCCATTTACACATACTTCAGGACATCCTACTTTCCGAAGATGTGTGCGATAGTTGGACAGCTTGTATTTAAGACTAGTCTTCCATCCCCCATAGCCAGTGGCTAAGCCTTTCTCTTGTAAACATGGATGCCTCATAATGAGTGCCTCTGCAACTTGGTCAAACTCCCTATCTGAGACATACACTTTGTGCTTAACAATTTCCTGAATCAACCCTTCTAGTATATCAGACCTCAGCTTTGGATCAGGGATCAGCAGTGTACCCTTTTCTCTCAAAGCTTCATGGGCCTTCCCAAGCTTCAATTCGGCATCATATGAAAAACGGGGAACGCGAAATGTATCTGGCCACGAAGACTGTGAAGAAGTGGACTCTGGAGTAGTGAGAGGTAGAGTGCTGTCACCAGAGGATGATGTGATGTCATCAGCATGGCTGGTTAGTGGAAAGGAGCAACTGTCCACACCTTTATCTGCATCAGCATTAAGAGGTTTGCAGGATGCGTATACAACCTTGACTGTAGCTTTGTCTTGAATTTCTTCCATTGAAGTCAAGTTCATAAATTCATTGCCAAAAAGTTGGTCCATGAACTGTACCCGAAAGGACTCAGTTATTTTACACTGACTCTTTATCTCTGTCTCCAGTTCAGTCACAGTTGAAGGCAGGCCAGCAGAAAAGACTACCCTCTGACAGCTGTCTGGACCTACTGTAGGATTACTCGGAGAATATCCGATGTCATGGTTTTAGTTCAAAGTCTGTTAGGAAAAAGAGAAAATAAACAAAATGATTAGAATCAGTTTTATTTCAAGAGATGTACTGTATATGATCAAATTACACCAACACAGTCCCTACTTACCAAGTCCCTTTGCCCTCTATTTGGCAGCAAGCACCTATTTGTATTTGGCAGCAAGTAAACAGTGCAAGCTAAACATTGCTGCAGATCAAGTTACACCCCTTCATGGCAACAGTATTTCCTAATGGAAGTGGCCTCTTTCAGCAAGAGAATACACCTGACACTCTAAAAACATTGTTCATAAACAGTTTGAGGAACATGACAGAGTTCAAGGTTTTTCACTTGGCCTCCGGATTCCCCAGATCTCAATCTGGGATGTGCTGGACGAACAAGTCTGATCCATACAGTACTTAAAGAATCTACTGCTAACATCCTGGCATCAGATATCACAGAACACCATAGTAAGTTTTGTGGAGTCCATGACTCGGATTGTCAGCTGTTTTGGCAGTATAGGCAGACAAACAATATTTGGCAGGTGGTTTTAACATTATGATTGATCAGTGTCCACATATATTTTGGCAAATCAGTGTATGTACCCTCAATCTCCATCCTTTTAATTTTTCTTATAGAATTTGTATTTTACTTATTATTAATTAATATCCTGAAATATTTAACCCGTTTTGTCTGTAAGCTTTATTTAACATTACACCATCAAAAGTTGAACTTCTGGCAGTTTGGTGATCGTGAGGATCCAGGTGTTTTTACCTTGTGCCACGAAGGAAGTACAACTATTAACATATGTAGAAGTGAAAGAGAATGTGGCCTCTTTTTTATGGCTAGCGTACCTCTCCAAAGAGCATTTTATTTGTTAACTTACCTTAGACACTGATTGATCTCTTCAATGTCACCATTTGCACAGATCTAACCAAATAGGCAGTTAAGGGATACTCATCAACCAGTTCACAGACTTCCACAAGAGCAAATTCTCGTGCCGGAGATGGAGTCAGCTCAAAGGCTCCGTAATGTTCATCATACCATCCACACAGTCGCTTCAAAACAAAAAAGAGTCTCTGATGCAAAATACATATTTGACAGATTTCTTGTCACGAACTAACCGGGATGACCAGAATGATGATCGCGCTATCTGTCACGAACTAACCAGGATGAACAGATAGCTTTAGCAGTTAGCACTGTAGCGTGAATGGTAAACCCAAACGCGGATAAACACGAGCAGGCAGGATAATCACGCGATTTGTTATAAGGACTCTCACACTCAATGAGCACAGGAAAGACACAATCTAACCCTAGTCCTATAAACACACACTCAGTCTGAAAAGATTGAATAGAAAATTGGCTTTTTAAAAGAGATACAGTAATAAGAGATACATTCACATGTTGAAATACAGTGGTGTGAAAAACTATTTGCCCCCCCTCCCGATTTCTTATTCTTTTGCATGTTTGTCACACAAAATGTTTCTGATCATCAAACACATTTAACTATTAGTCAAAGATAACACAAGTAAACACAAAATGCAGTTTTTAAATGAGGGGTTTTATTATTTAGGGAGAAAAAAAATCCAAACCTACATGGCCCTGTGTGAAAAAGTAATTGCCCCCTGAACCTAATAACTGGTTGGGCCACCCTTAGCAGCAATAACTGCAATCAAGCGTTTGCGATAACTTGCAACGAGCCTTTTACAGCGCTCTGGAGGAATTTTGGCCCACTCATCTTTGCAGAATTGTTGTAATTCAGCTTTATTTGAGGGTTTTCTAGCATGAACCGCCTTTTTAAGGTCATGCCACAATATCTCAATAGAATTCAGGTCAGGACTTTGACTAGGCCACTCCAAAGTCTTCATTTTGTTTTTCTTCAGCCATTCAGAGGTGGATTTGCTGGTGTGTTTTGGGTCATTATCCTGCTGCAGCACCCAAGATCGCTTCAGCTTGAGTTGACGAACAGATGGCCGGACATTCTCCTTCAGGATTTTTTGGTAGACAGTAGAATTCATGGTTCCATCTATCACAGCAAGCCTTCCAGGTCCTGAAGCAGCAAAACAACCCCAAAACATCACACTACCACCACCATATTTTACGGTTGGTATGATGTTCTTTTTCTGAAATGCTGTGTTACTTTTACACCAGATGTAACGGGACACGCACCTTCCAAAAAGTTCAACTTTTGTCTCGTCGGTCCACAAGGTATTTTCCCAAAAGTCTTGGCAATCATTGAGATGTTTTTTAGCAAAATTGAGACAAGCCTTAATGTTCTTTTTGCTTAAAAGTGGTTTGCACCTTGGAAATCTGCCATGCAGGCCGTTTTTGCCCAGTCTCTTTCTTATGGTGGAGTCGTGAACACTGACCTTAATTGAGGCAAGTGAGGCCTGCAGTTCTTTAGATGTTGTCCTGGGGTCTTTTGTGGCCTCTCGGATGAGTTGTCTCTGCGCTCTTGGGGTAATTTTGGTCGGCCGGCCACTCCTGGGAAGGTTCACCACTGTTCCATGTTTTTGCATAATGGCTCTCACTGTGGTTCGCTGGAGTCCCAAAGCTTTAGAAATGGCTTTATAACCTTTACCAGACTGATAGATCTCAATTACTTTTGTTCTCATTTGTTCCTGAATTTCTTTGGATCTTGGCATGATGTCTAGCTTTTGAGGTGCTTTTGGTCTACTTCTCTGTGTCAGGTAGCTCCTATTTAAGTGATTTCTTGATTGAAACAGGTGTGGCAGTAATCAGGCCTGGGGGTGACTACAGAAATTGAACTCAGGTGTGATAAACCACAGTTAAGTTATTTTATAACAAGGGGGGCAATCACTTTTTCACACAGGGCCATGTAGATTTGGAGTTTTTATTCTGCCGTAATAACGTAAACCTTCATTTAAAAACTGCATTTTGTGTTCAATTATGTTATCTTTGACTAATAGTTAACGGTTTTTGATGAGCAGAAACATTTAAGTGTGACAAACATGCAAAAGAATAAGAAATCAGGAAGGGGGCATATAGTTTTTCACACCACTGTATTTACATTTTATGTATTTTCAGTGCTCAACTCTTGTATATCAAATGTATCAGAAACACAAATAAACTTAACAAAACCTATGACAGCATGAGTAACAGATAACAATGTTTACTCAATTATGGCATTATGTGGAACAGACCAGTAAGAATAAACAGTAAGTAATTAGCACTACTACTACTCTCTGCCATCTTGTCAATTATGTCATCTTTATCAAGTTCCATAAGAATCTCCTTCTCAGTTGCCATCAAAAGAAATGCTTCAAGGTTATCTTGACTCAGGGAGGTTCTCAGATTTCTCTTCACTAACTTCAGGGTGGAGAACGTCCTCTCACAGGCAACTTGAGTAATAGATAGTGTGAGGAGGAACTTGTAGCCCAAACCAATGATGTGATAAGCATCAGTAAGCAGATTGTACTGAGACAGGAGGAGATATATTGGACAGTTTTTGCATGTGGAACAACTTCTGCTTACAAATTTCACACTTTCATTAGGAACCTCCGAGCCTTCCCCTGCTTCATCATTAGAGGCAGCTCCCCTAATGTTGTAGTTCTCCATTAGTGATTGTTTCAATCTTTCCCAGTGCTGTGCAAGGCTGATCAGTTCAGCCTGCAATGTCTCAAGACTGGCACGTTCATCAAATTGCAGTAGACATTTGCTGAGCTCCTTCATGGCTGTCCCTGGAAGGCCTTTTTCTCTGATTTCAGGGAAGTTTCTAGGATCCATGCAGGAGACATCTGAACACAGCACTGCATTTTCTGCATAACGGCTATGAAAGCTTTCAATAACAGTGTCCAAGATCACATTGTGGATGTTGATTTTGTAGTCAGTGTCTGCATTAGCAATAGGCTCATCTTGTGCCAGCTCACCTGGTTCCCTCTTGTGTTTTGTAATTCTCTTCTCTGGGAAAGAAGTCTGCACTTCAGCCTCACTGTCCTCAAGCTTCTCCAGAATGCCATTGACCCATTCAACAAAGTCATATGCTGCCCTCATTACACCCTGAAAGTCCTGGGCACACTTTCTCAAGCTCTCCTCTGTTCCTGTCACCAAGTGCTGTGCTGAAGCAATATCCATGCCACTTGTTTGTAAATATTTAGAGAGAGGGGTTGTCTGCTCAAAAATCCTGAGGAAAATCTCAGGTGTCAGTATGGTTTCATACTTTAGGAGAGCAGCCTTGTACCCTTGAGCCTTGTTTCAGATGACAGGTTTCATGGTCACATCCTTTTCAATTTTTTCCATAGTGATGACCAGATCTGTGTAAAGTACATTGTCAGGCTTTGCAAACCTTCCAAACACTTTCCTCAAGGCCTCATCTTTGGCCCACCAGCGCGTTTCACCAATTACACCAAGCCGTCTGTGTCTCTTGTCCTCACTGTTTTCCTCCCATAGCTTCATGCGCTTGTAGGAATCACGAATGAACACTGCAAGGTCATTCAGTAGTGAGAAAAGGGACTCACTTGCCACAACAACCCCTGTAGTGTCAGCTAGAACAAGGTTGAGGTCATGTGAGTAACACCATATGTGTACTTGGTTAGGTGATGCTCCTGTGAGCAATGCAGAGAAACCTTTGTATTGTCCCTGCAAAGTACTGTCCAGTTGATGACCCACAGTCAATGACTGCAATGAGTTTCTCGTGGACACCATCAGGAACATATCGGAGAACTACTATACACTGGTCTTTGGATGTTAAATGCTGTGTTGTGTCAATTTGTATTGAGAACATCCCTGCCTTTCTCACTTCAACAGCAATTGTCTGTTGAATCATATTTCTTATTAATTCAACTACTTTATTTACTGTTGTTTTGGACATCAAAGTTACCATGGACCCTCTTCCTTTAGTTCTCACCTGCTTCTTTCTCTTCTCAGTACAATCACTAACATGTTCCTGTAGGCAGACATCATACTTGCTCAGCAAAAGTATGAGCTCAAGAAAGTTACCATGATTGATAGCCGTGTTTTCAAGGTCATTTGTTTGTTCATGACTGTGCCCTCTGTAGCTTAGCCCACATTTACCAATAACTTTCACTACATCAATCAGACGTTCCAAGACCTGCCTTCTCTTTCTAACCTGGTCTCGATGGACGGTCATTTGCTTATCAGTCAGAAGGGTATGGATATCTGCTTTGTTGACTCTAAGAAAAAAGGCTTCAGCACTTTCCCTATGGATACTGCTTCTCTCATGTTCATGCACTCTCTGATGGGCATGTTTCCAGGCCTGCATACCTCCTTTGACAAATGCACTGTCACTGCCTAAAGGTTTTGCAAATGCAAGACATACTGAGCAGAATAGGGAGTGATTACTTTCATTGTCTGTCAGCCATTTTCTGTTTGTGCCATCTTTTGAATGGAATACATCAGGAATGGCTCTTTCAGATGTTTGAATTGGGTGATACTTTAAAAAAATATCAAAATCCTTAGACTGTGGACGAGCAAAATAGTCAAAAGAGATATCAAGTCTCCTTCATCTTTCACCGAATCCTTCTCTCTCTCACTCTGCACATCTAGTTGCTCTGCAATATGAAATAAGCATGTTCAATAATCTGTATTTATAATTGTGCAGCCATCAGTTGTATGTCCCCAAAATCACAGTCCTACTACTGATCTTATAAATCATAAAAAGCACATGTTGTTTAAAAAGTTTAGGCTGCTGCCTGCATGTTTAGTTTTGCTTCCTGCTCTGACTCAAACGCTGAACTGTCCACCACCTCTACTGTAGCTCAACAGCAGGACATTTGCATCACTAGTGCTACTGCTGCTTCCTTTGACACCTTTTCTAAATAAATAAATAAACAAACAAACATTGTAGGCTGCATTTTGTAGACTAGAAATGAAAAATCTAAATAACTAATACTGTATTCTTTTCCATACCATCTACTTGATTTATTTATTATTTAAAACAATTTGACCCACTAACACTATTCTGTCTAAATTTTATTCATTTTTATTTATTATATGAAAAATATGCTACATGTAGACGAAACGAGACTTGACACAGCACAGCACACTTACATATTGTTGCTCGTTTGTTGGTTTAATTTTATCTACTGTGATTATCTAAGTGATTTGGATGAAAGTGTTCTTCTACATTAAATATAATGTAAATGTAATCTTGACCGACCTGTTCCCTTACTGGCGAACATGGCTGGGATTTTGCAGCAGCTTGCTGCGTCTGCGGCCAGGGCTTTTTCCCTTTTTATACGCTCCCTCTCTGCTCCTCCTTTGCAGTTACGCTCCATTTTTTGAATGATTTAGTCAGATATACCCTGTCTCTGGATATAGCCAGATATTAGGCAGTGCGTTGCTGACGTTGGGTCATGTGGGAGTGTAACTTTCCCTCCTGATCTTCTAATCTTCCCTTCCCTTTCCATTGCCAGATTCGTAGATTGAGAGATCCGTCAATTAATTTGTAGTTTCACACCAGCCTATCACATGCCAGGCTGATCATCTGAACAGCGGCAGCCGGCAGGCCAGAACGACTGTCAGGCCACTGGGAAATGTCCCGGTGCTCCCGATGGCCAGTCCGCCCCTGGCTGAATGAAGTTAAATATACACAATAAATTAATAATTGTGTTTGCTTTACATTTGAGCACTCATGTGTAAATAGCTTTTTTCATTGCTTATACTACCATATCATATATTTGTGTCTAAAACTGTTCCCTTTCAAAGGCTTCTCTCGATGCTGCGTGAAAACGCTATGGGAACCATTTTGTCATGTTGCCGGTTGTGAAGCATGTGTGCAAACACGCCAAATTTTTGGCCATATATAACCTCGGTCAGGTGATGTCATCTGATTAGACGCAGCTGCAGGTTATGAATACTAGTGAGCCGGCGACAAACGCGGAGTTTTATGATGTCGCCCAGATAGATGAGACGCTTCAAAAGCTATCTCTCTCCTGGGACATCCTTCCTGGAAAGCTAATACTTCCTTTCAAGCTGTGTAGACTTTCATCTTCCCTGGAGGGAAAAGCTTTTCAGGCAGCAGGTCAGGTTGGTGCTCCTTTGCACACCATGGTGATTTTGCAGGCCTACCACGCTGACCTGCTGAGAGACTTGAGCACTGGCGGGGCTCTTCAGATAGGGCGTATTGGAATTTCACCGGGCCACAGACTTGTCTCTGCGTGCAACAAAAGCAGACGGCTCGTGCTATCGGCCGTTTTATGGCTGCGATGGGGGGTTTTGCGCGGAGGCACTTGTGGTTGAATCTTAGCCGCATCAAGGATAAGAATCGTGCATTCCTCCTGGATGCCCCTATCTCGTCTTCCGGCCTGTTTGGTGAATCGTCGCCACTAGGTTCATGAGGCGAAGTTATATGAACAAGCCTTCGGGAAATTCCTTCCCCGTCGTGCTCAAGAGTCGGGACTGTCGGCCACCCAGTCTCGACCGGGTCTGACTCTTGCGAGGCGTGAAACACAAGGAGTGTGTTTTTGAGCCTGCCACCCCTTTGGGGTGCGGTGCGCCTCACTATCAGCCTCAAGAAGGTCAGACTGGCATATTGTCTTCTTCACAAAGAAGCCCAGAGGTTCATGTGCCCAGGACCATGGGGGTGGCCCTCCCAAATGGGGAGAGGCACGCAGAATTCCTTTCAAGAATGAAGTGGTCTCCCTGACACCCCCAGGACGTCTGTGTTCTTGCTTTCGGGCAACACCAGTCTCCAATAATGTGTTAGTTCTTCGGTTTTTCCTGCCATGTTTCAGGATACCGAACATCTAACACCCCCCCGCCCCCCCCGTTTAACCAAGCCGCCGAAACTTTGCCCCTTTCTGAGAAATTGGCAGTGTGGAAGCTACTGCCAAGTATATCTCCTTGGGTACTAAGCACTGTAGAGAAAATACAGGGCTCAGTTCTCATATCACCTTCAGCGTTTCAAAATGGCGTGGTCTCCACTTCCATGAAACCAGAAAGTGCACATCTCCTGACAGAAGTTGCTGGGGAATGGGGACATGGTACATGTTCCCCTACCAGACAGTGAGTCAGACTACTACAATCAGTATTCCTTGGTTCCCAGAGGAATATATATAAATAATTATATATATATATAAACTCATGCTAGGGTACTTTTACTACGCTGAAGTACCATTTAAAGCTATTTATTCATTTATCTTTTATTTGCTTACATACTTACTAGCGAATGCTTTAGTAAATGGCTCTAAAAAACTACGTCAATATGAATGACAATGGAATATCACAGAACATGCGAGTTGACGACCATGCACCTATCACTAACCTATCACTACTACTATAGTAATATGCAGTGGCGGACTGGCCATCTGGAGCACCGGCATATGGAGATTGTAACAATTAATTGCAATTTCAATTAAAAGTTTAAGTGTGAATAAGTGAAGTCCTATTATTTAATAGCAACAAAGCAAGTTTTGGATACAACCATGCCATTACATTATCAAGTTATGCCTCAGTTCTAAATGCATGTTTGCAATTGAGATATTTTTCTTCTTGAGCTATGAAACACATTAAAATTAGCATTCACCTCACAGTCAGTATAATTTAATGATAATCATACACTCTAAAAAATGCTGGGTTGTTTTTTCTACCCAAACGCTGGGTTGCCGCTGTTGGGTCATTTTTCTGGGTTATTTACAGAGAGTTGGGTAGTTTTTGTGTAACCCAGCTGCTGGGTTGAAGTTTGCTCTGCCCCTCCCCCAAAGTTCACCGGCTGTGACTCAGCTTCGTGTCTCTTGAGCTCCCACACCGCTGATGACGGTTCATCCTCCTCGGACATTTAAGGGGAAATGGCGTTAAATACAAGGTCTGTATACACATGTTCACTCACCTAATTCACATATGACTGAAAAATTATTACTATATGTAACATTTATTACTGTTACCGTGTTAAGGTTACACACAAACTTTCCGGCTGGTCTGAGGTACTGGATGATAATTTAGCTGAGAATAGCTGCTAGTTAGCCAAACAACCCCACCTGTGTATGAAAGACACGGCTAAGATGTCTGAGCTTTTTAGCTTTCTCTGTAGAATGTTTGCAGGGTTACGAAGATGGTGAAGTGATGAATGAACGCTAAACTGTTAACTGTAGTGTTAGCATGACGCAGGCATTTAGTTAGTTTGCTAGCGTTAGCAACCACTTTAGAACTTTATTAATCTCACTGCTTGAGGCAATAAAATGCTGGTGTGTTACAAAACACTGACCCTCTCACAAATATACAGACCTGCTAACCCTCCCGTTTTTCACTAGTTAGTAATTTACTCTGCGGTCAAATTTCTCCTGCGTTTCTCCCGAGTTATAACAATATTTTACACCTTTCCCCCTTTGGCAAGTATGCAAATGTATCACCAGTAATTGTATGTAAGCTAACCAGGTAGCTCTCTTTAACCAAAGTTAAATTAACTATCAGTCAGCGCATCAGTAATACCTCCAGCAGGCTGAAGTGTCGAGGCCGTACCCCTACATCCTGACGTTGGGAGATAATGACCAGCGCTGCTCTCAGTAATGTTGCTATGAAATAGCGAGGCCTACCTGAAAAGTCATAGACAGTGTTTGTATGTTAAAATGAGACCAGGGCTGGATAGTTTTGTTCTGCAGAAAAGATATCTGAAGTCACAGAGAGATCCTGCTCTGTAGAAACTGCCCCAGTCTATTTGTGCAATTACTCCATTCTGCCCTTATCAGTAATAGTATAGTAATGATGTCACTGTTGATTATCTGTTCTTGTGCTTTTGAAAAATAAATGTTTTTTCTAAGAACATTTAATAGGATGTTGTTTATTGGATATATGTATGGATTTTTGTAATAGACCAGTACATCAAAGTACTTTAACTGTTTAATAGACATGGGTGTTTTTTTTTTACAGATTCACTGTAAAACATGAAAATAATAATAACCTATTTGTCATTTTAACAACATTCTAGTTAAAATGAACCAACAAACCCCAAACATATGGGTAGAACATTTGACCAATTTATGTGGTAGAATTAACCCAGCATTATAGTTAAGTATGACCTAGTATTTGGGTTGAATATTTAACCCATCTTGTTGGGTTAAACAAATAACCCATCTTGCTGGGTTAAATTAACCCAGCATTTAGTTAGTCCTATATTTACCCAGCAGCTGGGTTAAAAACAACCCAGACTGGGTTGTTTTTAACCCTCTGAGGTCCGAGGTGATTTTGGGGCCCTTGAGATGTTTGGACATGCTCTGATATTTGTGCTTTTTTCAGCTACTTATAATATATTATAGACCAACCTGTATTTTTCTTGTAATCAGCACAACCTATTCTACAATAATACCTGACCAAAATGAATGTATGTGTTTGCATTTTTTAGGAAAAAAATATTATGCGTGGTTAGTAAGTTTTGTGGAAAAAAAGTATCTGAAATAAGGCCATGAAACTCATACAGACAATTTGTTCACAAGACATTGTTTCACAAGGGCTGGTGGACTAGTGTTTTTGCTTCAAAATGATGTGAAAATGATCTTGTTTACTTGCTCACAGAAAACAATATAGTGATTAACACTTTTTAAGTCACTTTTTGAGTGTAAAGGGTCTATGCGAGAAGGCGTGAACTATCATTACTAATGCAGTGATTCACACCTGAGAAGACAAAGGCCTGCATACTGATCTGCATAATAAGCCATCAGACAGGTATGTGACTGAGAGAGGAGAGTTACAAGAAAGAATCTGAGGATAAAATAAGTTTATATATTTTCAGTGTTTAGGTTATTTGAGAATGTATTTGACACACAAAACAATCTTGAGATTAATTTGCAAGATCAGTTAAACAGTTTATTAGGAACAATCAAAGTTGACTTTTTAGCAGCATTACTGCAGCCACTATAACAGAAAATATAGCTTAACAACAATAATATATAAAATTATATATATTATAATATAGAAAATAACAACAGCTCTTTGTATTTACCAGAACAAATGACTTTAGCAACACTGTACTACATTTTTTCTACAATAGACTACAGTTTATTATGATGAATGTATTGTATTATACATTTATATAATATAGTTATATTTAACTAACATCTATGATGTACTGAATGTGCACTTACTCGTGGGTCTCCAGTGAACTCGAAACTGATCGGCACTCACGTGACTTTCTTGTGCACGCGCCGTGCAGCCACGGTGATGCAGCCACAGTCCTAAACAAAAAAGAAAATTGAAAGTTGAAGAATGGACGCGCATACAATCATTCACAAAACACGTGTGTGTATATATATATATATATATATATACAGTGGTGTGAAAAACTATTTGCCCCCCCTCCCGATTTCTTATTCTTTTGCATGTTTGTCACACAAAATGTTTCTGATCATCAAACACATTTAACTATTAGTCAAAGATAACACAAGTAAACACAAAATGCAGTTTTTAAATGAGGGGTTTTATTATTTAGGGAGAAAAAAAATCCAAACCTACATGGCCCTGTGTGAAAAAGTAATTGCCCCCTGAACCTAATAACTGGTTGGGCCACCCTTAGCAGCAATAACTGCAATCAAGCGTTTGCGATAACTTGCAACGAGCCTTTTACAGCGCTCTGGAGGAATTTTGGCCCACTCATCTTTGCAGAATTGTTGTAATTCAGCTTTATTTGAGGGTTTTCTAGCATGAACCGCCTTTTTAAGGTCATGCCACAATATCTCAATAGAATTCAGGTCAGGACTTTGACTAGGCCACTCCAAAGTCTTCATTTTGTTTTTCTTCAGCCATTCAGAGGTGGATTTGCTGGTGTGTTTTGGGTCATTATCCTGCTGCAGCACCCAAGATCGCTTCAGCTTGAGTTGACGAACAGATGGCCGGACATTCTCCTTCAGGATTTTTTGGTAGACAGTAGAATTCATGGTTCCATCTATCACAGCAAGCCTTCCAGGTCCTGAAGCAGCAAAACAACCCCAAAACATCACACTACCACCACCATATTTTACGGTTGGTATGATGTTCTTTTTCTGAAATGCTGTGTTACTTTTACGCCAGATGTAACGGGACACGCACCTTCCAAAAAGTTCAACTTTTGTCTCGTCGGTCCACAAGGTATTTTCCCAAAAGTCTTGGCAATCATTGAGATGTTTTTTAGCAAAATTGAGACAAGCCTTAATGTTCTTTTTGCTTAAAAGTGGTTTGCACCTTGGAAATCTGCCATGCAGGCCGTTTTTGCCCAGTCTCTTTCTTATGGTGGAGTCGTGAACACTGACCTTAATTGAGGCAAGTGAGGCCTGCAGTTCTTTAGATGTTGTCCTGGGGTCTTTTGTGGCCTCTCGGATGAGTTGTCTCTGCGCTCTTGGGGTAATTTTGGTCGGCCGGCCACTCCTGGGAAGGTTCACCACTGTTCCATGTTTTTGCATAATGGCTCTCACTGTGGTTCGCTGGAGTCCCAAAGCTTTAGAAATGGCTTTATAACCTTTACCAGACTGATAGATCTCAATTACTTTTGTTCTCATTTGTTCCTGAATTTCTTTGGATCTTGGCATGATGTCTAGCTTTTGAGGTGCTTTTGGTCTACTTCTCTGTGTCAGGTAGCTCCTATTTAAGTGATTTCTTGATTGAAACAGGTGTGGCAGTAATCAGGCCTGGGGGTGACTACAGAAATTGAACTCAGGTGTGATAAACCACAGTTAAGTTATTTTATAACAAGGGGGGCAATCACTTTTTCACACAGGGCCATGTAGATTTGGAGTTTTTATTCTGCCGTAATAACGTAAACCTTCATTTAAAAACTGCATTTTGTGTTCAATTATGTTATCTTTGACTAATAGTTAACGGTTTTTGATGAGCAGAAACATTTAAGTGTGACAAACATGCAAAAGAATAAGAAATCAGGAAGGGGGCATATAGTTTTTCACACCACTGTATATATAAATAATACTTTAGACAGATCGTAATCAGATTTTATTGCGGGCTTGTAAGTAACGTGCATATTTCATATTTTAACCAATTTTACTCTTGCTGGCATTTAGTATTTTCCAAATGTACATATAAAATATAGAGCAATGATGGTGAGAATAAAAGACTTACTGGTCAGGAATTACATCCTCCGTTGAGTCCAGACGTTGTTCTAAATAAAGCCGTTCCTCGTCTGAGTCTTGCTCTTCTTCATCGCTGTCCAGAACCATCTGAAGCGCTTCTTCACCCGTGTAGCGTGACATCATTCAAACGCAGAAACAGTAAGTAAGTCTATGATGCAGCTTGTTGTTTTATGCCCTGGGGGTGTGTAGATGATTACCTGCCTCACCTCAATTAATTTCCATATGAACAGCGCGCGCGCAGGGAGGCGGGAGCGCATTAGCTGTAATGAGCCGATACAGGAGAATCTGTACCACTCCTTACTTTCATACGGATTACATAAAAACAGATCATTTGTTTTCACTGTGACTTGCATCATTTAAAAGTAGACCCTTTAAGCTTTCTATAGATATATTTCTCATGTCTGTGTGTGCAGTATTCGCGGAGTTTCAGTTCATTTTAGTGACGTGTTTCAAAAAGATTTTCGCGGAGACTGAGACGGCTGAAAGCGCACCCGGTTTAATTTATTTATTTTATTAATGCACAAAGTTTTATTTTTAACATGTGTGCATACAAGAAAAAGTAGACACTTTACAGATTCGATTAATATATAGATCTTGTCTGTACGATCAAAACTGAAAGTGTAATTTAAGTTCTTATTGGCCTGATCAGGGGAAAACACCTCAAAACGCATATATGCGTTCGCGGACCTCAGAGGGTTTTAACCCAGCATTTTTTAGGGTGTAAGCAAAAAGTGTAAAACAAACACTGCATGAAAAGAGGTGTATCTGTACTAGGAAACTCCTGCATACACCACTGATTTCCCGGAAGTATCTACAAGTACCACTGACCGTATACATCAAATTGCACCAAGCTAGGATACTTCCGGATTGATAACAATTCGGATTGCTGAGGAATCCTTCCATGGTACAGCCATTTGTTGCCATGGCAAATAATCCACTTCCAGAGCCCTTTATAACTTCAATCTGAAACATAATTTCACATCACAGTATTAATTTATTGGCAACGTTTAGAAACCTTTTCATGTTTCATACTGATTCTTATGCTTAGCTTCTCAATAGTTGATAGGATTTTATGTATAAATGCAGATTAATGATAAAGATATGAAACAAATGAATCATTGCCCTAAACGTTATTAAAGGAGAGACAGAGGAGGACAGGGTGGGGGAGGGGGAGTAGTGAAGGAGAAAAGACAGTGGGTGGAGAGGAGTGAAGGGGGGCAGGAAGAAAGGATGATGGTCATTTATAACACTAATTGACTCCTACAAAGCACACAGTTTAAGCACACCTGTGTTTTCGCTTAGGTCTCAGCTGTTGCTGCAGTCTTGTTAGAGAGAGAGAAAAAAAAACATTGTTAAACTCTTCAACAGTTTTATGCATATGCACAGTTTTTTTTCTGGGGCCGATTGCCTTCTTGAGCCATTGAAGGCAGAGAAGCATCATTTATTATCATGAACTGTATGTCTTGACTTTTGTTAACCCTCTATGAATTCCTCCAGAAAGAGACAAATATAATTCTAATTTGAATCTTATCAACGGCTATATGAGCAACTACACTACCTCACCAGCTAACAGCATAGCATTTATTTTGTCAAACACTTATTTCAGCCCATAAAATTTCTAAGTTTATACTTCTTTGCCACTGCAATATCCATCTCCAGAAAAAAAACCCTGCTTGTAAATATTAAAGTTAGAAATACTTATGATTGATGATAATGTCTTTCAGACGTGTATTTTAATTTTTAAGAGAAAGGACTTCATTTCTCAACTCCTGCAAATTTCTTTGCATTTGCTCAAGTGTCCTTCTCTCCCACATCTGTTTGTCCAGGTGTTTTCTAAATTCAGCAGCTCTCTATGAGAAAGAGACAGAGAGAGACAGAGAGAAGAACAACAGCTAATTGTTATATAACTTTTGTAAATGGTTGATTCTGATTGGCTGGGAGGATGTTACGGGAGATGTAAGAGGAAGGTGGCAAGAAGTCTAGGGCAGAAATCCCTCCACTTGGCTATATGTAACTGGTTGTCCGGCCTCCTGGTGTTTATTCCTTACTTAAAACATGAAACTTCCACATCTTGTATTTCATGTAATGAATGTACAGGTCCTTCTCAAAAAATTAGCATATTGTGATGAAGTTCATTATTTTCTGTAATGTACTGATAAACATTAGACTTTCATATATTTTAGATTCATTACACACAACTGAAGTAGTTCAAGCCTTTTATTGTTTTAATATTGATGATTGTGGCATACAGCTCATGAAAACCCCAAATCTCAAAAAATTTGCATATTTCATCCGACCAATAAAAGAAAAGTGTTTTGAATACAAAAAAGTCAACCTTCAAATAATTATGTTCAGTTATGCACTCAATACTTGGTCGGGAATCCTTTTGCAGAAATGACTGCTTCAATGCGGCGTGGCATGGAGGCAATCAGCCTGTGGCACTGCTGAGGTGTTATGGAGGTCCAGGATGCTTCGATAGCAGCCTTAAGCTCGTCCAGAGTGTTGGGTCTTGTGTCTCTCAACTTTCTCTTCACAATATCCCACAGATTCTCTATGGGGTTCAGGTCAGGAGAGTTGGCAGGCCAATTGAGCACAGTAATACCATGGTCAGTAAACCATTTACCAGTGGTTTTGGCACTGTGAGCAGGTGCCAGGTCGTGCTGAAAAATGAAATCTTCATCTTCATAAAGCTTTTCAGCAGATGGAAGCATGAAGTGCTCCAAAATCTCCTGATAGCTAGCTGCATTGACCCTGCCCTTGATAAAACACAGTGGACCAACACCCGCAGCTGACATGGCATCCCAGACCATCACTGACTGTGGGTACTTGACACTGGACTTCAGGCATTTTGGCATTTCCCTCTCCCCAGTCTTCCTCCAGACTCTGGCACCTTGATTTCCGAATGACATGCAAAATTTGCAACCAGTAGCCCATTTCCTGCACACGCCTGTACACAGTGGCTCTGGATGTTTCTACTCCAGACTCAGTCCACTGCTTCCGCAGGTCCCCCAAGGTCTGGAATCGGTCCTTCTCCACAAGCTTCCTCAGGGCCCGGTCACCTCTTCTCGTTGTGCAGGGTTTTCTGCCACACTTTTTCCTTCCCACAGACGTCCCACTGAGGTGCCTTGATACAGCACTCTGGGAACAGCCTATTCGTTCAGAAATTTCTTTCTGTGTCTTACCCTCTTGCTTGAGGGTGTCAATGATGGCCTTCTGGACAGCAGTCAGGTCGGCAGTCTTACCCATGATCGCGGTTTTGAGTAATGAACCAGGCTGGGAGTTTTTAAAAGCCTCAGGAATCATTTGCAGGTGTTTAGAGTTAATTAGTTGATTTAGATGATTAGGTTAATATCTCGTTTAGAGAACCTTTTCATGATATGCTAATTTTTTGGGATTTTCATGAGCTGTATGCCACAATCATCAATATTAAAACAATAAAAGGCTTGAACTACTTCAGTTGTGTGTAATGAATCTAAAATATATGAAAGTCTAATGTTTATCTGTACATTACAGAAAATAATGAACTTCATCACAATATGCTAATTTTTTGAGAAGGACCTGTATGTAATACACCATACACTGGATGTCATCATTTAGGCTACCTTTTTTTTCTTAGTGGGTGGTACTATGTCCTCTTCATCCCCAATATGCTCCTCCTCTTCTCTGGCCCACTGGGAGGGAGGGAGAAAGAGAGACAGTGGACAAATTTGCCTACTGTGCTGGTGTTGTACCTTGTAACAGCTACTGATAATGCACTTTATTATAAAAGTCTTACTTATCTTTACTGTATTGCAATGTAATAACACATACTGGGTGCAGACTGGTAGTGTACCTTATTCGTTGCCTCCTCCTCCTCCTCCTCCTCTTCCTCGTGGTTGTATTTCACGCCTACCTTCGGAGAGAGAGGGAGAAACAGAGGAAAAAGTGACCTGGATCTTGTAGTGTAGAAATTTTACTTCAAAATTATGTGACAATCTTGCTCACTCATTTACAGAAAACAATTGGCCTGCGCAGTATTCGCGGAGTTTCAGTTAATTTTAATGACGTGTTTCAAAAAGATTTTCGGTTTATTTTCTTTATTTTACAAATGCACATTGTTTTATGGATATTATGAGTATACATGAATAAAAGTAGACCCTTTACAGATTCAAATGATGTACTACACTAATGTGTATGATTAAACATGACGGAGCATTTTAAACTCTTTTCACGGTTACCAGAAAAAAATTCACTTTTTGCCGCCGCCGGCAAGTCAGACTCCTAAGGGTTAACGGCGACAATGGTAGTGTACCTTGATGTTTGAAAGTCTGTCATGACCCTCCTCCTGCTTCTCATACTCCTGGTGCTTATATTTGGAAGCATCTCCCTTTTTATTGTCAACCTTGAGAGACAGAGAGAGACAGACTGACTTTTAGCCCAACTCTTATTAACTTAAGTTACACCACCTTAACATACATCTTGTCAACAAAGCACATGAAATCATTATAGATTACACAATTACAAACCTACACACATACCTACACATTAAGAAACAAGAGAGAGAGGGGGAGATAACTTTACTGTAAGTAAAGCACCAATTGGTGCAGTCAGTTACCTTTTTCTTTGAAGCCTTCCCAGTCTGCACCTGCTGCTCACTGTACTTCGAGTTTGGGATGTGAGGACGTTTTGTTTACCCTTGTGTGTCCTCTTTCTCCATCGCACGCAGTTTAATTTGGGGAGTTGTCCAAATTTTGGTGCAATAAAATTGAAATGTTATCATGAACTGCAAACGTCCGTCTAATCTGCTTTAACGTTACCAAATCTAACATTAGTCCCAATTGAACTTCGCTAACATTAGCAAATTAGGTAGCTAACATGAGCCAGAAAGCTAAGCTATTGCTAGCCAGATACCTAGCAAAATCCATTTACACTTACGAGCAAAACCATTTAATGTGGTAACTACATAACGCTACAGTCAGCGTGTAACATACTTGCCACGTCAATAATTCTGGCTCGGTGCATCGGCCAGGGTTTGCGGCCTTTTCGCCATTCCACCAGCTTCTCGGTTTTATCAGTCCTTTCAAGAAAATCTTGAACTGAAAAATTCCGGACACAGTCGAGGGCCAAAATACTACGGGCCCCTCTATCTTCACCCTCAGTCCATTCAAGTAGGACATAGCGGATCTCCGATGGTGATATCGCCATTTTTACTCACATCCGCTATCTGAGCCACACGAGCTAACCGTATATTTCGACATATTTCTTGATCAAGGACTTTTATTTTAGGCATCTCACCCAAGAGGACAATCAAGATGACCCGGTGTCTACTGCTTCTGATGACAGAGTAAGTTGCTAAAAATGGCTAAAATATTTAAGTTAGGTGTTTTTTGTTTTGTTCGTGCATGTGCATGCACACTTACTGTAAATCATCATAAGATAATTCCACAACCCAAACTTCAACCTGATGTTTAAAGTGGAGCACAAATTGTAAATACCATATTACTTTGTCCTGTCCATATTGCAGCGATAACCATGTTTTTATCTTGTTAAAAAACACAAAACATTTAAAGTTTTGATTCATCTCTTTCAGCTGGCCACATATAAAATGACAGAACCTGTCTCTCACTGTGTTTGGCCAGATGAAAATGGTGGTCAGGGCCTGATTTCACTCAGAAAAATATACATGTGGGCAAGAGTGCACGGTTATTATTTTTTAAAATTAATTTATGATATTATGACAAAAAAATCAATGGAAAGGACTGTTAAAAAAATAAACAAATACATTTGAGCCTGACTTCAAATGAAGGTGGTTACCAACCACATGAAATGGTACATTTGTATTAGTCTGTGAAAATTTGGGATTGCTAATCCAATGTTTTAAATTCACAGATGAACCAACCCATACCTGGCCCTAGCTCTTCACCTGGGGAGCCAGTAGAGGAACATCTACTGTAGAAGTCCAACTTTAGACCAGAAACCAACAAAAGAACAGGTGGAACTCCTGCTGCTTGCATTAAAACTCAAACACGGATTAACAAATAGTGCCTTGGAGGACATCATGCATCAACTTTAGTGGTCCTGGTGGGGAATTGGTTAGTGGCTCAAAGTACCTTTTCTACAAAGCATTTGATTCAGTGAAAGACATATTAGAAGTACATTATGTGTGCAAGAGTTGCAACGTAAGCATGCAGGAAGGTCCCTTTAATGTCAAGTGCCCAGTCTGTGACCAGGACACATCAAAACCGCATGCACAGAAAGACCAGTGTTTTTTGTACTTGCCACTAAAATACCAAATTAAAAAACTGCTTGAGGACCACCAATTAGGGAAACACCTGAAACACCATTTTGAGAAGAAGGATGCCTCCATCAAAGATATATACGATGGACATTTATACAAAAAACTATCACCCCTTGCATCACCAGAAAACATATCACTGACTTTCAACTGTGATGGAGTGCCAGTGCACAAATCAAAAACAAAAAGTTTGTGGCCTATTTTGTGTACTGTTAATGAACTGCCAATACAACTACGTGCAAAACATGTTATGCTTTGTGGCCTGTGGTTCGGTCAAAACAAACCATATATGAACACTTACATGAAACCATTTGTCAATGGATGCGTGAATGAGTCAATGAATGAGTTGTACTCTAATGGTCTTATATGGCAAAGTGAGAGTGGGGAAGTTGTCACAAGTAAAGTACTGCTTACTACCATGGTGGCAGATTCAGTTGCACGGTCAATGATTCAGAACTTTAAACAGTTTAATGGGGAGTTTGGGTGTTCATTTTGTTTGCAGAAAGGAACAAGTGTGTTAAAACGCAGGGGGCGTGTAAGGGCTTATCCCTATGAAAAAGCAGAGTTGAGGAATCCCTCCCAGACTGACGATCTGGTAGAAGAGGCTCTTACTGGAAACCCCAGTAAGGGAGTGAAAGGGCCTAGTATTTTGTCTTGTCTACCTGATTTTAATATCATTGATGGCTATGTTCCAGATTATATGCACAGTGTACTGCTGGGTGTGGCAAGAAGCATCACCACACTGTGGTTTCATTCTGAAAACAACCAATCGCCATGGTATATCGGACTCTCAACAGAACAGATTGATGACATTTTAACTTCTATTAAACCCCCCTGTAATGTTTCCCGTGTCCCCCGCTCAGTGAAAGAGAAAAAGTTCTGGAAGGCACACGAGTGGAACATGTGGTTGTTTTATTACAGCATACCAACATTGAAAGGGGTCTTACCTGAAAAATATCTGAAGCACTGGTTTAAGTTGGTAAAGGGGGTTTCTCTTCTACTCGGTGAGAATATATCACCACTGCACATATCAGAATCTGAGGGGTTGCTAACAGAGTTTGTTCAGGAAATGGAGACCCTTTATAGGATCAATAATGTCACTTTCAATGTACATTTGTGCCTTCATCTGCCCAATACTGTGAGGAACTGGGGTCCCCTCTGGGCACAGTCTGCATTTGTGTTTGGGATCATTTTAGATATGGTAAAGAGCAGCCAGGGAGTTTCTCTGCAGATAATGAAAACACTTTGGCTACAGGTTGCATTTCCATCATTTTCCCAAAAAAACATGGTGACAGCTTCTGATGATTACTTACAGTAGCTCTCTTAGAGTCTTTTTCAGTTGAGAAAAAAATGGTGCAGGAAGTAAGCCGATCTCATGGTGTTACATCTCTGGGTAGGCCTAAAATTTGTATGATTAGAAATGATGATTTTCTGGCCTTGAACAGCATCAGCAACCTAGGAAATAGAGTCATTGTGAAGTATTTTTGCAGAGTAGTAGTTAATGATGAAATAGTTCATTCACAAAACTACTCGCATACTTTTCGGAGAAACTCGTACACCGTCATTCTTTCTGATCGAGAGGAAAGTATTTTCTCTGTGAAGACATTCATTGTCTGTGATCTGGGGCAGGGGGAGACATGTTATGCAGTGGGGAAGTACTACCAAAAAGTGAAACAGGACATCTGCGGTCAATTTAAGAAGCCTTGTTATTTCATCCCGATTCCCGTCTCTGTGTGCATGGAGTTTGCATGTTCTCCCCGTGCTTGGTGGGTTTCCTCCGGGTACTCCGGTTTCCTCCCACAGTCCAAAGATATGCAGGTTAGGCTAATTGGCGTTCCTAAATTGCCCGTAGTGTGTGATTGGGTGTGTGAGTGTGTGTATGTGTGTGTGTGCCCTGCGATGGATTGGCACCCTGTCCAGGGTGTACCCCGCCTAGTGCCCGAAGTCTCCTGGTAAGCATTTTTGCGGTTTTCCACGTGGTGTGGCGTTGCTTAAATAATAGTATAAAATCGTCCAGACCCTTGTTCGAATCCCGCTCTGGGTGAAAATGTAATAAATGTGAATCCGTTGGTTTACACTTTTTGCTTATGATTATCATTAAATTATAGCAGCTGTGAGGTGAGTGCTAATGTGCTTCATAGCTTAAGAAAAAAATCTCAATTGCAAACATGCATTTAGTACAAACCGGCACTTCAGGGACTGGCTAGGAATCGAACCCGGATCTTCCGCATGGCGGCCGAATAACCTAACCACTGAGACACACGAGTGCCTGTGTATATTCACAGCGTATTAACACACTAAAACAATCATACATCTTTGTAATTTTTTTGCACACACGTGCGGGTGCGTTACAATAATAAGAAGAATAAAAATAATAACGATAATAAATTCGGAGAACTACTACTACAACTACTACTACTAATAATAATAATAATTCTGAATGGAGAAAGTGCAGTCAAAGAAGTATCATCATTGAAGAAGAGAAAAAAATGAAGAATAATACAAAACAGTTTGAGCTTGACAGGTTTATGAGCTCTGTCGCTTGCTGTCAATGGGTGCCTAACACATGTTCAGCTTCAGTAGACACAATACTTCAGACTGAAACACGACTGTCTCCTACAGGTAATGAAGGGCACTTTCACAGCTTCCCGCGGGAAGCCGCGGCAAGTCCTGGAATCCCTTTTCTGAAAACGTGCGTTTTTAAAGGCCAGATCTGTATGTCTAGCTTCCCGAAACCTAGTGGCGACGGAATTAACGGTGTCGCCGAACAGGCCGTTCATCAAGGAGGAATGTTCGATCCTTATTCTTGATGCCTGTCAAGTTTAACCACAGGTGCCTCTCTGCGGACACCAGGGAAGCCATAGAACGGCCGATAGCACAGGCCGTCTGCTTGGTCACGTGAAGTCAGTAGCCCGGCGTAGTTCTGTGAATGAAATGAATCTCATTCCCGGTATCGCTCATGCTCAAATCCTTTAGCAGATCAGCCTGATACGCCTGCAAAACCACCATGGTGTGCAAGAAGCGCTGGCCTGACCGGTTGCTTGGAAAGCCTTTCCTACCAGTGTAGAAGAAGTTCTACACGGCTTGGAGGGAAGTGTTGGCTTCTTCAGTGAGGATGATGTCCCAGGTGAGAGATAGCCCGTGAGCGTCTCTCCTATCTGGGGTATCATCATATAACCTCGTGCTTTTGCATCAACGATATTCGCATAAAACGAAAGTTGATGGTACAAAAATACGGGAAGAATAAGACTTGCTCCAGGAATGAGTTAATTCGTTATGGAGATCGCCAAAAAAGGGGAGAGAGTGGCGTTGTGGCTCCATCTCCTGGCCACCCAACAGGAATCTGTCATTTAATTTAGAATGTTTAGGGAAGGCTTGCTCCTGCGGCCAATCAATGTGCAGCAATTCGACTGCCTGCGTTATGACTTCAAGCAGCTCCTCATATTCTATATCCTCCTTAGAGGAGCGTTCTGAGGTAGCTACTTCCATTTCTACAGAAGCAAGAGAGCGAGTCTCTTCTACACACTCACAAGAAGCACCGGAGCGCACTTGTGAAGTGGAAGGAGAGACTTCACGATTGGAAGAGAGGGCGAGAGAAAGGAGGGACTCCGTCTCGTGTGCCTTGGCTAGGTCCGCTTGTGAGCCCCAGGAGTGTAGCACGGCTCGTGGTTCTCTAAAGAACGTGAGACGCGTGCAGAGCACATTCATGGGGAGAAGATCACAATGTTCACAGTCTCCGTGAAGCCCACGGAGAGCGTGCTTTTCACCCAAACACTCAAAGCAAAAAGTGTGGAGATCACCCTCCGAAAGGAATTTTCGCAAGGAGGGGGACATCTCACTTTAAACTCGGCCATTATATAGGTGAGTTAACACTTTTCTTTTTTTTTTTTAAATTTTTTTGTTGAACAATTGAACATACATAAACATATCAAAAGCAACTAATTGAATGTATTATTATTATTATTAGATGAATTTTTTTTTTTAAAAACTCCCTACCCACCCCGAACATACCCTAAAACACACACACACACACACACACACACACACACACACACACACACACACACACACACACTAGCATCCTTCGGCTCAAACTAATCTACAGTGGTGTGAAAAACTATTTGCCCCCCTCCTGATTTCTTATTCTTTTGCATGTTTGTCACACAAAATGTTTCTGATCATCAAACACATTTAACTATTAGTCAAAGATAACACAAGTAAACACAAAATGCAGTTTTTAAATGAGGGGTTTTATTATTTATTGAGAAAAAAAATCCAAACCTACATGGCCCTGTGTGAAAAAGTAATTGCCCCCTGAACCTAATAACTGGTTGGGCCACCCTTAGCAGCAATAACTGCAATCAAGCGTTTGCGATAACTTGCAACGAGTCTTTTACAGCGCTCTGGAGGAATTTTGGCCCACTCATCTTTGCAGAATTGTTGTAATTCAGCTTTATTTGAGGGTTTTCTAGCATGAACCGCCTTTTTAAGGTCATGCCACAACATCTCAATAGGATTCAGGTCAGGACTTTGACTAGGCTACTCCAAAGTCTTCATTTTGTTTTTCTTCAGCCATTCAGAGGTGGATTTGCTGGTGTGTTTTGGGTCATTGTCCTGCTGCAGCACCCAAGATCACTTCAGCTTGAGTTGACGAACAGATGGCCGGACATTCTCCTTCAGGATTCTTTGGTAGACAGTAGAATTCATGGTTCCATCTATCACAGCAAGCCTTCCAGGTCCTGAAGCAGCAAAACAACCCCAGACCATCACACTACCACCACCATATTTTACTGTTGGTATGATGTTCTTTTTCTGAAATGCTGTGTTACTTTTACGCCAGATGTAACGGGACACACACCTTCCAAAAAGTTCAACTTTTGTCTCGTCGATCCACAAGGTATTTTCCCAAAAGTCTTGGCAATCATTGAGATGTTTTTTAGCAAAATTGAGACGAGCCTTTATGTTCTTTTTGCTTAAAAGTGGTTTGCGCCTTGGAAATCTGCCATGCAGGCCGTTTTTGCCCAGTCTCTTTCTTATGGTGGAGTCGTGAACACTGACCTTAATTGAGGCAAGTGAGGCCTGCAGTTCTTTAGATGTTGTCCTGGGTTCTTTTGTGGCCTCTCGGATGAGTTGTCTCTGCGCTCTTGGGGTAATTTTGGTCTGCCGGCCACTCCTGGGAAGGTTCACCACTGTTCCATGTTTTTGCCATTTGTGGATAATGGCTCTCACTGTGGTTTGCTGGAGTCCCAAAGCTTTAGAAATGGCTTTATAACCTTTACCAGACTGATAGATCTCAATTACTTTTGTTCTCATTTGTTCCTGAATTTCTTTGGATCTTGACATGATGTCTAGCTTTTGAGGTGCTTTTGGTCTACTTCTCTGTGTCAGGTAGCTCCTATTTAAGTGATTTCTTGATTGAAACAGGTGTGGCAGTAATCAGGCCTGGGGGTGACTACAGAAGCTGAACTCAGGTGTGATAAACCACAGTTAAGTTATTTTTTAACAAGGGGGGCAATCACTTTTTCACACAGGGCCATGTAGATTTGGAGTTTTTTTTCTCCCTTAATAACGTAAACCTTCATTTAAAAACTGCATTTTGTGTTCAATTATGTTATCTTTGACTAATAGTTAACGGTTTTTGATGAGCAGAAACATTTAAGTGTGACAAACATGCAAAAGAATAAGAAATCAGGAAGGGGGCAAATAGTTTTTCACACCACTGTATGTGAATTACAGTAGATTGGTCGTACATACATTCCGATGTTTGACTCAGTCCAGATAATCATTCAGGCAGTACCTGTAAGCTTGCAAAATAAGCAATAAATGGTTGCCATTTGTGAAAAAACATTATTAGAGCCTCTCAGTGTATATTTTATCTTTTCTAGCTTAAGAAAAAATTATAAATCTTTAATCCACTGAGAGATTGAGGGACAATTAACGGACTTCCAATGTAAAAGTATTGTACGTCTTGCCAACAAAGATGAAAAGGCGACGACATCTTTATGTGCAGAACTTAATAAAACATCTGTAATGCCAAATATAGCAGTTAATGGACATGGCTTGAACTGTACCCCAAGTATAGTGGACAAGAGATTAAAAAAACCTGTCAAAAAGTTGTGCAGGTTTGGGCACAAAAAGAACATGTGACTTAAGTTACAGGGAGAGGTGTGGCACCTGCCACATCTACTGTATGTTCAACATCAGGAAATATTTCAGCTAGTCTTGATTTGGAATAATGGACTCTGTGCAAAACCTTAAACTGAATAAGACTGAGACGGGCGCATGAAGAGCTGGAGCGTATCCTGTCTATAGCCTTCTCCCAACATTCCTCACTCAACTGCAATCCCAGTTCATTTTCCCAAGCAGCTCTGGTTTTAGCGATTTTACAATCACCAAAAGATAAAATAAAATTACATATTCTTGATATCACACCTTGCCGATATGGATTAAATGTGATCAGATTCTCCTAGCGCTGCTTGGAAGGTATAGAAGGAAAATTAGGAAAATGCTTGGTTACAAAGTTGCGAACCTGCAGGTAACGAAAGAAATGAGCTGCAGGCAGATCATACTCCGAGGACAGACTAGCAAAGCTTTTAAATACTCCATCTTCATACAAATGATAAAAATCTGTGATGCCTTTGTCGTGCCATGATAAAAATGCTGAATCTAAAAGTGACGGGGGAAACAAATGATTTTTATGCAATGGACCCATTGCTGACGCAGATCCAAATTTAAAGTGCCGTCTAAACTAATACCAAATCTTAAGTGTATTAAGTACCACTGGGTTATCAGTGTATTGAGCGGGTTTGATTGGAAATGAAGTGCAAAGTAGAGCTAATATACAGGATGGTTTACAAGACAGTAACTCTAATTTGCACCATGGGGATTCAGATGAGTTTATCCAAAAGTTTTATTTTTGAATATGTGCAGCCCAGTAGTAAATCTGTAAATGAGGCAGAGCTGGTCCACCACTAAGTCTACATCTCTGTAGTAAGGTCTTACGGATTCTAGGGGGTTTTCCAGCCCAAAGAAAAGAGATTATGATTTTATCTAAGGAATCAAAAAAATACTTAGGAAGAAATAAAGGGAGTGATTGAAAAAAAAAAAGAAATTTAGGAAGAATGGTCATTTTAACTGCATTGATTTTTCCAGTTAAAGAATGAGGTAAATTGCTCCATCTCTGAATATCAGATTTCACATCGGAAATAAGAGAAGAAAAGTTGGCATGAGAAAGGTCAGATAGAGAACGAGTCACTGTAATACCAAGATATTTAAAGCCTGACCAATTGAGTTTAAAAGGCAGGTTTAGATGCTGAAGTTGTAAAGCACTATTATTAACTGGGTAGTATTCACTCTTATGCAAAATTAGTTTATACCCAGAGAAAGAACCAAAATCATCCAAAATGGTTAAAATAACAGGAATAGAGGCTGCAGGATCAGTAACATATAACAACAAGTCATCGGCATATAGTGATAATTTTTGCTCCAACCCATTATGAGTAATACCTTTAAAAGCAAGAGAAGATCTAAGCTTAACAGACAATGGTTCAATAGCAAGGGCAAAAAGCAGTGGTGACAGTGGGCACCCCTGCCGGGTACCACGCCCAAGAGTGAAATAATCAGAGCTTATATCATTTGTATGAACATGAGCTTGCGGGGATTTGTAAAGAAGGCAAATCCAAGAAATAAATGTATCACCAAACCCAAATTTCTTCAATACTGCAAACAAGTATTCCCACTCAACCCTATCAAAAGCTTTCTCAGCATCCAGTGAAATTACAACTTCAGGGGATACAGATGTTTGTTTGGAGTAAATTATAGTAAAAAGTGTACGAGTATTAAAAAACAAATGCCGCTCTTTGAAACCGGTCTGCTCCTCAGATATAACATGTGGTAATACATCCTCTAAACGGGATGCAATTACTTTAGCCAGAACTTTCACATCAGCATTCAGCAATGATAGTGGCCTATATGATCCACACTGAAGGGGATCCTTTCCCTTTTTAAGAAGAAGAGCAATTGAGGCTTGGTTAAAAGTAGATGGTAATGAGCTAGGGATTCTTTGAACACACCAAGAAGCAATGGTGCTAATTTATCTATAAACTTTTTATAAAACTCAATTGGAAAACTGTCTGGGCCTGGGGCTTTATTAGACTGCATTGCCTTAATTGTAACTATGATTTCTTCAAGGGATAATGGAGAGTCCAAGTCCCTTACAGAGATTGTATTAATAACACGAATATCAATGCTTCGAAGGAAATCATCCAATTTTATATCATCTTTAAGGCATTCAGATTGATAAAGGGAGGAGTAATATGATTTAAAAACTGCATTGATCTCCATGGGATCAGTAGTGATAATATTTAAGTCATTTTTAATTTGCGGTATTAGGCGTGAGGCATGCTGTCGTTTTAGCAGATGTGCTAACAATCTACTTGATTTATCACCATATTCGTAATATGTTCCCCGAGTCTGCAACAACATACGTTCTGTTTCTTTAGTTGAAAGAAGATCAAATTCTGTTTGTAAATCAATGCGTTGCTTGTACAACTCTGGAGAAGGATTAGATGCGTAAATATGGTCGAGCTTGCTAATAGCAGATGTGAGTTCGTCGAGCCTAGTCTTGCGACTTCGATTTAGAAAAGCAGAGTATGAGATAATTTGCCCTCTAAGATAAGCCTTGAGAGTTTCCCATAATAACGAATAAGAAGTGGACTCAAGATGGTTAAACAACAAAAAATAGTGTTAGATAGTGTTAGAGATGAATGTTCAAAACTCTTTGTCCGCTAAAAGAAGTGAGTTAAACCGCCAAGACGATGGGGTCTGTTTATGCATTGATAATTGTATATCCAATGATAAGGGAGCATGGTCAGAAATTACAATACTTAAATAATCTGAAGAAACAACAGAAGGGTTAAGATGACTGTCAATGAAAAAATTATAAATTCTAGAATATGAATGATGCACCTGAGAAAAAAAAGAGAATTTTTTATCTACAGGGTTACGGAATCTCCATGGGTCTATAAGACCATTCTGTGACATGAAATCAAAAAATATTTTAGACATGGCAGACTGGGGCACAACGCGAGCGGTAGAACGATTCAAAACTGGATCAGAAACAGTTTAAATCTCCCCCAAAAATTATCAAATGGGTGTTTAAGCAGGGAAGGCTACTAAGTAATTTATTCGCAAAATCTGGATCATCAAAGTTTGGATCATAGACATTTACCAACAATACCTTGGTCTGAATTAGTGTGCCTGCAACAACAAGATACCTGCCATTTCTGTCAGCAATTATATGGCTAGGTGAAAACTCTTTTTGTTAACTAATATGGCCACACCCCGTGATTTAGAATTAAAATTAGAATGAAAAATTTGACCTACCCAAGGACGAAGAAGCCTATGATGATCCTTAACTTGAAGATGTGTTTCTTGTAATAACACTATATCAGTATGTAAATGTTTCAGATCATTGAATACCCTAGATCTTTTAATTGGATTACCCATACCTCTGATGTTCCAGCTAAGAAAACGGACAGGTGTACCACTCCCAGCTAAACCTGGGCCTACATAGGAATTAGCCATTTAGCCAAAAAAATGTGGAAATGATAAGGATTCACAAAGAGCCTGAAGGATGAAACCCCCCTCCCCCTACCCCCCACATGCACACAAACACACTCACAAACACACATAAAACACAAATCTAAAGTCTCCATCCTAACAAACCCTAGGAGACAGCAAAGTAAACTAACTAAAACAAAAGTCGCTCTCACAGTAACTGTGGCCACGACTCGGAGAGTGAGCCCCATGTAGAAGGAAAAAAACACAACAAAAGAAAACAAAAAGGCTCCCATAGGTTAAAATAGAACAAAAATAATGCGCAAATGGAAGTATCCTCGTCTCCAGCTTATAATAATGTATAAGTAAATGATAACCATCTTGAAAGAAAAAGAAGAGGAAAAAAAAGAAAAGAGAAAAAAAACAACAGCAGCAGCAACAAAAAAAGAAGATCCTAGAGGATCACCCCTCATACATTGACCAGGCATGCATAATAATACATCTTGGCATAAGATAAATATTTGGTTCCCAAGACAACATACCAGCTGGAATGCAATATATCAATCAAAAACACTAACTTTGTAAAATAAACTTGTATAGACAGGTAGCATCAGAAAATGTAAACATCACACATTTCACTTTTAAAAAACGAGAAAGAAAAGAAAACCCCTATTCAACAACAAAACAGAATTATTAAAAAACACTACAAGTATAGTTCACGCAGTTTGGATAGTTTTGATGTAGTCTTTTGCTTCATCAGCCGAAAGAAAATCTTTCCCTACTCCGTTGTAGGTTATCCTCAGCCGCGCTGGGTAAAACAGGCCGTAGCGTGCGCCCTCGATGCCACAGAGTTGTCGTCGGACCTCATTAAAGGAAGCACGCGCTTTTGCAATTTTTGCTGTGTGGTCGGGAAAAACAGAAATACTGAATTCCTTGAATTTAATCTACCTTAACTCTCTGGCATGGCGTAAAACGTCAAGGCATTCACTGTGGTAGTGGAATCTGGCCAAAACAGCTCGAGGTCATTCACCAGGCTTTGGTACAGGCTGTAGAGTGCGGTGAGATCTGTCCAAAGTCGGCTCCTTCTCCAGGCTGAGCGCCTCTTTAAGCAACGCAGCGATGCTAGAGGTAGTGCAGCTGTTAGGACCCTCGGGAACACAGATTATACGAATATTATTACGACGTGACCTGTCGTCCAATTCTTCACATTTATTATCCAGTTTAGTTAAATCTGCTGTAAGACGTTGTATCTTACTTTGCATTGAAATAATATCATCGGTACAACCGGATAGCGAGCGCTCCATCTCACCTATGGTACCCTTTAGCGCAGACAGTCTGGCATCAATGACGGCCTTGTCATTGGCCAGTTGTGTCTTTACAGCCTGTTATTCCGACTTAATTGTGGACAAGTCATCCCCCAATGCAGAACGCAGTTCCGCCTTAAAAATATCCGCGATTTCGTTCCTCAATGAGGACAATATCTCGAGCTTCAGCGCACCCGTGTCAATCACAGAGACTGCCTGGTGAACCGTGGAGTCAGCGCGCAGCGGCAAATCACGCGAAGGTGAGGCCGTGACCTGTGGATTAGGCCTCAGTTGTGACTGCGTTGTGCTCAAATTTTCAAATTCAAATTTTATTTGTCACATACACAGTCATACACAGTATAATATGCAGTGAAATGCTTATACGACCGCCAGTGACCTTAAAAAGAAAATAAAAGCTTGTACGTAAAATAAATAATCAATAAAAAGGAAATACTAAAGAAATAATTTTAACTAGTAAAATTAACTGTACAATAAGGGCATAATAAAATATTGCAAATAGAGTATATATGTATATAGAATTAAAGTGTCATTGGTTGTGCAAATATGCATGAAAGGTGACATGTGCAATTGTCCAGATGTATAAATATTTAGTGCAAGTGTGTATGAATGTGTCCATGATTGTCCAGTCAGTGTTGTGAGCTTAAAAGATGTTATTAGTCCTGTGTGGAGGTGTGATTGTGATTGAGAGACCTTATCGCCTGCGGGAAGAAGCTCCTCCTCAGCCTCTCTGTGTTGGCCTTTAGGGAGCGGAATCGCTTCCCAGACCGCAACAAAGAGAACAGTCCATTACTGGGGTGATACAGTGCTACGGGTTTTAGTATTTTTACAGGACATTGTAACCGCCTTTAGAGACAAATCTATAAATAAAACTGTTAACGGGGAAGAATGACAGTAAAATTAAAACTGAAAAGCTCAATTTAATAACAATTTTAACAATAATCCTCCGGAGCCTCCCAAAACACGTCCTACTCCATCATGAGCTCAACAGCGCCCCGAGTTAACACTTTTCTATGCTTTTAATATGCTTTGACTTTGCTTGTACACACACACGCACAATGCGTTGAAGACAAATGATCTGAGGAATGTTTCCGGTTTACTCAAGTTTAACCTGAAGGTGCGTCTCATCAGATGACGTCACCTGACCAAGATTATATAAGCCAAAATTTGCCGTTTGATACACACATGCTTCACAACCGGCAACACGAAAAAATATTCCCATAGCGTTTTCACCCAGCATCTAGTGTAGCCTTTGAAAGGGAACAAGTCTGATCCATGAAGACATCATCTCACACCTTAGAGCAGTGGTTCCCAAACTGGGGGGCGCGACCCATCTTGGGGTTGCGGAATAATTTCAAGGGGTCGTGAAAGGGATTAAAAAATTATAATTTTTGTGATTATAAAACACACTTTTCAGTATTACAAGTAAATGCTATAAATAAAAAAAATTTTGATTTGTAAAGATATTACTGATTGAGTGTGAGTGTTTAAATTGAGTGTTAAAAAAATTGCGACTCATAGATATGACATCACTGTGCAGTCACTGGCTCACTAGTTATTGCTACAGCGCACAACTGCACGTGAAAACCTCAACTGCCGAGATGGATAAATTTGTTATTCGCAAATCTAAAAATGTTAAGGAAATTGTTTGCCTGAGTCATCGGAACCATGTACATCGACCAAGCAAAAGAGCAAGACCCCGTCAGACCAAAGTAGGAAACGTCGGAAATACAGATGTCGCCCTTAAAACCCTGCGTGTTTTCCCGCGGGATGCCGCAATTTAGCGCGCGGCGTGCCGGGTCTTGCCGGAGGCAACATTCGGGAATTTTAAATAAATGTGTTGCGCTTCACTGAATATCCGCCAGATGGCGCATGGAAGGACTTTATCTAAAAGCCGGACCAAGTACAACAATGAATGTAAGGACGCGGATGAACAGTGCTGAAGCGAACATGAATTTTATTTTGTTTTATAATAGATCTTTCATGATGAATGAGTGTATATGTGCTTCACATTATCAAACACAGGCAAAGGAGACAGAAATTATTGAGGGATCCACTGAAAAAAGTAAACCTAGTTTAATGTGTTTTTTTTCTCATTCCATTAGTAAAAAAAATAATTTGCTCTTTTTAACTGAAGTGTCTAATTTATGCTTATGGGTGAATCTTTTTTTTTTTTTTTTTTGTATAATGCTGTTTACAGCAGGAAACCAAAGTGAAATATTTCATTTTGATCAAGGTACTCTTATTAGGTTGAGTGTGATTTGCGCATGCGCAGTCTTTAGACCATAGTTTTGCCGGTATAATTTTATTTCCGCCTCAAACCGGAGCATGACGTTGAAACAAGTAAGGAAGGATATCAGAACCTGTATTTCAGTTACTGTTAGTTAAAGCCCCTGATTAAACTTAAATCTAATCCATTCACAAAGGACATTTCTGCTTCAAACCGTGTCTCATGACCTCATGACGCAGCATTTTCACGGACTGAATCACATGCGGGTGGAGATTCTCAAAGAAAACTCCTTTAAACCAGGTAAGAAAGCAAACTCATGTCATTTCTATGTTAAATGTATCTCTTCTATGAGCAAATTCATGATTTATGTCAGGAACAACTACTTTGTAGATTGAGTTTTGTGTCCGTGTTTGCTACTGTAGCTAAAACCACCTATATTACCTGCATTAGCATTAGCTAACTAACGTGGTGATTTTCAAAAACACCGGAGTTTATACAGTAAGTCAGCGGCGCCGAAGAAAATAATTATATTTAAGTACCGTTGGTTAACGATGTAAAAATTAATAGGAAAGTGACGTAAACATAGAACAAGCTAATTTGGAGTGATTGCTGTTTGTAGTGTACTGCTTTCTATACTTTATACACACTGTAATTAAGATTTGCTAACATAAGAACTTGAGCCAGTCCAATTTTTGTTTTTACCTTTTTTTTTTTTTTTTTTAAAGATCAGTAATGAGTTTCTGAGAATTATATCTGCTCCACTTCAAGCAAGATTACTGGTTTCCTTGGACAAGCAACACTACAAACTAATTGAGATCATCAGAAACTAGGGAGGAACCCGTCAGAGAGAGAAGACCAGAGATATAATCTTCATCTTCAAGTTCTTGATCTGGTATGTATGGTACGGTTCAGGACCAGGGAGGGAGCCGGAGACAGCAGAACAAAGAGATGATATTGCCAGCACCAGCACAGGGAGCACAGTTTTTAGTTTAGATCTCATGTTTACATTTTATTGTATGTGAATGGCTTGACTGTAAACAACAAACAATGCAATAAATGTATAAAAAATATATACTGTATATATTTATTGTCTCTTTCCAGGACCAGGCATATCGTTCAATTATTTTTTGGCCAAATAGGCAGTCGTAACAAGAGGTGAGGGCGCGCGCGTCATCACATGTGCTTACCCGACTCTGCGTTCACCGTAAACTTCAATATACATTTGTTTATTTGTATATGTATGTTATTAATTGTACTTTTTTAGAGATTGTATGTGCGTGCACGGAGAGTATGTGTTAAGTTTATGTGGATAAGTTGATAAGTGTATCAGAAAGCATTAAAATGTTCATTTGAATTAAAATGACACACACACGTCTGTGTATACAGTACATCAATTACATATATATCAATTTCATTAGTTCGTTCATTCTATTTGAAGCTTCGGATGTTTTTTTTTTTTTGGTTTGGTTAGATTAGTTCTGAACTCGCTTCCTTGAAACTATCGCTAAAACAATGACACACACACATAGACACACACACACACAGAGACACACACACTCCCCTGAGCCCTCGGGAAACATCCAATCACCGTCGGTATACAAATGAGTCAAGACGTAGCCTAATGTGGTGTCGTGTCGGATTTCAGTGGTCACGGAGTGGGAAGACTTTGAAGAAGCTGCAGTGACAGTGAACAGCTGAACAACTTCACTTTTCCGTTTACCTCTGAGGAAAAAAAGCTGTATTTTGTTTGTTTATATTTTTATAGTAGTATAAGTTATAGTTTGGTCTGTACTGTTGTTCGCACCCTTGTAGAGAATAAATAAATGAATAACACCTTCATATCCCCTCTCAAGAGTGTCATAGTCCATTGTTAGTTTTAATGATCTGGCTGAAACTAATTATCACTACATAAGTACCCTAACACCATTGATCATGAGTCTCAGCTGAACCTAATTCTATACTTGTAACAGAAAATGTAGATGCAGATTCCAAATGTGTATTTATATAATAGATAGATAGATGTGTGTGTGTGTGTGTGTGTGTGTGTGTAGGCTCTACGCAGGGGCAAGAGAGGGCAGCGCACCCTTAAATGTCTGCACATGTTAATATATTCCTAAAATGTATATATTACAAGTTGATGAACTGATCTGCGGTAGCGATGACGTCACAGTCCGACAGCTTTAGAATGATGTTTGATCAGGTCTACTGTATATTCTGAACATAGAACTGCAAAATGTCTGATACAGTACTTTGGGGGAAACAAAGACTTAAACTGTTAAGTAATAACATTATTAATAACAAATATGTAATAGTTTTGATATTTGAAAATTTTTTATTTTAATGTAAAAGGACTATAGATAGAGACTTATAAGCAGCTGGTGTATCCGGGTTGTTTAATGAACTTTAAGCAAAAAGACAACATGTATTCATCTGTTTTATATAAATTACTGTTTTAACTTTGACTAGTTTTGGAAGAATAAATTGAATTGTTAAAGTCATGTTTTGCGTGTTTTAATTTTGGGGGATTGTTTGGGTATTTAAAAATTGTTTAGTTGAACCAACAACTTCAATGGGCAAAAAATGGGACACAACTTTGTTTTAAATAGTCAAAGAGTTGGGCTGAAAATAATAATAATAATTATTGATCATAGAAACAAATGAAACCAGTTAAACACTTGATTATATGTATTTGTGTTTGTGATTGTGACCCATAATAATTTTTTCTCAGTATAAATAAATGTTTTGGGTTTTAAGAACTCCAAAAGAGCAACGACAAACTTGGTATTCTTCCACCTTCCACTCCTGGTGTTAATTGCTCTGTGTGTGCGTGTGTGTTTTTGGCGGGGGGATGGGTGTGTGTGTGTTTTCGGCTGTTCAGCAGTTCTAAACACAAGCACAGTTTTTGTCCTTAACTAAAATACTTCAATACGTTAATAATGAATTTATTTTGTTGAATAAGGTAATAAGCGATATTTAAACCAAACCAGTAAGTTAAGTAAGTGTTCCATACATTAAAGTACTGTGTATAACCAAGTGCCCTAGCAAACACAGTTACAGTACAGTTTACAGTACAAACAGAGTGTGTGCGCTGGGGGGATTGGAAGGTGAGTGAGAATACTCATTTACAAGACAAAAGACGGTCAGAGGCAGGGCCGTTCTAGACCAGACAACACGGGGTGGGGGGAGGGGGGCATCATGTTCAAGCACTGTTTTTACCTCGCCTTACTGTATAGTAACAGTATTGTATTTGCTGAATTGTGTTGAGGCACGCAAACCCCCAGACCACAATAAGGTGGCAATCCCTCAGGGGGAAACTAAAAAATAAATATATATATATATATAATTATATAATAAAATATCCTTAATCCAGATTTTATCAATGACATAACATTTATCTAAGCTGGATGGTCTAATTCTCAAAACCGTTTAACCTAAAGAAAAACATAACACACTATAACTAGAATATTTACAAAACTGAAAGGTTGTCTTATGAATAATAAAAAATAGAAACTAAATTAAAACAGATGGGCTGTTGAACAGATCATAATATGTTTTATGTTTTCTGATTATAAATGATATATGGGTTGATTTTAGAAAGGCTAAATCAAATAGCTAGTTTTGGTAATGTCAGTCCAGTAACTATACTATGTAAAAGTAATTATAATATGAATTAATTAAGGGCAGGACCTAACCTAATGTTAATAATTTACACCATGATAACATTAGTATTCATGTTTTTGTATTTTTGTATTAACATTTTAAATGTTCAAATGAACGTTTCAGAGTATATAATTTGTCGTGTCATCTGTGATTGAGACCCATGAGTTAAATTGAAATATTTTTTATAGGTAGTAAGCCAAGTTTTAGTAACCTGCTTTAGTAATGGGCTCTAAAAGACAATGGAACATTACAGAACGTGCGAGTTGACGCCCATGCACAGATTAAAATGTTCATTTGAATTAAAATGACACACGCATGTCTGTGTGTGTGTATATATATATATATATATGTAATATATATATGTAATATATATATATATATATATATATATATATATATATATATATAGCTGCTGGGTAAATATAGGACTAACTAAATGCTGGGTTAATTTAACCCAGCAAGATGGGTTAAATATTCAATCCAAATGCTAGGTCATATTTAACTATAATGCTGGGTTAATTCTACCACATAAATGGTTCAAATGTTCTACCCATATGTTTGGGGTTTGTTGGTTCATTTTAACTGGAATGTTGGGTTAATTCTACCTCACAAATAGATTATTATTATTTTCATGTTTTACAGTGAATCTGTAAAAAAAACACCCATGTCTATTAAACAGTTAAATTATTTTGATATACTTGCCTATTACAAAAAAACATACATATATGCAATAAACACCATCCTATTACATGTTCTTAGAAAAAAAATATTTATTTTTCAAAAGCACAAGAACAGATAATCAACAGCGACATCATTACTATACTATCATTGATAAGGGCGGGATGGAGTAATTGCACAAATAGACTGAGGCAGCTTCTACAGAGCAGGATCTCTCTGTGACTTCAGATATCTTTTCTGAAGAACAAAACTATCCAGCTATTTTTTTTTTGGTTTGGTTAGATTAGTTCTGAACTCGCTTCCGTGAAACTATCGCTAAAACAATGTACTGAGCCCTCCTGAGGATATAAAGCTTTATTATTGTGTTTGAATAAATATTCAGATCTACCACAGCAGGTAATAAACTATGGTGTGTCATAAGCGAAGCAAACACCACGATTATGCCTCGTTTCGTTCGACGGGAACGTGGTTCACTTGGCCGCGGTGTATTTTAAACCTGTGGAATGTTTCACTGTTTATGCTCACATAAGAGGAACAAAAGCTCAATGAGGACTAAACCAATGACTTCGGTAACTCCACTGAGTGTAACATCTGCATAGTGACACTGAACATCTTCACTTTTCCGTTTACCTCTGAAAAAAAAGCTGTATTTTGTTTGTTTATATTTAGAGTTTTTATAACAGTAGAACAAGTACCCGCGCGGACGCACACACATAGACACACACACACACAGACACACACACATAGACACACACACACACACACACAGACACACACACTCCCCTGAGCCCTCGGGAAACATCCAATCACCGTCGGTATACAAATGAGTCAAGACGCAGCCTAACGTGGTGTCGTGTCGGATTTCAGTGGTCACGGAGTGGGAAGACTTTGAAGAAGCTGCAGTGACAGTGAACAGCTGAACAACTTCACTTTTCCGTTTACCTCTGAGGAAAAAAAGCTGTATTTTGTTTGTTTATATCTAGAATTTTTATAGTAGTAAGAGAGAGTTATAGTTTGGTCTGTACTGTTGTTCGCACCCTTGTAGAGAATAAATAAATGAATAACACCTTCATATCCCCTCTCAAGAGTGTCATAGTCCATTGTTAGTTTTAATGATCTGGCTGAAACTAATTATCACTACATAAGTACCCTAACACCATTGATCATGAGTCTCAGCTGAACCTAATTCTATACTTGTAACAGAAAATGTAGATGCAGATTCCAAATGTGTATTTATATAATAGATAGATAGATAGATAGATAGATGTGTGTGTGTGTGTGTGTGTAGGCTCTACGCAGGGGCAAGAGAGGGCAGCGCAACCTTAAATGTCTGCACATGTTAATATATTCCTAAAATGTATATATTACAAGTTGATAAACTGATCTGCGGTAGCGGAAAAATCCGCTGAAATAGGACAGGCACACTAACCCGCACACACACACATACACACGCGCGCACACACACACACACACACACCTCCCTTGAGCCCTGCGTCTGTCGGATTTCAGCGGTCACGGAAAGACTTTGAAGCAGTTTATATATGAATCTAAGCTTGAACTTATCAGCATTGTAAATATATAATACTTTTCAAATAAAATCGCTATTACTTTGACCCTGAAGTTTAGTTTAGCACACACAAAAAAAACAGAAAAGTCATTTCTGGTAAATCAACGGAATGTGTAGTTTATTTACAGTAATTCATTAAAAAATGAATATACATTGTACAGTACACGGTAAACACGGGAAAGATTACAAAATGAAAAAACAAACAGTGTCTACTTTATAAACAGCTTAGTATGTGCGTCGAGATGCTGAAATCCCTTGCATGTTTTTGCTTCCAAGTGGAGAGATATTTGACCGATAGCCTAGAACAAAAGATCTATAGGTGTGATCACAACCCCCTCCGACCGACCGTGCCATCAATCACTGACCACCTCAGAAGTTCCCTCCAATGTATGGCTGCAATACTTGTTTTGCAAGTATTTTTAACACCATTCAAAGGCTTCAAAGGGGCAGTTATCGGCTATGACACGTTGAAGGAGAACTTAATAGTTCTCAAAAATAGTGTAAATGTCTGCAACAATCACTAACCATTAAAATGTTTTTTTTTTGTAATTAAACACGAAAATATTAATTATATTTCCATATATATACATACACACACACACACACACACACAAGGGCGTAGGTTTGCTACCTATGACTCCAACTAATAATAATAACACACTATAACTAGAATATTTACAAAACTGAAAGGTTTTCTTATGAATAATAAAAAAAAACATTATAACTCAAAAAGATCATATTATGTTTATATATATATATTTTATAGTAACTGAACAGCTCTCTTCTCTCCAATCCACTCATACACCACAGTCTCCTATTTCTCTGTGCGCGCGCTGCAGCCTGTGAATGAATACACGCAGCGGAGGTTTTACATATTTAAAACGTAAAAAGGTGTCTCCATCATAAATAGCCCTGAATTAACTAATATATATATATATATATATATATATATATATATATATATATATACATACACACACACACACACACATGTTTTGTGAGATTTTCCCTTACTTGGTTTTATCAATTTATATTACTCCCTATAATAATGTAAACATTGCTAATTTATGTTTTGGAAAGAAACTTAAGTAATTATTTCATCTATATCTTTCATAAATCACACAACTAAAATATAATTAAACAGTTTATTCACCAACATTACCAAATATTTGTGACATTCACAGTCTAGATCCAAGTTGTCTTTTTAATAAAAGTGCATTCAGCTAAAATTTGCATCCATAGAAAAAAACTGCACGGCACCAGGGCCTGAAATACTTGTTTTAAACAAAATTGTGTAAAATAATAAATAAATAAAATACAGCATTCATTTAGAAATAAAATGCAGCAGAAAATACTTTAAACAAACTGTAGAATAAACGTTAAAACGTAATAGCCCTCTGAAGCAGTGAAGTTGCAACTTTCAAATCAGCACTCTGGACTTGTGCACTTAAAAGTATGCCATTGAAACCTTAATGCATGAAAACATTTTAAGCTGAACATGTAAACACAACATGTAAACACTTGTAGTCAAGCCAAATCAAATGTTTTAAGATGATAACTTCATCTTTAAAGCTTGCACTTTTGGTGATAGCTTAATCCCATCAAGTTCTAGAAGAACTTTCTGAAAATAGCCTCTCCTTCAAGGATTATGGATACACCAACCGGTTCTTCCCCTTCAACAGCACGGACGACAAGGATTTTAAGAAGGTGTCACTTCGTCTGTCCCCCTGCATAAAATTTACAAGAAAATAAATCATTTATTTTGAGAAGCAAAAAAATCTGAATTGCTTCAACCTGTGCTGACTTCATTGAGAAAAAAATAATAATAAAAATAAATGATAATAAAAAAATGACCATCACTTCATATACTTCATATTGTTAAACTTGGGTTAAATTGCTTTATCTTGCATCAGTAAAACATGGCATGAGATGGCTTTACAGTGTCAGGAAATCCTATGATGAATGCTGAGTTTGTATTTAAAGGGTTAGTCCAAACATGAAAATTCGTTCAATAATTACTCATTTATATATACATTTGCATTTATACAGTATGCTTCTGTCCAATACAACAAACACTATATTCAAGGTATTAATAAATTGTATAATTAATAAGAAAACAATGCTTTACCAGGCAATCATCAAAGAGATCCTCTTCAGATTCACGTCTCATCTTTACACTTTGTTTCTGTGAAAATATTTACATTGTATCATTACATAATCTTTTATTCGTACAACTACATTCAGGCATTTCTTCATCTTTTGTAAGTTTGCCTTTATCCAAAGCAAATTACAAAAGAGGAAGGCGTCAAGCAGTGCTACTAACACAAAGTTTCTGACACCGTTAGAAAATACAAGATAGAACAGTGAGGGATTAAGGAAAAAGTGAGAAGCAAGAATCATGTGTGCAAAGATTAAGCATGTAGGGTCACAGGATGACTCGACTTATTTTTATTGTCTGCAATGCGATTTAGACAAATTAGAACTGCGGTAAAGCCAGCCGCGGTTCAGAAGAACACGGTCAAGCCAGCCGCGATTGATTTTAGTGTGCGCACATATTACAGTGATTACGGTAGTTTCAGGACCGACACAGAGACAACGCGCTTTCAGAGCGCTTTTCATTTAGACGCCCAGGACTGAGAGATAATACAACATGCTCGTCAATTTTTACTTGCTTATTTATTTGCATTTCTGCTTTAATATCCGTGTTATTTATTGGTGACTTTGACGGTTGTCTGTTACAATATTTTTCTTAAATATTCACCATTCAAATAATTGTTTTATGTAGATAAGTTACAGCAGAATTCGTAGAAAACAGACAAAATAATGTATTTAGTCTTTCTAAATACCAGAATTGATTTTTATTTTGTTTTACTGTTCAAAAGTAGCAGTTATTCTTCAATGAATGTTTTCTATAATGAGGATTAACGTCTGCTTTGGAAGAGAGGTCAAATAAACAAATGTTCACAATGGGGAAAAAAAGTTAAATAAAATGCCTTTATTTCACTTCAGAGACCTATGAAAAAATAAATTCTAGTAAGTATAAAACGCCATGGTCAGTTTTTATCCCATATAATGTACACACATTATATGATAATAAAAAAAAAGTAGAAAAAAAACAATGATCAGTTCTTATTCAGGACGTCCCATACTATATACACACCACATATGAAACTATTTTACTGCAGCATTTTTGAGATATTGGACATTATTACACTTTAAAGGGGTATAAAGACCCCATTTCTAATAAGTAGAAAAAAAACAATGATCAGTTCTTATTCAGGACGTCCCATACTATATACACACCACATATGAAACTATTTTACTGCAGCATTTTTCAGATATGGGGCATTCTCTCTGTGTTGTTCATGAAACTACCGTAATCGCTGTAATATGCGCGCGCACTAAAATCAATCGCGGCTGGCTTGACCGTGTTTTTCTGAACCGCGGCTGGCTTTACCGCAGTAAATTAGAGCTGCTGTCAATACTGTATGAACATATGTACAGGTTCTTTACTCGTAACTCATTAATAAAGTCCGGCTTCAGAAAAAAAACGTTTATTGCTAGTGCTCTTTTACCATTTAATGCTTTAACACACACGACTCAGTTTGTTCAGAAATGGCATCTAACTGGCGAGGCTTTGTCTGAACACGCCGTTTTCACTCGGGTTGGGGGAAAGAAACACACATCTCGGTGTATTAATCCGCGTGCTCGGTTCGTTATTATTTTATTTATTTATTTATTTACCACAGGACCCATGGGGGCTCCGTAGGTTCAGGTTTTTACACGAAAACGGTGTTTTGTGAATCTCCACACTATTAAAAACTGAAATTGCTAATTGTACGTCCTGAGATTAAGATGAACATTAATTGGGAGTCATGAAAGCGAGAATCACATCCAAAAAAGAAAGCTAAACTTACCTCGAACACGACAAACTCCAGCTGCAGCCACACCGTGTTGTAACCTCCGTGATGATCCACAACCGACTGATACACAGCGCCGGCACAGCGACTCCAAACACGCATGCGCAGTTTAATTTGCACACATTTTCGGCTTCAGTAGACACACAATACTTCAGACTGAAACACGACTGCCCCCTACAGGTAATGAAGGGCATGTTCACAGCTTCCCGCACGCAGCCGCGCAAAGCCGCGGCAAGTCACGGGATCCCTTTTCTCGAAACGCAGGTTTTTAATGGCGACATCTGTATGAGGAAGAATTCATAAAGTGCAGTATCAGTATTCACTACCGAATACACGAGTTGTCCCGTGCAGCAATGGATGTACTGCTTCAATTTGGATCTACATATTTGTGTGAGCAGTCTTTTTCCGCTGTTACATATATAAAAAATAAATACAGCTCACGTCATGATGTCGAAGATGATATGCGGGTAGCTGTATCCACCATCAGGCCACGAATGAAGCTTTTGTGCTGTTTTGTGCAAAAACTAGTACACCCTTCCCATTGAAAGGTAAGCCAAAATTATTTTGATGTATAGTAAATGTAGTCAAAATACTGAACAGCTTATGTTTATTGCTTGATTTTGATAGTGGGAATCGCGAGATCTTGTCGATCTTCAATTAGGGGTCGCTGGCTTGAAAGTTTGAGAACCACTGCCTTAGAGAACTTTCAGGTACATGACTGATTGTAAAATTGAAGCTAATACATGTACAGTATATGTAGCATTACCTGTATGTTACATGTATGTTTGATTAGTTTGCTAAATGTGTATTTTCCCAAAACTATGTAAATGAATCTATATGTGACTGTATGTTGCTGTAAGAGTTTTATTTAACCTGAAATTTCTGAGAGTATTCTGTACATACAGTATCCAGTACTTTAAATAAATTTGTTTTTGTCCACTCATTGTGAGTGGCACACAGAATTCCACTGCATAGTCAACCTGAATGAATATGTGGGTGGGATGATGGCACTCTTGAATAGCTGCAGGGTTGATCAAAGGTCTGCTTCAGTATAGTAAAACTGGGGCAAGGTTTTTGTACAGTGCAGCTGAATTTCCTGTCACTGTGGGCTGCAGAGCACAGTAATACAGTGCAGAGTCTGACACAACAGCAGAGATGATGAGCAGATCCACTTGTTTATTTTTATCATCTATTTCAGCTGATAGATGAGGGTCAGTGCCAAAAACAGAACCACTTGTAGTGATGAAAAGAAGGTACTCAGGATTTGACTTTTTCTGATTGTACCAGTATAGAGTTGGTGAACCACTCGTTTCGTAGCTGCAGGACAGGGTAACATTTTCACCTTCATGTACAACTTTATTAGTGAGAAGTGGCTCTATTGAATCTGCCATGGAGTCATCTAGAAAAGAGAAGAAAGAATTTTTAATTTTTAACAAAATCAAGCCAAAATTACATATTGTAACTCTACTGCATTCTGATTTTAGTTGCATCCACATTCGTTAATAACTAATATAACTCTTACTGAAACAACAAAAAGTGAATGTTAACTCACCCAGTGAAAGCCAAAGACACATGAATATAACAATATACATAATGAATGGTGTTTGGGAAATAAAAAGTATTCTAAGGCCTTTCTCTATGAAGCTACCACCATACACATTCATGAAACTCCACCCACAGTGTTACATAATAGGGTCACCAACGCTGGATAAAAAACTCTTTACTTGTCACACCATCCTGGTTTAACATTCAGTCTCACATTTAAATTTCGTCAAAATAATAAGGCATCTAATTTATTTCAATCTATAAAATGATAATAAAAGTGTAAATATTTTAGTCAATATTTTGTACAAGGGGTGTTATCTTAGTCCTTTTTTTCTAACTCATCTTAAGTACTGTAACAGGCCATGCTGGTGTTAATCCAATGTTAAATGGATAGCCAGGCACAAAAAACTGTCACTGATCTGTGTTTTCCTGAAAGAAGACTTCCTTTATTTCCTATGAAAACATCAGCAATTAAATGGATGGCAGGGGGAAAAACATTTTGGGGAGAAATGTATATTTGTTCATTAGAAAATATATATCGTGATTTACTTTTTCTTCATTTAAAAAGTCCTATGATGAAAAATGTGAAAAGCACCTTCTTTTCAATAACTGATTTTATTGCTTTATTTTGCCATCTAGTGGAAGAATTGAGTTTAGCACTTATCCTTGAACTTTTCATTCAAGTATTTTCAAAAATAATTTTAATATAAAACATACCTCCCAAAACCATTGCCTTAGGACAGTGGTTCTCAAACAGCTTCGTTTATTCACCACTTAAAGGGCTGGGTGAATTTTCAAGCCTCACTTGTCAACAAAATGATAATTAAATTGGCCTAGTTAAAAATAAAAAATGTATTGAAATATAAATTTCTAAATCAATAAGATCGAATAACACCAAGTTCAAAAAAGATAAAATACAGGTGCAATTGTTATAATTCAGCCTTACTTTGTCACTTTGCAATCTGTGCAACAACAAGCAAATGCATTTGGCAATAACCATGAACAAGTCGAGAACAGGAGAAACAATAGGACCAACATGTGAGTCTTATTACTGCACTGGTTGCTGTAATGAGCCTGTTTTGTACTGCACATCTTTTCAAAATGGGGTTGCAGGCTTGATACTGCTACCCTCAAGTCATGCTCACTGATGAGCTGAGATCTGAAATTCATGTGCATTTTGCAAATGACCCAAAATATCTGTCTATCTGTTGAGTAGAGCCCATGACATGCAATGTGAACGTCCGGGCTCCACACTCTCAGGCATCCTAATGAAAAAGAGGTTCCAATATGTCTCCCAATTTATTATTTTTCTTCTTCTTCACCAAGCAGATATGGCAAACCATAACAGACTAAAGATTTGTGGGTGTACAGTATTATGGAATAAGGGCAATACAGTACATGCTGTTTAGGGAAAGAACAAATAAAGAAATAAAGATAAACTAAGATGCACAGAAGATTTTAGTGATGGTCTAAATAGTAACCATAACAGGGAAAAATGTTCAAATGTTCTGGTAAAGACTCGAGTTTTTTACTATGTGCTTCTGGTCTTATCTTTGAACATTAGCGCTTCCGCCTGCAACAAATTTCTTCTTTCTGCGTGTCGGACACTGAATGTAGCCTGGACTAATAAACTTTAGTCTTCAGTGCTTCCACCTGCAACAAGTTTAATTTTGCCCATCAAATATTGCATATGCTCCGAATTTATAAACTTTGATCTTCAGCGCTTCTATAAACTCTTTATCGAGCCGGACCTTCTAATGAACACTATGTGACTCAATTAGTCAAAGTACCTGCTACATCTTGGAATAAACATTGCTCTCGCTTTTCTTTCTGAAACTCAGTGTTTTCGCCTTTAAAGCAAGAAAACATTTTTTTTTTGTGGTGCATCTGCTTTTGCAGTCTGCCCAACTTGGACGGTGACTGACAAAAGAACTGACAATGAATCTGTACCATAGCTACTAACATGACCGAAATAAAAACCAACTATTCTGAACTATTACTGAGGTGTTAACGATATGATAATGACCTCATACTTTCCCATTAATGGATAGACATTGGAGGAATGGGACATGTGTCAGATGCCCAGCTATTTAATGACAGTGAGCTACCAGAGTGTATAGAGGATGGTGCTGTCCTCCACCAGAACTGATGACCAATGATGACAAGCCCAAGCCTTATTTTATCCTCGGTGATAACACTTTCGCCCTACAGGACTACAGAGGGACATGTGTTGTGAAGAATGACTTTGGCATCCTTGCCAGTGACTGTATTTTTGTTATTAACAATGTGTTTCTTTTTATAAATATAAATTACATTTTGATGTTATACAATGTGCTTTCATTTAAAATATAATTTTGATGGAACTTGATGTATAATTATAATGATATTAAAATTCACGAAAAAAGGTACTCATGTAACATGACTCATTTTATCATGTTCATATTAAAAATGTAATATGTATTCCAAAGTTTTGAATGAAATAACCAAACCACATTTTAAGAATACAAATTATATGGTAAATTTGTCATCCTACTTTATTATGAAATTAACAGAAATGATCAACCCGCTGACATTTTGGATTATAACATTTTTATCTAACCTGTAATACATTTTCAATCTTGTTTAATCATCAATATTTTTCTTAAAATATTGCTTTCTTAATTTTTTCATTACTACCATCTAAATTTAATATGAGTATTTTTGGCTGTCGATTGAACAGGTAAAGAGGCAAAAACAATGCTTAAAAACCTATAACAACTCAATAACAATGCTTAAGAATTGAAATCGAGCTGGTACCAAGACGTTAAAAAATTTTGCCGGGAGGCACCAGCCCAAGTTTTTGACCATGTTCCAATTTACTTCCCAATGCTGACGACGCTACTTGACAGAATTCACACTGAGCTAGTTGGTAATGATTCAACATTATCAACTGTTTTGGCTTCTGTATATTAAAACTATGTCAAGGGTTTTCTACAGTGCAGTTTGATTTCCTGTCACTGTGTACTGCAGAGCACATTATATACTGTAGTATAGTGCAGAGTTGATACAGCAGCAGAGGAGATGAGCAGATCCAGCAGATATTTTAACCTATTTTTTAGCACAAGCAGTAATGCAACTCAGAAAAATTGCAACTCAGACTAGCAAACTTCAGATATAGTAGATTAATGGAGTACTAACTAAAATCTTTCTGAAAATAAAATAAATTAAAATAAAATGAGATAAAATAAAAATGTATTTTAAAAAAGTCAATATTATCTCACCTATTAAAAACCTCATGCACATAAACAAAATAGTGAACATAATGAATAGTGTTCACCTAATGAAAATATTCTGAGGTCTTTTTAATACTCTTTTGTGTTAACATCTTAAAGGTACGGTTTCATGACGCTGCACCCCACAGCATTACATGATTAACATCAACTCTTATACTGAACTGCCTGCCACCTAACAGTATTGTAGCGTTTTACCGCCGGAAAGGATGTTGGAGAGACAAGTGAGCTTTATTTGCTGCCCAATGCAATGGCTGGGAGTACTTTATTACCACACAGCACTATATAGCATGAGCAGCACATTCACTGTTATAGCACACACAGAGAAAGCACACATACCAACACACCCAAACATTGGCCGAAGCCATTACCCCAAACACCTTTCCCAAAGGTGTCTGTCGTCAGCCGCCGCCCCACCCACGCCACAGTATGAATGCAGATCAATACCTGCTTTCTGTTTCACCCAAATGAGGATGGGTTCCCTGTTGAGTCTGGTTCCTCTCAAGGTTTCTTCCTATTACCATCTCAGGGAGTTTTTCCTTGCCACTGTCGCCCTCGGGCTTGCTCACCAGAAGAAGAAGAAGAAGAAGAATATTCAATTATTGTCACATGTACTTTTTACAGCACAGCGAAATTTCTTCTTCGCATATCCCAATTAGGAAACTGGGGTCAGAGCGCAGGGTCAGCCAGCTTACAGCGCCCCTGGAGCAGATAGGGTTAAGGGCCTTGCTCAAGGGCTCAACAGTGGCAACTTGCCGATGCTGGGGTTCGAACCCCCGACCTTCCGATCAGTAACCCAGAAACCCACAGCCTTAACCGATTGAGCCACCACTGCCCACTAAAGCATGTACCTTAAGCAGGAATCGAACCCGGGTCTCCCACGTGAAAGCACCAAATCCTAACCACTACACCACCACACTACTGCAAGGCTGTAGTGTCACCAGGGACTATCTAACCATTTTGATTCATAAACATTCACATTCCATACAAACTTAAATAATTCTTTTGATTGTGTAAAGCTGCTTTGCGACAATGACAATTGTTAAAAGCGCTATACAAATAAAATTTAAATTAATTTCTTCCCTTTGACACTCAGGTTTCCACCCGGATCTCAGCATGTCTGGCAGACATCTCATCCTGGATGGCAGCTCATCAGCTGAAGCTTAATCTGAGTAAAACTGAACAGTTGTTCATCCCTTGTGACTCATCTTCAGGTCAAGACCTTGTGATATCCCTGAACAACAACCAAATCACTCCTTCAGCCACTGTCCGCAATCTTGGGGGAACCATGGACAATCATCTGTCATTTTCCCCACACATCACTAACCTTACTCGCTCTAGTAGATTTCTTTACAATATCAGAAGAATCCGCCCATTTCTTTCTTCACAGGCTATTCAGGTTCTATCTCAGTCCCTTGTTATTTCAAGACTGGACTACTGCAACTCACTCCTGGCAGGCCTGCCTCTGTCCACAATTCGTCCTCTGCAACTGATCCAAAATGCAGCAGCACATCCCGTTTTTAACCTTCCCAAGTTCTCCCACACCCCCCGACTCCTCCGCTCCCTGCACTGGCTTCCTGTAGCTGCCTGCATCAAATTCAAAATGCTGATGCTTGCCTACAAAGCTAAAAATTGCCCAGCACCCACTTACCTCTCAGCTCTAATCACAGCACGCACTGCACCACGTTCCCTCCGAACCTCCAGCACTGCTCGCCTCATCCTTCCATCTTTCAGAGATCGAGGGGGGCATTAATCCAGACTCTTTTCTGTTCTGGCACCTACAGTAGATGGTGGAAGGAACTTCCTCTAGATGTCCGTACAGCAGAGACTTTGACAATCTTTAAACAACGACTCAATACGTGTCTGTTTCTCCAGTACTTGGACTAATCCCCCCCCCCCCCAAAAAAAAAAAAAAAAAAAAAAAAAAAACTTTTCCCAGTTGTGTTTCACTAATGGAACTTAGTTATTAATCTAGTTAACCCAAAGTAAGTATCTATCCAGTGATGTCAATTTTAAAGCACTTTTTGTAAATGCCTAAATGTAAATGTGAATTGAATTCAATGATAGTTGAATGGTAGTGTCAATGTTGCAGACAGATTCCTTACTTAATGCTGTTTCCTGGCTTTACATTCAGCCTTACATGGGGAACCGGTCATTTTCATTAAAGTTGAACTGAAATTGTTATTTATTTAAAAAATTGTATTTACTCAATCATTCTCTATATTTCTTATTCTTTACAGAGCCTGGAGCCCTCTACAGAGACAAGGGTCACGAGGTGGTGACCATCGAGGTGCCCATCCATCGCATGCCACACAAGAATAAACTCACACACAGACACACACCATGGGCAATGTCTTTAGACTGTGGGAGAAAACACATCAAGCATGAGGAGACCATGAAAATTCCAGCCCCCAGACCCAGGGTAGAAACTAAACCACAACCCTTGAGGTGGGAGGCCACATGAGTTTCATTCATTCATCTTCTATACCGCTTTATCCTGTATTATGGTCGCGGGGACCTGGAGCCTATCCCAGGAGACTCTGGGCACAAGGCAGGGTACACCCTGGACAGCGTGCCAATCCATCGCAGAGCACACACACACTCATTCACACACTATGGTCAATTTAGGAACGCCAATTAGCCTAACCTGCATGTCTTTGGACTGTGGGAAGAAACCGGAGTACCCGGAGGAAACCCACCAAGTACTGGGAGAATATGCAAACTCCATGCACACAGACGGGAATCGAGCCACATGAGTTTATCTACAAAAACATACTGTAATATAGGTCATGGGGGATCATGAAGTAATAAATTTAGCTTGGGGGGGGGGGGAAGCATCACATCTTGCAGCAGGAGAACGTGTACAGCACAGAGAAAGAGGACAGGCGATAAGATATGATACAGGCTCTTAATGATAAGATTTATGTAGTGACTTAATTAGCTTTAATAAATTTTTATGTTTCATAATAGTGCAATAACTTTACAGAACAGAGTTTTTTGTTTCATTTTCCTACCACTTGTCACGTTCTGCTATGATGTTGGACTGTGGGCTTGGTGTGGAGGCATAGATGCAGAGGAGATGCAGTGAAACAAAAAGAGTCTTTAATAAATAATCCAAACAAGCATGAACAAAACATGAACTAAGGAAATTGGCTTAAACTTGGAGCATAAGAAACAGAACTCAAACACTTAGACATAAGACTAGGGATTACATACATTGATACACAATACAGACATGGGATACAAACTGGACAAGACAAGACACACAAAAACAGCCTAACGGACTAAACATTAGGGACTATGCATGCAAGGGATAAACAAACACGAGACAGGCTTGGCTAGGTCTACTGGCTGTGCTGCACATTAGCTGCTAAGCTAGCTCATAGCTAATCAGACTAATGGCTAAACAGGCTAGTAGCCTGAGACCCAAGGGATTGAACAGACAAGGTACACAGCAGACTAGGTATGAAACAGACTAAGAACTCTAAAAGGTTGGTGACTAAAGATGTTAGTACCTAAACAGACTAAGAGCTAATCAGACAATGAGACTAGACAGACACGAAGACTAGACAGACTAAGATCTAGACATGTTAGTATCACCCTCATTAGTATTGAAACAGACTAATAACGAAACAGGCAATGGGGGTTACTTACACAAAAGGGTAAACACACAGGGCTAATTCTCCTAGAGGCTAATCCTGCTAGGAGACACAAAGACAAGGACATCTCAATATAAACAAACTTAACTTAAAGTGCTCCTGAAACCAAAAGGCCAACTATAATCAAACCAAACAGAACAAAACAAAACCCACATAACAGAACAGAAATTATATTACTTTAACAAACAGGTATTTATAACAATGCTAATGAGCCTCCTCAGTTCAGGTGAGCATCCACGTCACCTGACTGAGGAGGCTTCTGGGAAACTGAGTCTAGGAACAAAACTACAAACTAAAAAACACTGCCCTCTAGTGGGCAACCCTCACACCACGGTCCAAAAAGATACTGTCCATCACTGATATCCTATTCAGCAAAAATAGCCCTTACACCCATTGCTCCCATAATAATTCAATTAAATTCAATTTCATTCATTGCAGCTTTTTTCATAACATCGCAATACAGCTTTACAGAATAAAAGAAAACTAAGAAAATTAGTATTAAATGTATAAGAAAATATGTATAAATAAAAATGATCAGATTGTCCTTGTTGAGCAAGCCAGGGGCAACAGGGGCAAGGAAAAATCCCTGAGTTAGCGACACAATGAGTAAACAGACTTACTGTAACAGGGAAAACATTCTCATTTGGGTGATAACATATAGCAGGGATAGATCTGCTGTCATACCAAGTGTTAGGTGGCTGTTTCCATCAATATGGAGTCCACTTTTATTATTGAAGGCTCAGGTACAAAACTATTAGAATTTTACTCCTGTACTATTGACTGCAGGCATTAGGCATTATAGAACAGCTGTCTGAATCTGCCAAGTCCAGTGTGACTGTTGCTTTGTATAATAGGCTTTGGATCCAGTGGAACTCCTTGAGAAACTGATTCCTAATGGTAAATGAATACATATTTAGCTGCAGTGTATATCTATTATGTTACTGACCAAGGACAAAGGATTTTGAACTATCATAAAGAATACTATCATCATAAATTTAATAAAACAGATATTAACAATAAAATTAATCAATCATAACTATTCCTTTGGGCAACAACATAATTTATTTAATAATGTGTTGGGCAGTTCTTAACTCAATCCTAGTAATATTATTAATCCGCTAAATAATTTTCTTTGCATAATGCAGCCAAATAATGTGACCCTTTTGATTATACTGTTAATTTAGCACCTGGGAAGGGGTGAGATACAGTATATTAGGCAGCAAGCTCCATCCATCCCACAGCATCACTTGACAGTGGCAACAATGTTGCTGACAGATTCCTGAACATAATATTTTTCTGAGCTTTACATTCAGTACCACATGTACAAGCTGTTGTTTTAATAAAATCGAGTCAAATGACGGGGGGAGGGGGGGGGGGTCAAAACACTTCTACGTCAATGCACTACTACAGAACAACTCTGTGTGGCTGCTATGGAGAGACTTTCTGGACACACAGTATTCGCTCAGTGTAATATACATGTAACTACATTAAGGTTTTAACAAAAACATGGTTTTATTTCTTTTCTTTGTTTATCTATAATATTTTTGCATAAAAAGGTGGCTTAGGTAAATAATAATAATAATAACAATACTACTACTACTACTAGTAATAGCAATAACAAAAACAATAATAATACGAATGATAATTGTTATTATTATTATTGTTTATTAATTTATTTGTTTGGTGTATTTATTCAATCATTTTCTATACCGCTTAATCCTGTGTTCAGGGTCGCGGGGGACCTGGAGCCTATCCCAGGAGACTTCGGGCACTAGACGGGGTACACCCTGGACAGGGTGCCAATCCATCGCAGGGCACACACACATACACACACTCACACACCCAATCACACACTATGGGCAATTTAGGAACGCCAATTAGCCTAACCTGCATATCTTTGGACTGTGGGAGGAAACCGGAGTACCCGGAGGAAACCCACCAATCACGGGGAGAACATGCAAACTCCATGCACACAGAGACGAGAATCGAGCCTGGCCGGGGAATCGAACCCAGACCCTAGAGGTGCAAGGCGACAGTGCTAACCACTACACCACCGTGCCGCCCTTATTGGGTGTAGTAGAGTGTTATTTATTTCTAAATAAATTTTGTGTCAAGGTTTTTGTACAGTGCAGTTGGATTTCCTGTCACTGTGGGCACCAGAGCACAGTAGTACAGTGCAGAGTCTGATACAGCAGCAGAGGAGATGAGCAGATCCACTTGTTTATTTTTATCATCAATGTTAGCAGATAGACGTGGTGGCATAGGGTTAGTTTTAGCTCCATGTGGGCAAATGTAAAGAAGGTACTCAGGATTCAGTTTTGGATCTTGTTTGTACCATTGCAGGCTGTTTGTTGAAGTACTCTTTTTGTAGCTGCAGGACAGAGTAACAGTATCACCTTCAGCTGCAACTTTATGGGTAAAAAGTGGCTCTATTGGATTTGCAGTGGAGTCACCTGTCATAGAGAAGAGATCAGTATTTTTAACACAAGCAAGCAGAATTTCCATATTCAGTCTCACATTCTGATGTTTCCTAACTCTTCACAGATTAATTAATCATTAGTTGAACCCTTTCAAAAACAACACAAAATCAGCATTAACTCACCTAATGAAAGCCACAGACACATAAATATAACAGTAAACATGATGATTGAGTGAAGGACAAAACAATATGTTGAAGCCTTTCTGTTTGATTTGAACATGTTAAAAGTTAATGAAGCTCCACCCCTCAGCCTCATATGACATTGTTAATTATGATGCTGACAGATTCTTAACCCAATCTTCACATCTTAATTCACATCCTCACATGGGGAACGTGCCATTTCAGGACTGTGGCAAAAGAGGTTACAACCAAGGAGATTGCTACAACTACAAAAATTGGGTTAAGAAGTATCCAATGCATCCTTAAGGAAGAATGGCCAGTAAAATGTGAAGTGATCATGATTGGAAATCAATTACTGTAAATGTGAGGTGAAAGAACATAATGAAAAAAACAACAACTAAAACTCGTGACTATGTTCAGTTCAGACCAATGTACAGATAAAATCTTTCATTTATTTATATAGATTCTTTCTTTTTAGAGACTATGAGTCTCATCGACATACTGTGCTTGAAATCTTCTTTAAACATCAGGTTTACAACTACAACCACAAGAAATTTTATCACTAGTCCCAAGATCCATTTTGATATGAATGACCCTTGTATAAATTATATATTTTTATTTGTTATTCCCTTTTATATAACTATACAAATGTTACAAACATACATAGGAACTTGATAAAAATAACTTTAGGCCATATAATTTGTCATTTGATATAGCTGGTAGGTATGCTACTTAAAGTTTGTTTTGTGTTTGTAGTAGGTGAATATAAGATAGGTAAGTTTGACTTTGATGTAAATCACATTGGTTTGATATAATACTGGCAGGTTGGATTTTAGGGAAGATTATATTACAGTAGCTAAATGTAATATACTGTACTGTACCTACACATTAAGGTTTTAACAAAAGCATTGGTTTAATTCACTACTCTATATTTATTTATTTATAATTGTCATGCACACTCAATCTGCGCCCGGCACTAGGACCCGGAAGTAAGACGGGCGCAAAACCAGGAAGTATAAAAGAGGTAAACAAACGATGGCTTACCGCTCAGTCATTGAGTTCGGCCCATGTCAGCTCCAGTTGTCGTTTCAGCAAACCGTGAGTACTCACATGTTGGTTCCGTTTGTCTTTTGCTATTGTGTGTGTATTTCTAGGACGCGGGTTAAATTTGTGTTTTTCCCTTGCTCCGTTTTTGTGAGAGTCCTTAAACTAAATCGCGTGGTTATCCTGCCTGCTCGCTTCTTTCCGCGTTTGGGTTTATCCTCCACGCTACATTGGGCTAACCGCTAAAGCTACGTCTTCTGGTCACCTCAGGTTAGTCCATCTTGACAGAATGACTGAGCCCTCCGCGGTAAACCCAGCGGATTATGCGAGTCTCTGCGACGTTGTAGATCCGCATGCGGCGTTAATCAATCAGCTGACCGGGGATCTCGCGTCCCTCCGCCGCGAGGTCGCTGAGCTCCGGCGGGAGAATGCGAATCTCCGCGCGGCTGTTGATGACGTCACTGCTCGATCGCACGCCGCGGGGGCCGCGGCGCCGCATCCCCCCCCCCTCCCTCCTTCTGATGTTTTTCTCTCTCTACCAGAGAAGTGGAACGGCACGGACGGGAAGTGCAGCGTTTTTCTGACAGCTCTCGATCTGGTGTTTGAGTTTAATGCCACCAAGTACTCCACACTTCGCATTTGTACACTTCGCATTTGCTCTTCTCGTCTCGTTGCTAAAAGGGCAGGCAGCAGAGTGGGCCACGGCAGTTCTACAGTCAGATACAGACACCGCCCACTCATACAATGAGTTCACCCACCAACTCAAACTCACCTTTGAACATCCAGCGGGCGAGGTGGAGACCGACACCAGACTTTACCACCTGAGGCAGGGAGGACTGCCCGTGAGCCGCTATACGGCCGAGTTTCGCACCCTCGCCGTTCAAACAACGTGGGGCGATGCAGCGCTCCGGACATCCTACTACGAGGGACTGGCTTCTCGAATCAAGGACGAACTAGCCGGGCGAGAGCTTCCTGCGACCCTGGAGGGCCTGATCCAGCTCGCTCTCCGGATCGACCAGCGCCTCCTCTCTCGCCCGAGGCCAGCCCCTCGCACCCTGCCACCTGCACCTAACTTCGCCATCACCACTTCACGACCCGCACCCGCCTTCACCGCCACAACTCCACGTCCTGCAGAGTCCGCCACCTACGCCACCCCAGGACATGTCGGTTCTCCACCTCCTGCCGTGGTTGACACCGGAGCCGGGGAACCCATGCAACTAGGACGCGCCTCCTTGACCGCTGCAGAACGGGAGAGACGCTTCCGTGAAGGGCTCTGCGCCTATTGCGGGTCAGCCACACATCACAGAGCAACCTGTCCTTTCAGACCGGGAAACGCCCAGGCCCGGTGAGAGGAGAGAGATACTCGCCGGGTCACCTTCATCTCTCTGCCATCACCACCAACTCCTCCCGTCTCACGGTTCAGGTACACCTCCGGGTTGGCCACAAACGAGTCCGAAGTGCTGCATTCATCGACTCCGGGGCAGCAGGTAACTTCATTGACTCCACATATGCCAAAACCCTGGGGGTAAAATTCGAGGCGTTATCCCAGCCCGTTCACATCACCTCTGTCGATGGTCGCCCCCTCTCCACCAGCCCAATAAACACCCGAACCGAACCCATCACCGTCTCCATCAACCAACACCATGAACAGCTACAATTTTTCGTCACCTCCATCTCATCACCTCCCATCATCCTTGGACATCCCTGGCTGCTCCAGCATGATCCTCTCATCTCCTGGACCCAGAACCGGATCCTCCAATGGGGCGCGACCTGCACCGAACTGTGCCTACGGGCAACGGCTGGGACGTGCTCTAGGGAGTCCGAGGCCCCCGACGTCGACACCAACGCCATCCCAGAGCCATATCGGGACCTGGCGGAGGTCTTCTGCAAGCGACGAGCGACCCATCTTCCTCCACATCGCCCCTAAGACCTCGCTATTGACCTCCAACCCGGTACAGTTCCACCCCGCGGCCACCTCTACTCCCTTACACCTACAGAGACGAAGGTTATGGAGGAGTATGTGACTAACGCCCTTCGCCAAGGTACCATCAGGCCCTCCTCCTCACCTGCCGCCGCGGGGTTCTTCTTCGTGAAGAAGCGGGGCGGTGAACTTCGTCCATGTGTCGACTATCGGGGGCTAAACAATATAACTATCAAAAACCGACACCCATTGCCTCTTACCAACTCAGCCCTGGACGCCCTCTCTGGCGCCACCATCTTTACTAAGTTGGATCTCCGGAGCGCCTACAACTTGGTGCGCATCAGAGAGGGCGATGAGTGGAAGACGGCCTTCATCACCCCTACTGGGCACTATGAGAACCTCGTCATCCCCTTTGGACTGTGCAACGCCCCCGCCGCCTTCCAACACCTCATTAATGACATCCTTCGCGACATGCTCGGTCGGTGGGCGTTTGCTTACCTGGACGACATCCTCATCTACTCACGCACCATGGAAGAACATACCCAGCACGTCAGGGCGGTTCTAAAGAGATTACTCGCCCATCAACTGTACTGTAAGTTGGAAAAGTGCGCTTTTCACGAGCGCTCCACCACGTTCCTGGGTTTTGTCATCTCGCCCCAGGGTGTGGCCATGGACCCGCAGAAGCTAGAGGTTGTGCGTCATTGGCCCCTACCCAAGACCCTCAAGCAACTTCAACGGTTTCTCGGGTTTGCGAATTTCTATCGTCGCTTTATCCGGGACTACAGTACAGTTGCCGCCCCCCTAACTGCTCTGATCCGTCCCTCACCTCTCCCTTTTCATCTCAACCCTGCAGCTGTCTCCGCTTTTAAGTCACTTTGTCACCGCTTCACCACGGCACCGATTCTCCTTCACCCAGATGTCAGAAAATCATTCGTTGTGGAGGTGGATGCTTCAGATGTGGGCGCTGGAGCTATCCTCTCACAACGAAGTCCAGATCAGAAACTACACCCATGTAGTTTCTTCTCCAGAAAATTTGACTCCACTCAGCAGCGATACGGGGTAGGGGACCGCGAGCTGCTGGCCATAAAGTGGGCTCTGGAGGAGTGGCGTCACTGGCTCCAGGGCGCCAGTGAGCCATTCATAGTCTGGACGGACCACCAAAACCTCATAACCATCAAGAACTTAAAACAGTTAAACCCACGGCAGGCGCGGTGGGCCTTATTTTTTGAAAATTATGATTTCCACCTCTCGTACCGCCCGGGCTCCAAGAACACAAAAGCGGACGCTCTCTCCCGACAGCTGGAGGTGGACATTCCCCGGGCGGACCCCGCACCTGTCCTTCCCTCGTCCAGGATCATCGCCCCACTCCAACTAGACCTGGAAACGAGAGTTCGCCAGATGCAGGCTACAGAAACCGAACCGGCAGGTGTGCCACCTGGACGACTCTTTGTGCCCAAGAGGATGCGATCAGAAGTCCTCCAGTGGGGTCACTCCTCTCCCATCTCAGGACACCCGGGCACACGACGGACTCTTCAAAGTCCAAGAGTTCGTTCAGGCATGCCCAGTGTGCGCCAGGGCCAAAAACACCAATCAACCAACCCCCGGTGAGCTGCAGCCACTCCCCGTTCCTCGACGGCCCTGGACGCACATTGCCCGTTGACTTCATCACGGGCCTGCCGGCCTCCGAAGGAAAGGATACCATTCTCACCATCGTCGACCGGTTCTCTAAAGCCGTGCACCTGGTGGCTCTCGCCGGACTCCCGTCAGCCAAAGAAACAGCAGAGCTGATTTTAGAGCACGTAGTCCGTCTGCATGGGTTCCCCAAGGACATCGTCTCGGACAGAGGGCCCCAGTTCACAGCCCGGTTCTGGAAAGCCTTCTGCCGTCTGATCGACTCCACCTACAGTCTCTCATCTGGATATCACCCACAGACTAACGGTCAGACGGAGCGGACCAACCAACAGCTGGAGCGCTATCTGAGATGTTTCATAGCTGATCGTCAGCGCTCCTGGGCGCACTATCTCATCTGGGCTGAACTGTCACACAACCTCCACACCTCCTCGGCCACCAACCTAAGCCCATTTGAGGTATGTTACGGTTTCCAACCTTCGATGTTCAACCACCCAGAACCGGAGGTTGATGTACCGTCCGCCCAACAGTTGGTCCGCAGATGTCGGCGGCTATGGATTGCAACCAACCGGGCCATCCAACACGCCAACGCTCGCTACACCCACCAACACCGCCGTCGACATCCTCCGGGACGATTGTACCATGTAGGTGACAAGGTATGGCTTTCTACAAAGAACCTCCACCTTCACACCGAATCAAAAAAACTCTCGCCCAGATTTATCGGACCATACCGCATCACCCACAGGATTAACCCTGTCACCTACCGGCTCCAGCTGCCTGCGGCGCTCCGGATCCATCCAGTCTTCCACCTGTCCCAGTTCAAGCCCTTCATCACCTCACCAATGATTCCACCCACCCCCCCAGCTCCTCCTCCCCGGATCATCGACGGCGGTCCCGCCTACACCGTGCGCCGAATCTGATACAGCAGCAGAGAAGATGAGCAGATCCACTTGTTTATTTTTATCATCAATGTTAGCAGATAGACGTGGTGGCATAGGGTTAGTTTTAGCTCCATGTGGGTAAATGTAAAGAAGGTACTCAGGATTCAGTTTTGGATCTTGTTTGTACCATTGTAGGCTGTTTGTTGAAGTACTCTTTTTGTAGCTGCAGGACAGAGTAACAGTATCACCTTCAGCTACAACTTTATGGGTAAAAAGTGGCTCTATTGTATTTGCAGTGGAGTCACCTGTCATAGAGAAGAGATCAGTATTTTTAACACAAGCAAGCAGAATTTCCATATTCAGTCTCACATTCTGATGTTTTCTAACTCTACACAGATTAATTAATCATTAGTTGAACCCTTTCAAAAACAACACAAAATCAGCATTAACTCACCTAATGAAAGCCACAGACACATAAATATAACAGTAAACATGATGATTGAATGAAGGACAAAACACAATATGTTGAAGGCTTTCTGTTTGATTTGAACATGTTAAAAGTTAATGAAGCTCCACCCCTCACACTGTAAAAAAATTCTTGCTACTCCAACTAAAAAATTTCTAGTGACCTGTTGCATCTAAAATTTTTAGTTGGCTCAATTTAAGTTGTGTAAACTATTTTGTTTTTGCTGTGCTGATTACCTCTAAATGTACACACAAATTGAAATAAAACATTCTGTCAACTAAATGTTCTATGCTGAATAAACATGCCTAGTTAGGCCAACAAGCAGTCTCAAATTGAAATATAATGTTGTGTCAATTAAATGTTCCAAGTTGACTGAAAGGTATATTTTGAATTGGAAATTATGCTTGCATAATTATAAAATTAACATCTTAAAGTTTACTTGAGTAGGTTATTCACTGTAGCCACATTTCAAATAACATGACACATTCTTCTAAATTTGAATATTTTGTTAATGTAAACTTTAAACACCTGTTAAAGACTATCAACATTGATTAAGTGCAATCCAGCTACTCTTTCAACAAATAAACAAATGCTGCATTGTTATAACAAAATATGCAAATAACATTCCAAAATGCAAGAATGAAACTGTGCCCTTAACATTCATGTTACAAAGCTTACTAATATCACACTCAGTCAAAACAGTATACTGGATAAATAGACTTCTGCTTTGAGGAACAAAACATACTGATATTTCTCAGTAAAAACGTGCAGTGGCTTATTTGAAAATAAAATATTTGCTTTAACTCAGAAATGGTTTAAGATATTAAAAAAAAAAATGTTGTGAAATAATTTTGCCAAGCTCCAAGATTGTTTGTAGATGCAGTAAGCACTGTTTCCCAGATATTCTCCCTAATACCTGAAATACAAAAAGAAAAATATATGAATAACTAATTAAGTAACCGTTTGTAGTTCAAAACCATTAAAAATCCTAGACAAAAAAAATGTCCGTTTAGCCATTATAACCGTTTTCAGACACTATAAGGTTAATGAATGATGAAGGAGTGAGAACATTAAGCTCCCTCAGTGCCGCACTAACGGCACGTCTTTTTCAAATAGCCTTTGAAATTATCAGTCATTAAAATGAATAACGTAATTAAACTTTAGCGGTTTCATAGATTAACATTAATGTCAATGTACATACCATCTGAAAAAAAAATGCGTTAGGAGCTGAAACGAGTGCATTGCCAGATAACTACTGTAACACTCCAAATTATATACATAAACACTCGAAAATATAATGTTCTAAAGCTTGCTGCTGGATAATATATATGTTATAAAGCTAAAATTGCTGATTACTTTGCAGGACAGTTAGTTTCCATGAAGTACTCACCATTTCGGGAGGAAATAGCGGGAAGTTCGAAAATTCTGGAAGAACGCTTTTGCGCATGCGCAGAGGTCCCTCTTGTTCGTCCAACATAAAAATGTTTCATGAACACAGTTTTATTCATTGCCTCGATGAAACTTTCGTAGTTGAGTAATGAAATTTATACAATCATTGAGAAAACATATTTTTCTTTTTTGACACCAGCATTATATTAGCCCAACATATATTTCTTTGTTCCAACAACTATTTTCAGGATTTATTTTTTACAGTGCAGCCTCATATGACATTGTTAATTATGATGTTGACATATTCTTAACCCAATCTTCACATTAAGTCTCACACGGGGAACGTGTCATTTCAGGACTGTGGCAAAAGAGGTTACAACCAAGGAGATTGCTACAACTACAGAAATTGGGTTAAGAAGTATCCAATGCATCCTTAAGGAAGAATGGCCAGTAAAATGTGAAGTGATCATGATTGGAAATCACTTACTGTAAATGTGAGGTGAAAGAACATAATGAAAAAAAAACAACTAAAACTCGTGACTATGTTCAGTTCTGGGGGGTGTTCTTCGTATGTCGCTAACTCAGTTAGCCAGATTTGATTGTTGTGGAATCGTCCTGATCTTGGATTGTTTCGTTCTTCGATGTGCTTCTCGCACTTGTTGTCATAGCAACATGTCCATAAGCTTGAACCTGCTTGGTAGCAGGTTTATTCCATGTAAACAGGATTAAGGCTGCGCTCTTGACGGGTTATGATTGGTTGAAATGGTGAGGTCATATCTGATTGGTTAAAGAGCGCTGACGCGGACTGACTCACGTGGGAAAAGAAAAGTATCTTGCATATATGCCCCCCTGACATGGATAATCGCTATCAAATATTATATTAGAACATAAATTCCTAGGTTTATTATTATAAAATATGATATTACTACTATAATAAACCTTAGGCACAAGACAGCCGTCAAGACCATTAATACAAAATTTTGTATAATGTTTATTTTGTAACACATTTATTTTTCAGGGGTTCGTCATGAATATGCATATAAATATTTATATATATAATAAAAAAAAATTATAATGAAAAATTGGATAAAAAATTATTTTATTATAAAATAACAATATAAAAGTAGACATGTTTTTGAAAAAAATATTCATATTTCTATTTTTCCATATACAACTTATTTTCATATTTCTTATTTTATTTTATTGTTGTGACGGTTGACCCCTAGAGGGCGCCTAACGCCCGTTTTTGGCTTTTGTTTTGTAGTTCGTTTTAAGTTTAGTTTTTTTGACTTCATTTCCCAGTTTGCACCTCGGTCAGGTGACGTAGAAGCTCACCTGAACCGAGGGAAGTTAATTTGATAATTATGTTTCTGTTTGCTATAAATAGCCTGGCTGAACTCCAGCCAGGTGTCTAGCATTAGTCGTTTTAAGTTTAGTTTGTGTTGGAGGGATCTTGTTTGTTTTATGCTTTTGTTTGAAGTTCACAATAAAGAACTCTGTTGAACCGTCAGCTCGCCTCCGCGATCATGCCTCGCACTCACCTCCGACGCAGACACCGTAAGAAACATGACAGAATGCTAGACCGTACAAGAGGCATGGCGGAGGATTTCTCCCTGGATTATTTTTGGGGGGGCGCAGATACCATCTTGCCCGAGCTGGCGAACTGGCTGGAGGACAGCGAGGAAGAGAGGTGTGGCGACTGGGAGTATTGCTGGCTGGAAAACGGCGAGGTAGATATGTACCGGAGCTGGAAGTACAACCAGCTAGCGAAACAGGAGCACATGCGGGAGAGAGAAGGAAAGACACCACAGAGCTGGGAAGGCTGCAGGCTCGCCATTAGGCGGACGCCATTTGGTAGCGACGCAACGCGGGGTCACGTGGTTCCCCGCACCGGCCGGAAGAGAAGGGCCAGGAAGCCCAAGTACGGGGGTGACACGGGGGAGAGAGAACCCCAGGTGGAGCAGCAGCTGAGAGAAAAGGAGCTCATGTGGTGGATTCCGGAGCCGGAGCAATTGCGAGAAATATGGGAGCAGGTGGAGGAGATGCAGCGCATGATCCTCCAATTCCGGGACAACCGCGAAGCGGGCTCGGAGCTTTCTCCTCTCTCGCCAACGCTGCAGTCGAGTGCCGTGCATGCTCCAACGCTGCAGACGAGCGCCGTGCACGCTCCAACGCTGCAGTCGAGCGCCGTGCACGCTCCAACGCTGCAGTCGAGCGCCGTGCACGCTCCAACGCTGCAGTCGAGCGCCGTGCACGCTCCAACGCTGCAGTCGAGCGCCGTGCACGCTCCAACGCTGCAGTCGAGCGCCGTGCACGCTCCAACGCTGCAGTCGAGCGCCGTGCACGCTCCAACGCTGCAGTCGAGCGCCGTGCACGCTCCAACGCTGCAGTCGAGCGCCGTGCACGCTCCAACGCTGCAGTCGAGCGCCGTGCACGCTCCAACGCTGCAGTCGAGCGCCGTGCACGCTCCAACGTTGCAGTCGAGCGCCGCGCACGCTCCAACGCTGCAGTTGAGCCCTGCACAAGCTCCAACGACCAATGCATCAGTTCTGCCGCCGCCTCCCGGCTTCGAGGACAGCGAGCTAGCATGCCAGCAGCCGCTGTCCCACGCACCTGTTCTGCCGCCGCCTCCCGGCTTTGAGGACAGCGAGCTAGCGTGTCAGCAGCCGCTGTCCCACGCATCTGTTCTGCCGCCGCCTCCCGGCTTCGAGGACAGCGAGCTAGCGTGCCAGCAGCCACTGTCCCACGCACCTGTTCTACCGCCGCCTCCCGGCTTTGAGGACGGCGTTGAACCGTCGAGCGCCCTGCACGCTCCAGGGCCGTCGTCGAACGCACTGCACGCTCCAGGGCCGTCGTCGAGCGCACTGCACGCTCCAGGGCCGTCGTCGAGCGCACTGCACGCTCCAGGGCCGTCGTCGAGCGCACTGCACGCTCCAGGGCCGTCGTCGAGCGCACTGCACGCTCCAGGGCCGTCGTCGAGCGCACTGCACGCTCCAGGGCCGTCGTCGAGCGCACTGCACGCTCCAGGGCCGTCGTCGAGCGCACTGCACGCTCCAGGGCCGTCGTCGAGCGCACTGCACGCTCCAGGGCCGTCGTCGAGCGCACTGCACGCTCCAGGGCCGTCGTCGAGCGCAGTGACCGCTCCAGGGCCGTCGTCGAGCGCACTGCACGCTCCAGGGCCGTCGTCGAGCGCACTGCACGCTCCAACGCCGCTGTCGAGCGCACTGCACGCTCCAACGCCGCTGTCGAGCGCACTGCACGCTCCAACGCCGCTGTCGAGCGCACTGCACGCTCCCACGCCGCTGTCGAGCGCACTGCACGCTCCCACGCCGCTGCCGAGCGCACTGCACGCTCCCACGCCGCTGTCGAGCGCACTGCACGCTCCCACGCCGCTGTCGAGCGCACTGCACGCTCCCACGCCGCTGTCGAGCGCACTGCACGCTCCCACGCCGCTGTCGAGCGCACTGCACGCTCCCACGCCGCTGTCGAGCGCACTGCACGCTCCCACGCCGCTGTCGAGCGCACTGCACGCTCCCACGCCGCAGTCGAGCGCACTGCACGTTCCCACGCCGCAGTCGAGCGCACTGCACGCTCCCACGCCGCAGTCGAGCGCACTGCACGCTCCCACGCCGCTGTCGAGCGCACTGCATGCTCCCACGCCGCTGTTGAGCTCTGCAAAAGCTCCACCGCCGTCGTCGAGCGCAGTGACCGCTCCACCGCCGTCGTCGAGCGCAGTGACCGCTCCACCGCCGTCGTCGAGCGCAGTGACCGCTCCACCGCCGTCGTCGAGCGCAGTGACCGCTCCACCGCCGTCGTCGAGCGCAGTGACCGCTCCACCGCCGTCGTCGAGCGCAGTGACCGCTCCACCGCCGTTGTCGAGCGCAGTACACGCCCCAACGCCGCTGTTGAGCTCTGCAAAAGCTCCAACGTCGTCGTCGAGCGCAGTGCACGCTCCAACGCCGCTGTTGAGCTCTGCAAAAGCTCCAACGTCGTCGTTGAGCTCAGTGCACGCTCCAACGCCGCTGTTGAGCTTTGCAAAAGCTCCAACGCAGTCGTCGAGCTCTGCACAAGCTCCAACGCAGTCGTCGAGCTCTGCACAAGCTCCAACGCAATCGTCGAGCTTTGCACAAGCTCCAACGCAGTCGTCGAGCTCGGCACATGCTCCAACGCAGTCGTCGAGCTCTGCACAAGCTCCAACGCCGTCGTCGAGCGCCGTGCACGCTCCAACGCTGTCGTCGAGCGCCGTGCACGCTCCAACGCCATCGTCGAGCGCCGTGCACGCTCCAACGCCGTCGTCGAGCGCAGTGACCGCTCCAACGCCGTCGTCGAGCGTAGTGACCGCGCCAACGCCGTCGTCGAGCGCAGCACCAGCCCTGCCACGGCCGAGCACGTCACCAGCCCTGCCACGGCCGAGCACGTCACCAGCCCTGCCACGGCCGAGCACATCACCTGCCCTGCCACGGCCGAGCACGTCACCAGCCCTGCCACGGCCGAACACGTCTCCAGCCCCGCCACCCAGCCTCCTGGTCAGGAGGTGGAAGGTAGAACATTGGGGTGGGTGTCCGGGGCCTCCGATGATGCTCCAGAGGAGCATTTTTTTTGGGGGGGTACTGTGACGGTTGACCCCTAGAGGGCGCCTAACGCCCGTTTTTGGCTTTTGTTTTGTAGTTCGTTTTAAGTTTCGTTTTTTGACTTCATTTCCCAGTTTGCACCTCGGTCAGGTGACGTAGAAGCTCACCTGAACCGAGGGAAGTTAATTTGATAATTATGTTTCTGTTTGCTATAAATAGCCTGGCTGAACTCCAGCCAGGCGTCTAGCATTAGTCGTTTTAAGTTTAGTTTGTGTTGGAGGGATCTTGTTTGTTTTATGCTTTTGTTTGAAGTTCACAATAAAGAACTCTGTTGAACCGTCAGCTCGCCTCCGCGATCATGCCTCGCACTCACCTCCGACGCAGACACCGTAAGAAACATGACAATTGTCTCATTAAATTTGTAAACCATATGCGCATATTATGTTCTAATATAATATTTGATAGCGATTATGCGTGTGTGGTGGGGAGGGGGAGAATCCATGGCAGGGAAGCATTTCAGCCCGTAACACGTGGGTGGGTGGGGGGGCATCTCAGCGCGTAACACGTGGGTGGGGGGGGCATCTCAGCGCGTAACACGTGGGTGGGGGGGGGGCATCTCAGCGCGTAACACGTGGGTGGGGTGGGGGGGGGGCATCTCAGCGCATAACAGGTGTTACAAAAAAATTTAGCTTGTTCTTTTGTCATTTCGTCAACCAATCAAAGGACTTGTGATCAGTGTTTCTACTGTCGATGCATATCGCCTTTTAAACCAACGCACGAATGCGCAGTAATCCTAGACAACTCAGTCTGGCCATACTAATTCATCAACAACAGGTGTGCTCGAAGAACCAACTTAGCCAGGTCTTAATTAGCACGATGATCTTATCTTAGATGTGTCAGTTCATCTCGGATGTGTCAAGCGACGTACGAAGAACGGACCCCAGACCAATGTACAGACAAAATCTTTCATTTATTCATATAGATTCTTTCTTTTTAGAGACTGAGTCTCATCGACATACTGTGCTTGAAATCTTCTTTAAACATCGGTTTTACAACTACAACCACAAGAAATTTTATCACTAGTCCCAAGATCCATTTTGACATGAATGACCCTTGTATAAATTATATATTTTTATTTGTTATTCCCTTTTATATAACTATACAAATGGTACAAACATACAATAGGAAATTGATAAAAATAACTTTAGGCCATATAGAAGAATATTCAATTATTGTCACATGTACTTTTTACAGCACAGCGAAATTTCTTCTTCACATATCCCAATTAGGAAACTGGGGTCAGAGCGCAGGGTCAGCCAGCTTACAGCGCCCCTGGAGCAGATAGGGTTAAGGGCCTTGCTCAAGGGCTCAACAGTGGCAACTTGCCGATGCTGGGGTTCGAACCCCCGACCTTCCGATCAGTAACCCAGAAACCCACAGCCTTAACCGATTGAGCCACCACTGCCCTTGTAATTTGTCATTTGATATAGCTGGTAGGTATGCTACTTAAAGTTTGATTGGTGTTTGTAGTAGGTGAATATAAGATAGGTAAGTTTGACTTTGATGTAAATCACATTGGTTTGATATAATACTGGCAGGTTGGATTTTAGGGAAGATTATATTACAGTAGCTAAATGTTTTAACAAAAGCATTGGTTTAATTCACTACTCTATATTTATTTATTTATAATATTGTTTCTTTGAAAAACATGGCTTAGATAAATAATAATAATAATAATAATAATAATAATAATATTTATTTATTCATCTGTTAACTATAGAGGATGAAGACAAGACTTTGTTTGTTTGTAATTTAGATGCAGTTTAAAAGTCCTAAAAGTATGTGATTCACTCCCGGTTTACAGAGTTGCACATTTTTTCAATAGGTGATTTTTATTGCTTTATTTTGCCCCCTAGTGGAATAACACAAATTATAGTTTTTTCCCCCCTATTTTCATGCTGAAACATTTCATTTAATTACTTCCACAAATTAGGAAATTGGAACAAAATTCACTTCTAAATTGGTAAGCTGGACTGGACAGTGTTCAATTGGAATAATAAACAACTGATTAATACAACTAATACTAACCTACTGTATTTGGTTTAATTAGCCTCAGTGGCAAAATGAATTTACCTACACAAGAGTCTTTTGAGTGATACCAAATGAAGTTATATTGATGATTAACTACAGATGCCACAGCAGTAGAAGTGACTCAGGTTCAGTCACTGCCATCACATCAGACAGCATGCATTTTGAATTTTGTACAGCTTGGTACAAAGATTGAGAGAGAGCCGTGTCAAGGTTTTTGTACAGTGCAGTTGGATTTCCTGTCACTGTGGGCACCAGAGCACAGTAGTATAGTGCAGAGTCTGATACAGCAGCAGAGAAGATGAGCAGATCCACTTGTTTATTTTTATCATCAATGTTAGCAGATAGACGTGGTGGCATAGGGTTAGTTTTAGCTCCATGTGGGTAGATGTAAAGAAGGTACTCAGGTTTCACTTTGGGATCTTGTTTGTACCATTGTAGGCTGTCTGTTGAAGTACTCTTTTCGTAGCTGCAGGACAGAGTAACAGTATCACCTTCAGCTGCAACTTTATGGGTAAACAGTGGTTCTATTGGATTTTCCATGGAGTCACCTGTCATAGAGAAGAGATAAGTATTTTATAACACAAGCAAGCAAGATTTCCATAATCATTCTCACTCATTCATATTTATCCTTACTCTACACTGATTAATTAAGCATTATTTTCTTCTGAAATAACACAAAATCAGCATAAACCCACCTAATGAAAGCCACAGACACATAAATAAAACAGTGAACATGATGAATGAGTGAAGGACAAAACACAATATGTGGAAGACTTTCTGTTTGATTTGAACATGTTAAAAGTTGATGAAGCTCCTCCCCTCAGTGTCACATGATGTGGTGCTGATTCTAGATGCTGTTTTCTGGCTTTACATTTAGTCTTACATGGGGAACCTTTCAATACAATATTACGTTAAGATGCTAACCAATTTCAAAAGAATCTAATCACTGGCCTGCATCAAGAAAAGAAAACAACTAAGGAGATTGCTGAAACTACTAAGATTGGGTTAAAATGTGTCCAATTGAACAATAGTGGTAAACCATCTTCAAAGAAGAAATATGGGCAGAAAAAAATGTCGAATGATTTTGACTCTTGGTCACTTAAATGTTTGGTGAAATAAAATTATAGAAACAAACTAACATGGCTATGTTCAGTTATGACCAATGTACAGATCTTTCTGTAAGAAACCTTTTTTTTTTAAATATTGATTTTCTTTTTAAAATCTGAGAGTCTTATCAACGTATTGTTCTTAAAGCCTTCTTTAAATGTCAATAGGTTTACACTAACAATCCAAGACCAGTGGTGTCAAAAGTATTCACATTCATTATTGAGTAGAATTACAGTATGGATACTACACTGTAAAAAATAAATCCTGAAAATAGTTGTTGGAAAAAAGAAATATATGTTGGGCTAATATAATGCTTGTGTCAAAAAAGAAAAATATGTTTTCTCAATGATTGTATAAATTTCATTACTCAACTACGAAAGTTTCATCAAGGCAACGAGTAAAACTGTGTTCATGAAACATTTAACTGCACACAAACAATTTTATGTTGGACGAACAAGAAGGACCTCTGTGCATGCGCAAACGCGTTCTTCCAGAATTTTCGAACTTCCCGCTATTTCCTGCCGAAATGGTGAGTACTTCATGGAAACTAACTGTCCTGCAAAGTAATCAGCAATTTTAGCTTTATAACATATATATATTATCCAGCAGCAAGCTTTAGAACATTATATTTTCGAGTGTTTATTTATATAATTTGGAGTGTTACAGTAGTTATCTGGCAATGCACTCGTTTCAGCTCCTAACGCATTTTTTTTTTCAGATGGTATGTACATTGACATTAATGTTAATCTATGAAACCGCTAAAGTTTACTTACGTTACATACATTTTAATAATTTTAATGACTGATAATTTCAAAGGCTATTTGAAAAAAAAACGGCACGTTAGTGCGGCACTGAGGGAGCTTAATGTTCTCACTCCTTCATTCATTAACCTTATAGTGTCTGAAAACGGTTATAATGAATAAACGGACATTTTTTGTCTAGGATTTTTTAATTATTGGCACATTTCACTATGGTTGTTTTATGGTTTTGAGCTACAAACGGTTACTTAATTAGTTATTCATATATTTTTCTTTTTGTATTTCAGGTATTAGGGAGAATATCTGGGAAACAGTGCTTACTGCATCTGCAAACAATCTTGGAGCTTGGCAAAATTATTTCACAACATTTATTTTATTTTTTTTATCTTAAACCATTTCTGAGTTAAAGTAAATATTTTATTTTCAAATAAGCCACTGCACGTTTTTACTGAGAAATATCAGTATGTTTTGTTCTACAAGGCAGAAGTCTATTTATCCAGTATACTGTTTTGACTGAGTGTGATATTAGTAAGCTTTGTAACATGAATGTTAAGGGCACTGTTTCATTCTTGCATTTTGGAATGTTATTTGCATATTTTGTTATAACAATGCAGCAGTTGTTTATTTGTTGAAATAGAGTAGCTGGATTGCACTTAATCAATGTTGATAGTCTTTAACAGGTGTTTAAAGTTTACATTAAAAAATATTCAAATTGAGTGGAATGTGTCATGTTATTTGAAATGTGGCTACAGTGAATAACCTACTCAAGTAAACTTTAAGATGTAAATTTTATAATTATGCAAGCATAATTTCCAATTCAAAATGTACCTTTCAGTCAACTTGGAACATTTAATTGACACAACATTATATTTACATTTGAGACTGCTTGTTGGCCTAACTAGGCATGTTTATTCAGCATAGAACATTTAGTTGACAGAATGTTTTATTTCAATTTGTGTGTACATTTAGAGGTAATCAGCACAGCAAAAACAAAATAGTTTATACAACTTAAATTGAGCCAACTAAAAATTTTAGATGCAACAGGTCACTAGAAATTTTTTAGTTGGAGTAGCAATAATTTTTTACAGTGTAGGGTTTAAAACGACTTCTTTAGAAGTTGAAGTATCAACTCAAGATTTTTACTCAAGTAAAAGTGTAAAAGTACTGGTTTCAAAACTACTTAAAGTGTAAAAGTAACGTGAGGTGGAAAAAGCATTAATGATAAAAGCTTAGGCTGTGCTGCGGGCCTATATACAGTACTGCACTAACACCTCTAAAAAAGAAAAAGGTGGTGTTGTTTTTTTGTTGTATTTTTTAACGGCCATAGTGATTTGGGATACTGTATATGGCAATTGAAAAAGAATGCATTTTAGGACAATGTAAATACATTAAAGAACCATATATGTGTACTACTGAGCATTAACATGTTTTATGGAGAAAATTATATGATAACTAGTTGCCTACAGTATAAGTATTTTAATGGTGCAAAAAGTCAAACTTCAGAGGTATGTCATCAGTAACCTTTATTGTAAATGTACATTCAAGCTTACAGTAGCTGCAGGAATCTGAGAGAGCAACATACAAGAAAGAAACATACATAAGAAAATTTGTGTACCCAGGGCAGGCTTAGTAACAATTACGCTTGTATGGTTGGCTACAATAAACATTAGTGCTGTCAGAATGAATGATTAATCCAAGTGATTAATCAAAAAAAAAAAAATTTTTTTTTTCTTGAAAATGTGTGCTTTTTCTCTTGAAAATGGTTTTTTAACTTTGTAGCAGTGTTAATACTATTGGAGTGTTTGGGCGAAATGCCGAGCCGAGTGTAAATGTCAGTGATTAAAAGGAATATCATCTCATTTAGACCATTAAACACTGATATAAACCATCAGCTCCATGGCATCTCTGTAATATATATATATATATATATATATATATATATATATACAGTAAGCAAGCTAATATCAATAGCTAACAGCTAGCGCTTAGCATGGGGAAACTAGCATGTTCATTAACATGTATTAGTTTAATAGTGTATTTGGACACATATACGTGATGTAAACAGTTAGCTTCATTGTTTCTGTGAAACACCTGTCCAAATATGGATCTATAAGCAAGTTAATATCATTATGCTAAGCGCTAGTTTACTAAAAGAGCTAAGATACAGATGTCGCCTTTAAGACCGCGTGTGTTTTCCCGCAGGATGCCGCAATTTAGCATTTATCATTTTATCATTTAGCATTATCATGGACTGAATCACGTTCTGCTGGCGGCCCTAGTTTTTCAAAGAACACTCCTTTAAACCAGGTAAGAAAGCAAACTCATGTCATTTCGTTGTTAAATGTATCTCTTCTATGAGCAAATTCATGATTTATGTCAGGAACAACTACTTCGTAGATTGAGTTTTGTGTCCGTGTTTGCTACTGTAGCTAAAAACACCTATATTACCTACATTAGCATTAGCTAACTAACGCGGTGATTTTCAAAAACACCGGAGTTTCTACAGTAAGTCGGCGGCGCCGAATAACATGAAAATAATTATATTTAAGTACCGTTGGATAACGATGTAAAAATTTATAGGAAAGTGACGTAAACATAGAACAAGCCAATTTAGAGAGTGCTGTTTGTAGTGTATTTATACAGTAGTTATTCTTAAAACCTTCTGGACTCGCTAATGTGTAAGTAATGTAATATCACTAAAACTATATTCCCTCGTATGAAACGGGGCTTTAGCACATGTTCCTGACATACTGGTCACACTTTATCACACGTTTTTTAACGAGATCGGTATATAAATATTGGCATAAATTTGACATGTTGATTTAACGTTACTTCAAGTACATTTTAGCCATTACGATGTCATGAAATAACTTTAAAAGTAAACATAATCTTTATGCACTTTTGTGTTTACAGGTCTGTTAGCTTTTCTGAAAGGGCATTATTTTACCCATACTGCTTTCTATACTTTATACATACTGTAATTAAGATTTGCTAACATAAGAACTTGAGCCAGTCCAATTTTTGTTTTTACCTTTTTTTTTTTTTTTTTTAAGATCAGTAATGAGTTTCTGAGAATTATATCTGCTCCACTTCAAGCAAGATTACTGGTTTCCTTGGACAAGCAACACTACAAACTAATTGAGATCATCAGAAACTAGGGAGGAACCCGTCAGAGAGAAGACCAGAGATATAATCTTCATCTTCAAGTTTCTGATCTGGTATGTACTCGCTCAAAAAAGCAGACATTAGCTTGGTGTCAAATGTAATATTGTCAATGGAAGCCACAGGACCTGAGCAAGGCACCCACATCAAGTTGGCTGTGATGCACTAAATTAAAACATAACTAGCAGAATAAAACTCTTTAGTTTAACTTGTTCACAGGTTAGTGTATGCTGTCTGAATATAGGTTTCAATGTCTGCCATGTTCATTTTATCACGCTTTACAAGCCTAACATAACCAACAATACTATGTTTGTTTTTATGTCCCTAGAGCCTGGAGGTGATTATCATTTTAAGTATTAATTTCAGGAGATAAACTTTATCATTAATACATAATGTGTGTGTGTATATGTATGTCAGTTGTTTTGGCCTATTCATTGAGCTAATTACATTTATCATGCTGCACCATAATCCTAGGTGTTTTTTTCACTCATAGGGAGCATTAAGTGATTTTACATGCATACATCAGACACTATTTTGCCAAATTGAGCAACTTGTCTAAAAAATGTCCTTTCTTTTATTAGGTTGTTCAGAAAGATGAAGCTCCGGCAGAACTTGAGAGGTGCACGATGGCCCTGTTTGTCCTCAGGTAGGAAGAGGACTGTCTTCAGCCTCCACAGGAAATCGGGATTGTGACTTATTGAGTTTCCATCAGTCGCACATGAATGTTTTACCTCTGCTGATTTTGTTTCAGGAACATTTTCTAATTTTCTTTTCAGTCCAATTAATAAATGTATGTTGCAAAGTTGAGTGTTACTATTTGTAATTTTATGGAGTAATTTATTTTAGTCGCAGAGTATTTAGTTTGGTTCTTCTTCAGCAGGTTTGACAAGGACAAAATGTTCCCATTGCAAAATTAAATTTGGGGATAAATGCAGACATCTTTTTTTTTTCCTCTCAATTTCAAATTCAGTTAGCAGTGTTGAATGACTGTTGGTGTTTATACATTTTGAAAAAAAAAATCTTAATGTTATCATTTTGAATGAAAATATGTTTATATACACAAATGTTTATATAAAGAAATGTGTTTTGAGTGTAAATCAATATGTAATTAAGTTTTTTATGCTTTTATATTTAAATTATGAATGCCTTAAATCTTTATTTGATGCAACTTAAAAAAAGGTAATTTGCTCAACCATTCAAAAGTGGTTTATATCAAGTTTATAATTTCAGGTTAGATTTAGTAGAATATTTACATTAAGTAATATAGCCAACTCATTTATTTAGATTTAGAACAACTTTAAATATTTGGTTTGTTTCACCTTCAGAAATTAGTTTACATGAACTTAAAAATTTTAAGTTAGAGTAAATGGTTTATTTACATTACGTCAATGCTAAAATATTAGGTGTGACAGATTACTCGGCGAGTTTCCTCAACTAAACAACTAAAACTCCGACACAGAGGTACGTTATAATGTCTACCGTTCAGCTTGTTCAGTGTGTAGAGTGCAGGATGTTTAGACATTCTTCCTCCGTCATTAGTGATAATTTTATTTGTGATAGGTGTGTGTTAGTGAGCACTCTGACGGAGAAGATTTCAGCGTTAGAGGAGCGCATCCAGACTTTAGAGAGTGTTAGACAGTGTGAGAGCAGCGTTATTCCTGTAGCGGACAGTCTGGGTGCCACAGGCGGAGATAAACAGCCCCCGACTCCGGCATTAGAGCCCTTACAGCGGGGCGAGTGGGTGACGACTCGGCGGCATACTCGTTCAGCCAAAGCTAACGCTAAGGCTAGCCCACCGGAGCACACCTCCTCTGCGCCTCACGTGTCCAACAGGTTTGCTCTCCTCAGTGCTGCACCCGCTGAGAAACCTGAAAGAGCTCTGGTTATAGGAGACTCTATACTGAGACACGTGACATTAGCTAGACCTTTAGGGGCGCCAGCGGCAGTGGTTAGGTGTATCCCGGGAGCCAGAGCACCGGACATAGCAGGTAATCTTAGGGCTCTAGGACAGCACAGGTTCTCTAAGATAGTGGTACATGCTGGAGCTAACGATATACGCCTTCGTCAGTCAGAGGTTAGTAAGAATAACTTTACAGAGGTGTTTAAATTAGCGAAGGCGATGTCCGATGAAGTAGTATGCTCTGGTCCCATCCCAATGAGACGTGGCGACATAGCTTACAGCAGGTTATGGTCGCTGAACCGCTGGATGTCCAGGTGGTGCTCCGAAAATAATGTGGGCTACATAGATAATTGGAAGACCTTTGAGGGCAAAGCTGGCCTGTTAGGGCGGGACGGTGTCCATCCCACTCGGGAAGGTGCTGCTCTCATTTCCTGTAGTATAGCTCATAGTCTCAGTAGAGGTCTAGTTAATCGGTGACAATCCAGAGCCCAGGCCAGGGAGCAGACAGACAGGCTAAACCAACCGTCTGCTAGCTGCATAGAGTCGTCACTCAGGGTTCACCTTATTGAGACTGTGTCTGTTCCCCGATCTAAGCAAAAATGTAGAAAGACCCAGAAAGTCTGTTTCAATAATCTAATTAACATAAAGTCCACAAACTCCGATCATACTGACTGCGCAGCCGGCACCTCTGATCTGAAGCTAGGATTGTTAAATATTAGATCTCTCACATCAAAAGCAGTTATTGTTAATGAAATTATCACAGATCAGGCGTTTGATATACTCTGTTTAACTGAAACATGGGTTAAACAGGACGAGTATGTAGCTCTAAATGAAGCTAGTCCTCCTGGGTACAGCTACATACACCAGCCTCGGTTAACTGGTAGAGGAGGAGGCATCGCAGTTATTCATAATGATAATCTGTCTATCGTACAAAAACACCGACACAAATTTAACTCATTTGAAATTCTCTATAGTAACATAAGTGTATTTAAGTATATTAAGTCAGCTCAGTCGATTCCACTAATTATAATTTACAGACCTCCAGGGCCGTATTCTGAATTTCTTAGTGAATTTGCAGATTTCATCTCAGACCTGGTCATTTCTGTAGACAAAGTGTTAATTGCTGGAGATTTTAACATTCATTTTGAGAATCCAGAAGACCCTCTGAGAACAGCATTTATATCCATACTGGACTCCGTAGGTGTAAATCAGTGTGTAGTAGGACCCACTCATAAAGCAGGTCACACTTTAGATTTAGTAATATTCTTCGGATTAATTATAAGAAATGTATTCACAATTCCACTGTCTGAAATTATCTCAGATCACTATCTTGTCTCCATTCAAGTGTCTCACAGTGATAATGTACGCACAGTACCGCGCTACCGTATTAAACGTACATTCACATCAACTACCACACAGAGTTTTATCAGTAATCTCCCAGAGTTACCAACTTCGATTAGGCCACCGTCTGACCCCACAGAACTTGATCAGGCGACTGAATATTTAGAGTCGACACTTCGTTGTACCTTAGATAATGTAGCTCCAGCTAAAAGAAAAATTATTAGAGATAAGAAACTCGCTCCCTGGTATAACGATCACACGCGCACTTTAAAACAAACTGCTCGGAAATTAGAGCGTAAATGGCGTCAAACTAAATTGTTGGTATTTCAAATAGCATGGAAAGAGAGCATCCTGAACTATAGGAAAGCTCTTAGTGTAGCTAGATCAACATATCTCTCCACTCTTATAGAAGAAAATAAAAATAATCCTAGATTTTTATTTAATACCGTAGCCAAATTAACCAGAAATAAGACCACTACAGAAATCTCCACAACACCATCATGCAATAGTGAGGACTTCATGAACTTTTTTAATAATAAAATTGTAAATATCAGGCATAAAATTGAGGCTTTGAAACCAAACAATGTAATTGATATTGATGTTAACCTAGCCATGTCAGATTCAAACCTAGAATACTTTACTCCTCTTGAAGAGAATGAACTAATTTCACTCATCTCTTCTGCAAATTCATCAACCTGTATATTAGATCCTATACCGACACATTTTCTTAAACAGATAGTACCAGTAATAACAGAACCGATGTTGAGAATAATTAATTCCTCACTCAGCATTGGTTATGTTCCAAAATCTTTTAAAGTAGCAGTTATTAAACCAATAATTAAGAAACCTGACCTCGACCCCTGTCAGCTGTCCAATTACAGGCCAATATCAAACCTCCCCTTTATCTCTAAGATTCTGGAAAAGATAGTAGCGGAGCAGCTATGCTCATATCTACATAGAAATGGCATACATGAACTGTATCAGTCAGGATTTAGGCCTCATCACAGCACAGAAACAGCACTCGTTAAAGTAGTAAATGACCTCCTATTGGCCTCTGATCAGGGTTGTGTAACTATGCTTGTATTACTCGACCTCAGTGCAGCTTTTGACACTATTGATCATGCTATTCTTCTTCACAGATTAGAAAATTTAGTAGGAATTAAGGGTACAACCCTCTCCTGGCTCAGATCCTATTTGTTCCTATCCATACTGATCCTATCGTTATCAGTATGTAGACTTAAATGGTGATTATTCTGCATGTTCTCTAGTGGAGTTTGGCGTTCCGCAGGGTTCAGTTTTAGGCCCACTGCTTTTTTCCCTTTACATGCTTCCTCTGGGCAACATAATCCGTAAGCATGGTATTAGTTTTCATTGTTATGCTGACGACACACAGCTATACGTCTCAACAAAACCTGATGAGAAAAACCATCTTACTAAAGTTGAGCAATGTGTTCAGGACATAAGAAATTGGATGCTAACTAACTTCCTTCTGCTTAATCCGGATAAGACAGAAGTTCTAGTCATAGGACCGCATACAGCTAGAAGTAAAATCTTAGATCACACCGTAACTTTAGATGGCCTTTCTGTTCCGTCAAGTGCAACAGTAAAAGACCTCGGCGTGATTATAGATTCCAGCCTTTCATTTGAAGCTCATGTAGATAATAGCACCAGGATAGCATTCTTTCACCTTAGAAATATCGCCAAAATAAGAAATATATTGTCGCTAAATGATGCAGAAAAACTAGTTCATGCTTTTATCACTTCTAGGTTGGACTATTGTAATGCCTTACTGTCTGGTTGTTCAGTTAGGTGCATAAACAAGCTTCAGCTAGTCCAAAATGCAGCAGCGAGAGTCCTCACTAGAACCAGAAGATATGAGCACATCACCCCTATCCTATCTTCACTGCATTGGCTCCCTGTGAAATTTCGCATTGATTTTAAAATACTACTCTTGACATATAAGGCATTAAATGGTCTCGCGCCGCAGTATCTGAGCGAACTGCTAGTGTCTTACGATCTGCCATGCCTACTTCGGTCAAAGGATGCAGGCTGCTTATCAGTACCGCGTATTATGAAAACTACAGCTGGGGGCAGAGCTTTTTCTTACAAAGCCCCAAAATTATGGAATAGTCTTCCAAATAGTGTTCGGGACTCAGACACAGTCTCAGTGTTTAAGTCTAGGCTAAAAACCTATTTATTTAACCATGCATTTTATAAATAGATTTGCCATAAGGTAAAGGAGCAGATCTGGGGGACTCATGGACGTAGAGTATTATGGTGAACTGGTATGTTTAGATGCTGTCTTCCTCAGTCTCATTTGATCACTCAGGTTTGTTGACGGTGAGGTGATTGTTTGCTTTACATCTCAGGGAGCCCTCATGTTTGTGTTTCCTTCTGGCTCTCCCTTTTAGTTATGCTGTCATAGTTAGTCCTGCCGGAGTCCCTGCTTGCACTCTACAGTAAATATACATTCACATTAGACATTGTGACTGTGACCATACCTAATTGCAATCTCTCCTCCTCTTCTCTTCCTCCCCCTCTTTCTCTTTCCTCTCTCCCCCTGTCTCCCCCTTTCACTCTTTCTCTCTCTCTCTCTGTCGAGCTACACATGTGGTTCCTGAGCTGCCAGTGATCCAGACTCCCTCTGCCCTCCGGACCTGTCTGATCCATCCTGGTGCCCGGTTTCTGGTTGGAGGTCTCATCGCATGGATGCCCCGTGTGTCTCTTTAGGATGCGTCTGGTGTCTGGGGATGATTCTCTATACTTAGAAGATGGTTCTGGCCTCGACTGGTGTGGTCAGCTGTTTCTCTGAGGACTTGACAATTCGATAGTTCAGGACTGGAACTTTCTACAAGTCTATCTGAGTCTCGAATAACTACTGGACTCCATTTTACATCAAGTATTATAACATCAATTAACATCAACTATTATAGCTGAACCAAACACTTAACACTGTATAAATGCAGATCATTTCCTGCTATCTATTTCACCCAGATGAGGATGGGTTCCCTGTTGAGTCTGGTTCCTCTCAAGGTTTCTTCCTATTACCGTCTCAGGGTGTTTTTCCTTGCCACTGTCGCCCTCGGGCTTGCTCGCCAGGGAATATCTGAACATTTTGATTCATACACATTCACATTCCATACAAACTTAAATAATTCTTTTGATTGTGTAAAGCTGTTTTGAGACAATGTCAATTGTTAAAAGCGCTATACAAATAAAACTGAATTGAATTGAATTGAATTGAATTACTTCAATTTTTTTAAGTTGAGCCAGTGCTATATTTTTTTCAGTAGGGTCAATCAGATGTACAGTGTCGGGTAAGTGTGGTGCTTTTATTGAAGGGATAATGACAGATTAAATTTATTTTTTTGGACAATTTCTTTAATGTTTTCGGAGTTGTGGCTGTTCAGTAGAAAGTAATAGGCTCACCAATTTACAGTATGATCTTTCAATTTAACAAGTATAATGTGAACAAGTTAGTTATTATGAGTATGGAAAACATCTTTTCCTGCATTTTTTTCTGCTTCAGGAGTCGGTCTGTTCTGAGACAGTGAGAGTAGAGGAAGGGGCAGATTCAGGACCAGGGAGGGAGCCGGAGACAGCAGAACAAAGAGATGATATTGCCAGCACCAGCACAGGGAGCACAGTTTTTAGTTTAGATCTCATGTTTACATTTTATTGTATGTTGATGGCTTGACTGTAAACAACATAAACAATGCAATAAATTTATAAAAAATATATATTTATTGTCCCCCCCTGCTGTTAAATGAAATTTACGTTATTTTACTTTAACGTTACGTTATTACATTATTAATGTCGACAGAATAAAGTAAAGTTTTATTTCTGGAATTGATGCACGGGCTTCATCTTAGGCTTTTTTTTTTCTTTCGGTTCTTTCGTTTCTCAGCGCCGGACTGTTGATGTCTCTTTCCAGGACCAGGCATATCGTTCAATTATTATAATTTTTTTGGCCAAATACTGTAGGCAGTCGTAACAGAGGTGAGGGCGCGCGCGTCATCACGTGTGCTTAGCCGACTCTGCGTTCACTGTAAACTTCAATATAGACGTTTATATTTTTGTTTATTTGTATATGTATGTTATTAATATCAATTTTTTAGAGATTGTGTGTGCGTGCACGGAGAGTTTGTGTTGATAAGTTTATGTGGATAAGTTGATAAGTGTATGTTGTCAAAGTATTTGTGGACATATAATTAGGGAATTTTTTTTTAAATTAAGGATGTCTTGAAACATAATGCAGTAACTCTACAGTATTTATTTGAACACGGTAAAGATGTTAATGTTTTGTACATTCCTTAATTTGTCCTTTCGGTTTGTGTTTTATGTTTCACTGTTTTCACTATACTGTACATACTGTAAAACATATGGACAACAATGTTCCGGAAGCATTATTAAATATTCAATAAGGCGCACACACACACAATTTAGTTGCAATAAAGTTTTATTAAATATATAATAAAGCAGGCAGTACTGTACATGGCAAATGGTGACTCAAAATCTTTACAAAAGTAAAGTATTCATTAATTACTTTTTTTTTAGAAAAGAGGAAAAATCAATCTTTTCTTTCTAAGAAGTTCGTTAATTATGTCTCTTATTTGCTTGTTGTTGTGGGCTGTGGGGTGCAATTTCCTAGCAACAGCATCGGAAACTGCTTGAAGCAGAATTACCCTATAAGCAAAACAGGTTTGATAACTTCACACCAAGGATAGGTGAGAAGGGGGATTACAGTAACGGTTTCTGTGGGTCTTCACCAAGAGGTGATGTGGGTCGCGTTGTATTCAGCGAATAGACTAAAACAAAATCATGTTTGCTTCAGCACTGGAAACAATATTGTATTAGGCCAACTTTAAGATTAAAATAATAGTGGGTTAGGAACGTTATTCTTCATATAACTTAAATGGCTGAATGAAGTTAAATATACACAATAAATTAATAATTGCGTTTGCTTTACATTTGAGCACTCGTGTAAATAGCTTTTTCATTGTATATACTACCATATCGTATATCTGTGTCTAATACTGGTTTATTCATATTTTACATTACATTCAGTTTGTAATTTACTTGCGATTGTACTTTTAAAATGTAACCTATACGTATCTACAGTATAAGCCTATTTAACTACTTCAGCTGTGAATTAGAAACTTGGTCAGTCTGGCTTTTAGATAAAGTCCTTCAGAGCAAGCATTGTGTAAATATAATATATGAAAAATAATGTAATATAAAATAAAATAATATAAAATAAAAAAATATATAACATAAATGGTTAATGATAGCAATAAAATCAGACATAATAGTTGGATTTGATACTTTTCTTTTTATTTACTGTATAGACATCTTAATATGCTTTCTCTGTTATTAATCTCTCTATATTCTCTAATTATGACTTGAATAAATCGGCTCACATCGGAGCGCGCTAGCGTGTTGGACAAGCGAGTACTGTAGTCTATATATTTGTGTTTGTTGTTTTCCTGGGGGGTGGCGTGTTTATGTCTGCGTTTTATCTATAAATCGTGTGTGTGCCCCTTTGATCTGCTGGGTATGGCGGGGCGTCGATTGCTGATCAGTGTAAAGTAGCGTACTTTACACACACTGATCAGCAGTCGACGCCCCGCCGTACCCAGCAGATCAAAGGGGCAGTTATCGGCTATGACACGTTGAAGGAGAACTTAATAGTTCTCAAAAATAGTGTAAATGTCTGCAACAATCACTAACCATTAAAATGTTTTTTTTTGTAATTAAACACGAAAATATTAATTATATTTTCTTTATACATATTTCCATTATATATATATATATATATATATATATATATATATATATATATATATATAAATATATAATTAAAAACTATTTATTCGTTTGTCTTTTATTTACTTACTAACTAGCGAATGCTTTTTTAGGGCTCTAAAAACTACGACAGTATGAGTGACAATGGAATAGGACCTGTGAGTTGACGCCCTTGCACCGGTCACACACACACACAATATATATATATTCGTGTTTAATTAAATTCTTAAATCATCGTGTTCACCCATGCACTGAAAAAAAGAACTTGTAAGATTTACTTGATAAAATCCTCGTAACAATTTGGACACATAGATTTTAAGTCAATTTTATTGCTCCAATATTAAGGCTGAATCCCAATTCTACCCCATCCCCCTACCCTTCCATTTGGCGCGTTCACGTGAAGGGGTAGTGGTGTCTCATTTCTCTTTTGGTTGGAGGTGTAGGGGTAAGGGGAAGGGGAAGGGCCAGATAGCCCTCCAAACGAAGATTTTTCGGGACCTCACTTCAAACGAAGGGCTAAGCGAAATTTTCAACATGGCTGCTCACTCGAGCAAGCAGAGACATAAATGTTAATTTTTGCCATTAATAAAGATTTTTATGACAAGTTTTCATTATATGTATATTAGCTATTGTCTTGTGTTTATGGTGATGTTCTGTAAAGAAACGTTTGCAAAAAAATCGCTAAAGTTTGCTAGCGGATAGCACAGACTGCACGATATTACAAATATATATTTTTATGTCACATACACTTTACTGCTTGCTACAAACAAATATGAAAGTTCAGTAGCACGGCAGTTTGCCGAGCATTTGATAACGCATTGTTTGTTTTGCTTACGGCCATATGTGTACATGTAACTGAACGGTGCTTACACTATTCTTCCTTATTGCAACGTGACCACAGTTTTGTAATTTATATTCTGTATAGGGATGGCTGAGGAAACCCGAAGGCTCATCCGTTTTCGTGGTGAAAATGAGCAACTTTTTTAAAAATCGAAATACGGTGCAAAAAAACTTTGGGAGTGAGTAATCTCTCTCTTATTGGAATGTGTGATAAACATCGGCGCATGTCCTCTGACGTAACATTAGGAACTAGCGACTATGTATGATGACGTATAACAGTGTTGTAGTGGTGTCCCATTTCTTAGGGGAAAAATTTAAACCCTTCCCCTTTCCACTTAGTTTCAAGGGACAAGGGGAAGGGGTAGAAAATAGAATTGGGATTCAGCCTAAGTAAAACTCACCCGTACTGTAATTGTCAGGTAAAATCTACTTAACAATTAAATTAACAATAAAAGAAATCAAGTAAAAGTTACATAATTATATTTAATGCACAAATTAGATTTATTTAAAATAATCAAGTAAAGTTAATTCATTGTTGTATGAGCAGGAACCTTGATTTTATGAAATTACTATCATTTTGTTTTGTGAGATTTTCCCTTACTTGGTTTTATCAATTTATATTACTCCCTATAATAATGTAAACATTGCTAAATTATGTTTTGGAAAGAAACTTAAGTAATTATTTCATCTATATCTTTCATAAATCACACAAATAAAATATAATTAAACAGTTTATTCACCAACATTACCAAATATTTGTAACATTCACAGTCTAGATACAGGTTGTCTTTTTAATAAAAGTGCATTCAGCTAAATTTTGCATCCATAGAAACAACTGCACGGCACCAGGGCCTGAAATACTTGTTTTAAACAAAATTGTGTAAAATAATAATAAATAAAATACAGCATTCATTTAGAAATAAAATACAGCAGAAAATACATTAAACAAACTGTAGAATAAACGTTAAAACTTAATAGCCCTCTGAAGCAGTGAAGTTGCACATTCAAATCAGCACTCTGGACTAGTGCACTTAAAAGTATGCCATTGAAACCATAACGCATTAAAACATTTTAAGCTGAACATGTAAACACAACATGTAAAGACTTGTAGTCAAGCCAAATCAAATGTTTTAAGCTGATAACTTCATCTTTAAAGCTTGCACTTTTGGTGATTGCTTAATCCCATCAAGTTCTAGAAGAACTTTCTGAAAATAGCTCAAATGTGTAGCGCAGTGCTCGGAGCTATTGCCACATTCTTGCAAAATTTCCTCTCCTTCAAGGATTATGGATACACCAACCAGTTCTTCCCCTTAAACAGCACGGACGACAAGGATTTTAAGAAGGTGCATACTGGCATCACTTCGTCTGTCTCCCTGCATAAAATTTACAAGAAAATAAATAATTTATTTTGAGAAACAGAAAAAAATCTGAATTGCTTCAACCTGTGCTGACTTCATTTCACAGAGAAAAAAATTATAATAAAAATAACTGATAATAAAAAATGACCATCACTTCATATACTTCAGATTGTTAAACTTGGGTTAAATTGCTTTAGCAATAATCTTGCATCAATAAAACATTGTAAAACACAGGGATTAAAGTGAAAAAAAATCTTCTGACTGAACTTTTTTCAGGCCAAGCCATATTCCTTTAACAAACTCTTTATTTAAATAGTCGAGACCAATAGCGTTTGGGGAGATTAAACCGCTTTAATATTGCCAGTTTGCATATTTTAAAAGCTATTTGTAATCTTTGAAAAAAAATATACCTTGACAAATAATCAACCATCTACCACATATCTTTTCAGTGCATGTTTTTATTTATCTTATAACACCAAACAATGTTTTGTGAAACTCTTAATAATTAACAGAAAAAAGTAATAGCACCACCATTAAATTCCAAAAAGTGCTTTTTCAGTGCATGTTTTATGTATCTTAAAGAAAACATCTTCGTTTTCAGCTTAGATGACAAATCGGATTTCCAGTAAGCAGCAATGCCATGTGTGCAAGTAGTAGGCATGTGCATTAGACATAGACAATCTTGAAAGTGCACACTTGTCTTTGACAACTGATTGCATTAAATGAACTAGTGGTTGTGATACTGTGACCAGTGGCGGTTCTACACTGAAGTGCGCCCTGGGCGAGACTCCCTCCCGGCGTTCGGTTTACCGTCTATAAAGGGCTAACGGCTAATCGCTAAGTCTGGCAAACGGCTAATCGCTAAGTCTTCTGATCATCCGGGCTTAGTTCGCGACAGAATGAAGTATAAAGATATAAATTATATATATATATATATATATATAAAGATATAAGCGGGTATAAACATAGTAAGGGCCCATCTGATTGGTCAAATTTGGACACACAAATGCTTGGCAAATAAAGTATTTATCGCAACTCCTTGCGATATGGTTATCGCGCATGCCATTATCGCGATAATGATATTTTTTCGATATATCGTGCAGCCCTAAATGACATCATATGAGATATGCTCCCCTATTGCATGATTTATGCTTATCACAGCAAGGCCAGTGAGCCGTTCCTGAGACATGGTTGACCTCAGGTATGTCTTGATTAACCTGAGTTTGGAAAAGCTCCTCTCTGCTTGAGCTACAGTCACTGGCAATGTAAGTGCAATCCTGAGAGCAGTCCAAAAGTTGGGGTAGATCTCAGATAGATCCCTATCGTGCAGAAAAGTGATAAGCTCAAAGAGGCTCATGGTTTTTGATGGCAGTCATTAGACACTTTATTAATCTAATCTAAGGGAGGAACAATTAGCTCCTTGGTTAATTTACTGCCTCAAATTATATGCTTTGTCACATAACAGAGTTATAGCAAATGGAAAATGTCTTTTAAACTATCTACACATGTAAATTAAACTGGCTATTTACAGTATACTGTAAATATATTGTAAATATATTGGCTATAGCCAACATTAACATAATAAACAATGGAAATAAATAACTGTACTTGCTGCAGTCTTGCTGCAAAGCATAATTTTGTGGTTACATTTTGTGGTATTTAATAGAAACCATTAGAATTTCTGTGATGGTTTGTAAATTAGGCTTTTATTGTGTGTGTGTGTTTTTTAGCAAGGTAAGCATAGCAAGCATCATAAGCAAGAAGGCTAACAAACCTAAGAGTTAACGTTATACCACTAATTAATATGATGACATGAATAACTTAATCATACAGAGAGGACATTGTTATATACCTTTATCTTTTATCCGTTTCTCCTCATCTTATTTTCTTTTGTTTCTAAACTGGACCCCTGACAGTTTTGGCCTTTTTCTCTCCATCGCTGTGTTTACTTTATAATCGACAATCAGCAGATTTCCCCCAACGCTGTCACTCACGACCAGAAGTCAAGACTAAACCAATTCACCTCCACATCATCATCGCTTTTATTATCTATTTTTATTAGCCATTTCACACAATTAAATAAATGAAAAGAGTGCAAATTACTGGTGTGTGTTTATAATATTTTGAATGAAATGTGCGTTATTTGTAAGAAAGTCAGGTAGACATCATTTAGCCCCCTTCTTGTCCGCTTCATTTGGGAGAGGTGAACTGTACTCTGCGCGTCCCCCCCCCTGTCATCCGCTCTCCTCTCTGCTCAAACACACCCCCCCCCCTCTCCGCTTCTCAGTCCTCTCCGCTCGCTCAGCTTCTGTGCGGCTCATTCAGGGGCGGCGCGAGCGCAGGTATCACAGATAATAGAAAACCGCTTAGCGGCACAGATTATTATTTTTTACTCCAGGTTCGTGTGCCGCCCCCCACGTGACATAAAAAAATGCCGCCCTGGCGGCTGCCCACTTCGCCCTACCCTAAAACCGCCACTGACTGTGACCGACAGGTCATGCTCCGCTATGAAAGAACATAGGCGCACTTTTACATTGCGCACACGGTTGGCCACAGATGTGTGAATCTCCGTTGTGGTACTTGTCGCACCAGACAGGGAGCATGTGTACTGTTAGAGCACGAACGGCAGCATTGTGACGAGCTGCTGACTGATGGCGAGCTCGCACTTTTTTTGCCATTATTGCCATATTGAAGTTTCCTGTGGCATACTGTGCAGAGACACCTACCTGGATGTTTGTTTTTTTTTAGTCCACGAACTCTAAAAGGCTTGCCATTCTCCCCAATTTCGCTAAGCCAAGCCCATCTCCATTTATTTTTGTTACACTTTTATCAATCTCCGAAACATCGGAGCCTTCCTGCATTAAGTGTGTCCATGCTATCTTAAATATAGTTATACCTCAGCCTGACATGTAGTTCTTCAAAACTAAACCAAAACCCGGAGTGGATTCATACTGGAGTGATAACAAAACGCTTAGAGTGGAGAGACGAACGTGCAGTCACTCCACTCCAGGCTTTGATCACATCCTCCTCAGCAGGCTGAATACACTGTCTTTCCTTAATTTAAGACCCATGTAAGCCTATATATACACAGCATTAAAATTATGAAAAGTGAATTTTAAACATTAAGGACAGGCGGAACAGTGTGATTGACGGAAATCCGTCGATGACTCGCTACAATTAACGGAAATCCATCGTAACGACGGAGAACTTTAATCCCTGAAAACATGGCATGAGATGGCTACACTCCATAGATTACTCTGCACCTTTACAGTGTCAGGAAATCCTATGATGAATGCTGAGTTTGTATTTAAAGGGTTAGTCCAAACATGAAAATTCGTTCAATAATTACTCAGATTTATATATTCATTTGCATTTATATGCTTCTGTCCAATACAACAAACACTATATTCAAGGTATTAATAAATTGTATAATTAATAAGAAAACAATGCTTTACCAGGCAATCATCAAAGAGATCCTCTTCAGATTCATGTCTCATCTCTACACTTTGTTTCTGTGAAAAAATTTACATTGTATCATTACATAATCTTTTATTCGTACAACTACATTTAGGCATTTCTTCATCTTTTGTAAGTTTGCCTTTATCCAAAGCAAATTACAAAAGAGGAAGGCATCAAGCATGTCAAGCAGTGCTACTAACACAAAGTTTCTGACACCGTTAGAAAAATACAAGATAGATCAGTGAGGGATTAAGGAAAAAGTGAGATGCAAGAATCATGTGTGGAAAGATTAAGCATGCAAGGTCACAGGATGACTCGACTTATTTTTATTGTCTGCAATGCGATTTAGACAAATTAGAGCTGCTGTCAATACTGTATGAACATATGTACAGATTCTTTACTCGTAACTCATTAATAAAGTTCGGCTTCAGAAAAAAAACATTTATGCTAGTGCTCTTTTACCATTTAATGCTTTAACTCAGTTTGTTCAGAAATGGCATCTCACTGGCGAGCCTTTGTCTGAACACGCCACAAATACGTGTTACAACAACCTAGTTGTTGTATATTACATTCCTAGCTTACGTATATAACAACACTCTTGTTGTATATATCTACTTACGGGAGCTTACAGTCAAAAGCTTGTGTTTCTGTAGCCTTCCGCATCTAAACTGAACTCTCTATCATACGACAGTCATACAAATGCATGTAATAGTGGAATGACATCACAGACCAACTTACAATTGTCAAAATGGATGCATAACTAAGAAATTTTAAGCTTATGGCTTATGTAACAAACTTAATGCTTAATGCTTTACTAATGAATAGAACAAGGTAGAATAAATGAAATAACAACAAATAAAATGAACACAACAACAAATTCATAAAAAGTACGATATGGCTCTTACAGTTACAGATGGTTAATTAATTGTTGTATGCAGTTTATTGGAGCTCATGAGTGCCATATAGTGTATAGTCCTGCAGTGTAATGTAGTGGTTTTATCATAGCCAGAGATCTTCTGAGTAGTTAGCTATGTGATTACACAATGTATGTAACAGTCAAGAAAAGGGGCTTTTGTCCAGGTTCTATCTATTCTATTATAAAGTCATTAAATATATGTTGTTGTCACCCTTGATGATCTGCCTTCTTGCACCACCAATACATGCATGTATTTAATTAATTTGTATATAAAGGATTTAATGTAATTTATAGTTGAGTATTTATTTCCAGTTTGCTTATTCTTTAGCAAAACAGTTAAAGGGCATGTAAAGCATTGCTGCAAATGACATTGAATAGAATCAGATGTTACTCCACTCTGTGTAAGGGTACAGGCTTATATAAAGTATGTGATTTTAGCATCATTAATGTTGTTCTGCTAACTTAAGCATGCTGCCTTGGATATAATAGTGACATCTCTGTTTTAGTTCGAACAACATATTCCATAATATTTATGAATAAATTAATTCCATATGTTCAGCAGTTAAAACAGAGAAATGAATTTTTGGAAACGCAAAGAACCTATGTTATTCAAAAAGTTTAACTTTTTGTTTTCATTTAAATGATTACTGTGTACTCCAAAAAAAAAAATCCAGTATGTCAAAATATTAGAATATTTCACTGCGGTCATGGGGAAGACTGCTGACCTAACAAGTTGTCCAGAAGATGATCATCTACACCTTCCAGAAGGAGTGTAAGCCCCCTAACGTCAAACACTACCACCAACTATTTTGCTGACCATTTAGTTGCTTGATTGCCAGCCATCTCACCTGCCCTAACGTTTCATGGGAAAGATGAGCTGAAATCTGGGATAAATTTACAAGCTGAATGCTTCATGTGTTATCTCCACATTCATGCATACTTTTGCACTGTATATTTATATTTCCATTTATGGACCACTGCACAAATCACTTTATTAATAATACACTTTAAGAAGTCACCTTTATGCATATTTGCACACCCCAGTCATTTCTACATTTCTAATTTGGACAAATTTCTATTTTCTTCTTTTATATTTCTATATTGTTATATTGATATTTTGTTTGTATTTCTACAGTATATTTTACTAGTTAATTGCATTTTCTACCATATTTCTGTTATTCCTACTTAATTCTTGTTTAAGCTTTTATTTTTAAGGTCACTGGCAGTCGTATAAGCATTTCACTGCATATTGTACTGTGTATGACTGTGTTCGTGACAAATAAAATTAGAATTTTGAATTTGAAACATAACCAGGGTGTCATGTTTAATAGCTTAATGCAAGGGGTTACATAACATGTAGGCTTATGAATAGTAGTTATATGTATTGTGAATGGAAAGTTAAAGAAAAAAAGCAACACCATAAATCATAAATTGCTAAATAATTAAAATACACATGTAAACAATGAGTGTGACATTTGAAATACAGTTTATCTAAAAAAAATTGAATATCATGTAAAAGTGTTTAAATTATAAAATTATTGTGACGGTTGACCCCTAGAGGGCGCCTAACGCCCGTTTTTGACCTTTTGTTTTGTAGTTCGTTTTAAGTTTCGTTTTTGAATTCATTTCCCAGTTTGCACCTCGGTCAGGTGACGTAGAAGCTCACCTGAACCGAGGGAAGTTAATTTGATAATTATGTTTATGTTTGCTATAAATAGCCTGGCTGAACTCCAGCCAGGCGTCTAGCATTAGTCTTTTAAGTTTAGTTTGTGTTGGATTGTTTATGTTTTGTTTATTCTTAAAAATAAAGAACTTTGTTAAACCGTCAGCTCGCCTCCGCGATCATGCCTCGCACACACATCCGACACAGACATAGAGCAAAACGAGACAGAATGCTAGACCATACAAGAGGCATGGCGGAGGATTTCTCCCTGGATTTTTTTGGGGGGGGCGCAGATACCATCTTGCCCGAGCTGGCGAACTGGCTGGAGGACAGCGAGGAAGAGAGGTGTGGCGACTGGGAGTATTGCTGGCTGGAAAACGGCGAGGTAGATATGTACCGGAGCTGGAAGTACAACCAGCTAGCGAAACAGGAGCACATGCGGGAGAGAGAAGGAAAGACACCACAGAGCTGGGAAGGCTGCAGGCTCGCCATTAGGCGGACGCCATTTGGTAGCGACGCAACGCGGGGTCACGTGGTTCCCCGCACCGGCCGGAAGAGAAGGGCCAGGAAGCCCAAGTACGGGGGTGACACGGGGGAGAGAGAATGGAGCGGCAGCTGAGAGAAAAGGAGCTCATGTGGTGGATTCCGGAGCCGGAGCAATTGCGAGAAATACGGGAGCAGGTGGAGGAGATGCAGCGCATGATCCTCCACTTCCGGGACAACCGCGAAGCGGGCTCGGAGCTTTCTCCTCTCTCGCCAGCGCTGCAGTCGAGCGCCGTGCACGCTCCAACGCTGCAGACGAGCGCCGTGCACGCTCCAACGCTGCAGACGAGCGCCGTGCACGCTCCAACGCTGCAGACGAGCGCCGTGCACGCTCCAACGCTGCAGTCGAGCGCCGTGCACGCTCCAACGCTGCAGTCGAGCGCCGTGCACGCTCCAACGCTGCAGACGAGCGCCGTGCACGCTCCAACGCTGCAGTCGAGCGCCGTGCACGCTCCAACGCTGCAGGCGAGCGCCGTGCACGCTCCAACGCTGCAGTCGAGCGCCGTGCACGCTCCAACGCTGCAGTCGAGCCCCGTGCATGCTCCAACGCTGCAGTCGAGCGCCGTGCACGCTCCAACGCTGCAGGCGAGCACCGTGCACGCTCCAACGCTGCAGTGGAGCGCCGTGCACGCTCCAACGCTGCAGTCGAGCCCCGTGCATGCTCCAACGCTGCAGTCGAGCGCAGTGCACGCGCCAACGCCGTCGAGCCCTGCGCAAGCTCCAACGACCAATACACCTGTTCTGCCGCCGCCTCCCGGCTTCGAGGATAGCGAGCTAGCACGCCAGCAGCCGCTGTCCCCCGCACCTGTTCTGCCGCCGCCTCCCGGCTTTGAGGACAGCGAGCTAGCACGCCAGCAGCCGCTGTCCCACGCACATGCTCTGCCGCCGCCTCCCGGCTTCGAGGACAGCGAGCTAGCACGCCAGCAGCCGCTGCCCCATGCACCTGTTCTGCCGCCGCCTCCCGGCTTTGAGGACGACGTTGAACTGGCGAACGCACGGCACGCTCCAGAGCCGTCGTCGAGCGCACTGCACGCTCCAGAGCCGTCGTCGAGCGCACTGCACGCTCCAACGCCGCCGTCGAGCGCCGAGTGCGCTCCAACGCCGCCGTCGAGCGCCGAGTGCGCTCCAACGCCGCCGTCGAGCGCCGAGTGCGCTCCAACGCCGCCGTCGAGCGCCGAGTGCGCTCCAACGCCGCCGTCGAGCGCCGAGTACGCTCCAACGCCGCCGTCGAGCGCCGAGTACGCTCCAACGCCGCCGTCGAGCGCACTGCACGCTCCAACGCTGCAGGCGAGCGCCGTGCACGCTCCAACGCTGCAGTCGAGCGCCGTGCACGCTCCAACGCTGCAGTCGAGCCCCGTGCATGCTCCAACGCTGCAGTCGAGCGCAGTGCACGCGCCAACGCCGTCGAGCCCTGTGCAAGCTCCAACGACCAATACACCTGTTCTGCCGCCGCCTCCCGGCTTCGAGGATAGCGAGCTAGCACGCCAGCAGCCGCTGTCCCCCGCACCTGTTCTGCCGCCGCCTCCCGGCTTTGAGGACAGCGAGCTAGCACGCCAGCAGCCGCTGTCCCACGCACATGCTCTGCCGCCGCCTCCCGGCTTCGAGGACAGCGAGCTAGCACGCCAGCAGCCGCTGCCCCATGCACCTGTTCTGCCGCCGCCTCCCGGCTTTGAGGACGACGTTGAACTGGCGAACGCACGGCACGCTCCAGAGCCGTCGTCGAGCGCACTGCACGCTCCAGAGCCATCGTCGAGCGCACTGCACGCTCCAACGCCGCCGTCGAGCGCCGAGTGCGCTCCAACGCCGCCGTCGAGCGCCGAGTGCGCTCCAACGCCGCCGTCGAGCGCCGAGTGCGCTCCAACGCCGCCGTCGAGCGCCGAGTGCGCTCCAACGCCGCCGTCGAGCGCCGAGTACGCTCCAACGCCGCCGTCGAGCGCACTGCACGCTCCCACGCCGCCGTCGAGCGCACTGCACGCTCCCACGCCGCCGTCGAGCGCACTGCACGCTCCCACGCCGCCGTCGAGCGCACTGCACGCTCCCACGCCGCCGTCGAGCGCACTGCACGCTCCCACGCCGCCGTCGAGCGCACTGCACGCTCCCACGCCGCCGTCGAGCGCACTGCACGCTCCCCCGCCGCCGTCGAGCGCACTGCACGCTCCCCCGCCGCCGTCGAGCGCACTGCACGCTCCCCCGCCGCCGTCGAGCGCAGTGACCGCTCCCCCCCCGCCGTCGAGCGCAGTGACCGCTCCCCCGCCGCCGTCGAGCGCAGTGACCGCTCCCCCGCCGCCGTCGAGCGCAGTGACCGCTCCACCGCCGCCGTCGAGCGCAGTGACCGCTCCACCGCCGTCGTCGAGCGCAGTGACCGCTCCACCGCCGTCGTCGAGCGCAGTGACCGCTCCACCGCCGTCGTCGAGCGCAGTGACCGCTCCAACGCCGTCGTCGAGTGCAGCACCAGCCCTGCCACGGCCGAGCACGTCACCAGCCCAGCCACGGCCGAGCACGTCTCCAGCCCTGCCACGGCCGAGCACGTCTCCAGCCCTGCCACCGCCGAGCACGTCTCCAGCCCCGTCACCCAGCCTCCTGGTCAGGAGGTGGAAGGTAGAACATTGGGGTGGGTGTCCGGGGCCTCCGATGATGCTCCAGAGGAGCATTTTTTTTGGGGGGGTACTGTGACGGTTGACCCCTAGAGGGCGCCTAACGCCCGTTTTTGACCTTTTGTTTTGTAGTTCGTTTTAAGTTTCGTTTTTGAATTCATTTCCCAGTTTGCACCTCGGTCAGGTGACGTAGAAGCTCACCTGAACCGAGGGAAGTTAATTTGATAATTATGTTTATGTTTGCTATAAATAGCCTGGCTGAACTCCAGCCAGGCGTCTAGCATTAGTCTTTTAAGTTTAGTTTGTGTTGGATTGTTTATGTTTTGTTTATTCTTAAAAATAAAGAACTTTGTTAAACCGTCAGCTCGCCTCCGCGATCATGCCTCGCACACACATCCGACACAGACATAGAGCAAAACGAGACAATTATGGGGGAGGGGCACACAAACAAACACACTCACAAGGGAAACGTCATGCACATAGAAAGAAAAAAAAACATAGACCACAAGGGGGAAATGATACATTCATAAGCGAAAAATATACTTACAAGGGATAAATTATATCTTTACAAAGGAAATGTAATACATTCACAAGGGGAAAATAGTACACTTACAAGGGAAAAATAATACATTCACAAGGGAAAAAGCATACACTCACAAGGGAAAAAGCCGTACACTTACAAGGGAAAAATAGTACACTCACAAGGGAAAAATTTTACACTCACAAAGGAAAAATAAGACACCACATGGGGGGGAAAAAACATGCTCCAGAAAGGCAAAGCATCTCTCCTGTGTGCAAAAGCTAACTTTCTCCTTTAAGTTGCAAGCTAAATGCTAATGAGCAATGCACTATGGGATTTTGAGGCCAACACGGACAAAATTAACACTCGGAATCAAGCCAGGGTTATGCGCTAAAATTCCCCCAACACCTTGCCACGGATTTTTATATTGCTTGTTTTATAATTACATTTGTTGGGTGTAATTTGTGATTTGTTTGATCATAAACCTACGAATTTATGTTCTAATATAAAATTTGATAGAGATTATGTACAGATGTTGCCATTAAAAACGCAAGTTTCGAGAAAAGGGATCCCGTGATTTGCCGTGGCTTTGCGCGGATGCGTGCGGGAAGCTGTGAAAATGCCCTTCATTACCTGTAGGGGGCAGTCGTGTTTCAGTCGGTTGGGGATCATCACGGAGGTATTACACGGCGTGGCTGGAGCTGGAGTTTGTCGTGTTCGAGGTAAGTTTACCTTTCTGTTTTGGATGTGATTCTCGCTTTCATGACTCCCAATTAATGTTAATCTTAATTTCAGGACGTACAATTATCAATATTTCAGTTTTTAATAGTGTGGAGATTCACAAAACACCGTTTTCGTGTAAAAACCTGAACCTACGGAGCCCCCCAGGGGTCCTGTGGTATATAAATAAATAAATAAATAAAATAATAACGAACCACGCGCGCGGATTAATAAATCGAGATGTGTGTTTCTTACCCCCACCCCTCGTGAAAACGGCATGTTCAGAAAAAGGCTCGCCAGTGAGATGCCATTTCTGAACAAACTGAGTCGTGTGTGTTAAAGCATTAAATGGTAAAAGAGCACTAGCAATAAACGTTTTTTTCTGAATCCGAATTTTATTAATAAGTTACAAGTTAAATTTCAACTGTAAAGAACCTGCACATACTGTATGTTCATACAGTATTGACAGCAGCTCTAATTTGTCTAAATCGCATTGCAGACAAGAAAAAGAAGTAGAGTCATCCTGTGACCTTGCAAGCTTAATCTTTCCACACATGATTCTTACTTCTCACTTTTTCCTTAATCTCCGGTTCGGTTCTGATTTCGGTTCTCATGAGTTGTGAAGCGAGAGGAACAAAGTATAAATATTGTTCATTTGCTAAATTAAGTATCATGAATTTTAATTGAATATCTATCTCTGTATTTTTTCACAGCTGTTTGTGAATGAAAGTGTGTCTGCATCTGACTTCAGGAGTTTCCTGACCAACATATCTAACGGAAATAACAACATATCTAACATACCTATCTTAATATTTAAAAATCATAACATACAGTCAAGTACAAACCGTTTCTGTTGGTGTTTAATTTTGTTTCTATGATTAATACTTATTTGTGGTGTTTTATGTTTTGTACATGTTTTCAAATTGAGACCTCACTTGTAAGTTGCTGTTATCTCGTTTTCTCGTTTTTGTATAAATTAATCAAATGTTTGCTAGTTATTAAATGTATTTTTTATTTTAAAAAAATTAATGAATCTGTGTTTTATTATTAGTTGATATAACACCTGGACCACCACGGCCTCGGGGAGTGAGATCCAGTTCCCCGGATTACTGAGCCGGCACTTTGTCTCCCCCTAGTGTGTCTACGTGCGTATGTCTTTCCCCTTGTCTAATTATTAAGATCACCTGTGCATCCTTTTGTCTCTCTCTCTATTTATACCAGCCGACCCCGGAGTCCCATGTCTGTCCACCGTTGTGCAAACAAACCTCGCAACCCGTTCGTCCGTCTGTATGTTTTGTTTTTCCCGTTCAGGACTGAAAGAGCCTGGAGCTCTCACGACTAAGGCCGGCGAAGGAAACCCGGCATTCTCTCACAGAAAAGGAGAAGGACTCCCTTTTGTGTTTGGACATTGTTTGGTTAGGTTAACGTTTTATAATTTGGGAGTGAATTTTGAGTTTGGTTATCGAAAATAAAGACTATTTTCTGTTCAAGACCTGCATTTGCGTCCATCATTAGCGTGAGACATGACAGATGGACAGACCTTCCCGGACGCAGCAGGTGTCCCCCTTCCGGAGGACGACACCATGCTACAATATGTTAAGATGCAACAACGAGAGATTGACAGCATGGCACGGGCGGGGAGCAACCTCGCCCACTGCGTGAAGGAACTCGCTCGACCAGACCAGCTCCCCGCCGGACCCTCGAGGCGCTCCGCCCCATCACCACCTCGCGCCGCTCCTCCGGAGAGGTATGCCGGCGATCCCGAGGGATGCAGGCGTTTCGTCATGGCCTGTGAGCTGTATTTGACGGACTATCCTGACATGACGGACCAACAAAGGATTCGGTTCGTCATCCAACAGCTCACAGGACCAGCCATGGATTGGGCGGCGGCGGTCTGGAGCACAGGTGGAGAGCTCGCACGCTGTTACGACAGCTTTATCGGCGCGATGAAGGCTGTGTTCGATCATCCAGACCAGGGGCGCTCGGGAGAACAACGTCTCATGAGGCTGCGGCAAGGTAATCTGCCCGTCGCGGAATACGCCATCCGGTTCCGGGTAATGGCTGCGGAGAGTGGCTGGTGTGAGAAGAGTCTGCTCGCCAGGTTCAGGGACGGTCTTCAGCCCGAGGTTCAACTCGAGCTAGCGTGCCGGGATACGGACCTCTCACTTAACCAAACCATCAACCTGGCGATCCAACTGGACCAGCACCTGCGCAGCCAGCGCTCCCGGCTAGGGGTTAGATCAGCCCCGACACGAACCAGCGAACCACCGCGACGACCTCCTCCCGTAGCGCCTGCAACGAACCGGCCGGAACCCATGGATGTGGGTGCGTCCCGGCTCTCCCCCGCCGAAAGGAGAAGGCGGTTGACATCAGGGCTGTGTTTTTACTGTGGGGGGTCTGACCATCGCATCCGAGACTGCCCGTTGCGCAAAGTAACACCTGCACACACACCCACACACACTTCCACGCATACACGCACACCCACACACCCAAGCATACCCCCACACACACCCAGACACACACCCACACATACAGGCACACATACACGCACACACACACACACACACACGCATTACCCTTTTTGTGTGAAAGCCCAAATAAATTTCCATGGTCATGTTATGTCTGTGTTTCTCCTCATAGATTCCGGGGCGGCTGGGAACTTCATCTCTTCCACCCTCATTTCCTCGCTGCAAGCTCCCGTGTCGAAGCTTCCATATCCGATATCTATTAAAGCTCTAGATGGTCGAGATCTGGATCAATCGCCTATTAAAGTCATTACTGCGCCCATTCGGTTAACATTCCCCGGTCACACGGAGGAGCTGAAATTTTATGTGCTACCCCAGTCTGACCATTCCGTCGTGCTAGGTCTCCCGTGGCTTAACACTCACAACCCTAATTTCGATTGGATCAATTCTCGCATCACTTCATGGTCCCCGCGATGCGCGAAATTCTGTACACCGCCGACATTGGCGGTCCAAACCACTACCATAGAAAGCCCGACAGCCCAAGTAATCACTAACGTACCATCAGAGTATCTGCGTTTTAAGGATGTGTTTAGTGTTAGGGCAGCTGCACGACTACCCCCTCGCCGCCCGTGGGACTGCGCGATTGAGTTGTTGCCGGGGAAGACACCTCCTTGCTCGCGTGTTTATCCATTGTCAGTGGCAGAAACCAGGGCAATGGAGGAATACGTGAGTGAGGCACTTCAGCAGGGGCTCATCAGCAGGTCCACGTCCCCCGCCTCGGCAGGTTTTTTTTTCATAGAGAAAAAAGGGGGGGGCTTACGCCCCTGCATTGATTATAGAGGGCTGAATGCAGTAACAGTAAAATATAAGCACCCGCTGCCCCTGGTTCCGGCCGCTATCGACCAACTCCGAGGTGCTTCCATCTTCACGAAACTCGACCTCCGCAGCGCATATAACCTCGTTCGTGTGCGTAAGGGCGATGAATGGAAGACGGCGTTTAGCACTACATCTGGGCATTATCAATACAACGTAATGGCATATGGACTGGTAAACGCACCTGCGGTGTTTCAGGGGTTCATGAATGACGTGTTTCGGGATATGTTTAACCGTTTCATTATAATATACCTGGATGATATCCTGATATATTCACGGTCATATTCGGAACACGTTCTTCATGTAACTGCCGTCCTTCGTCGCCTGCGCAAACACGGGCTCTATGCGAAGGCGGAGAAATGCACCTTTCATCAGAAGGAGGTGGCATTTCTCGGCTATCACATAGGGCCACGGGGGGTCGAGATGGAATTGACCAAGGTCGCGGCGGTACAACAATGGCCGGAACCGAAGTCAGTTAAGGAGCTACAAAGATTCCTGGGGTTTGCCAATTTTTATAGGCGGTTTATTCGGGGCTACAGTATGGTGGCAGCGCCCCTCACTTCACTGTTAAAAGGTAAACCGAAACGCCTTTGCGAGTTCCCAGTGGAAGCGCGAAGCGCGTTTCAACGCCTAAAAACAGCTTTTACTACCGCACCTGTGTTAAAACTACCGAACCCGGAAAAGCCCTTCATAGTCGAGGTCGATGCATCAGAAGTAGGCATAGGGGCAGTCCTGTCACAACGCCACGGCCACCCTGAGAAACTTTATCCCTGCGCTTTTTTTTCTAGGAAACTAACACCTGCCGAGCGGAATTATGATATCGGTAATAGAGAGCTGCTGGCAGTAAAAGCGGCGTTAGAAGAGTGGAGACACTGGCTAGAGGGAGCGACACACCCATTTACGGTGCTCACTGATCATCGAAATTTAGAATACCTCCAACAAGCAAAAAGGTTAAACTCACGTCAAGCCCGCTGGGCGCTCTTCTTCACGCGTTTCCAATTCACTATTACATATCGCCCCGGCTCGAAAAATCTAAAAGCGGACGCGCTTTCCCGCTATTATCCGTCGCCGGAGCCCATTACCACTCCGGAGCCTATCCTGCCATCATCACTCGTGGTGGCGCCGATCGCGTGGGATATCGAGTCGGAGATAGTTCAGTGGGCACGGTCCAACCCCGTGCCTAGGGGCTGCCCTCCGAATCGAACCTACGTGCCGGAGCCACTACGCGAACGAGTGACGATCGCGGCTCATACGAGCCTTGCATCAGGTCACCCCGGCGTCTCACGCACACAGCATGTACTAGAACCAAAGTTCTGGTGGCCAAAACTGCGGGAAACCGTGAAGAGAGTAGTTCTATCTTGTGCAGTATGTGCGACCACAAAAACCCCACGTACTCTTCCTGTTGGAAAATTAAATCCCTTACCAATACCAAACAGACCGTGGTCCCACATCGCCGTGGACTTTGTCACAGATCTGCCGGTATCTAAAGGGTACACCACAATACTAGTAGTAGTGGACAGGTTTTCTAAGGGATGCAAGTTCATCCCGTTTCGCTCCCTCCCGTCAGCCCTCCAGGTGGCAGAAACCCTATTCACTTCAGTGTTTCGCTGCTACGGCATACCGGAAGATATTGTTTCCGATCGTGGTCCCCAATTCATCGCCAGGGTCTGGAAAGCATTTTTTCAGAAATTGGGGACCACTGTTAGCCTAACGTCGGGCTATCACCCCGAATCTAATGGGCAGGCAGAGCGGACTGTCCAAGAACTCGGGAGATATCTTCGGGCATACTGTAGCAGCCGACAACATGAATGGGCAGACTGTTTAACCTGGGCGGAATACGCACAAAACTCTCTGCGCCACTCCTCTACCGGCCTAACGCCGTTCCAGTGTGTACTTGGGTATCAACCGCCGCTATGTCCTTGGGATGCCACGCCCACCGATGTTCCCATGGTGGATCAGTGGTTTAAAAAAGCGGAGAAAGTATGGGAGGACGCACACGCTAAGATCTCCCAAGCAGTGCAGCGCTTTAAAAAACACGCCGATAGGTGGCGAAGGGAGAGTTGTCCGCTCCAGGTAGGCGATCGGGTATGGCTCTCAACACGGGACCTTCACCTCAATCTCCCATGCAGAAAACTTTCCCCCAGGTTCATAGGTCCTTTTCCCATCACAGCACAAGTAAACCCAGTATCATTTAAACTCAAACTCCCATCACACCTACGTATTCACCCTGTCTTCCATGTCTCTCTTCTCAGGCCGGTAGTTCGGGGACCACTGGATGAAGGAACAGCGGAACCGTCGCAACCCGGGGCTGTGGAAATAGGGGGCACCCCGGCGTTCCGGGTCAAAGAACTGCTGGACTCCCGGAGGAGAGCGGGGGCTCTGCAGTACCTGGTCGAGTGGGAGGGCTACGGCCCGGAGGAACGGAGCTGGGTCCCGGCACGAGACATTCTGAGTCCAGAACTCATCGCAGAATTTCACCGAGCTCGGCCGGATCGCCTGGCTCCCCGTCCTCCGGGTCGCCCCGCCCTCCGGCAAACCCGTCACTCGGGTAGGTCCTCGCTCCCTCCGGCAAGACGTAGGGGACGCCCTCGCCTTCCTTCAGAAGCCGGTTCTGGAGGGGGGGGTACTATAACACCTGGACCACCACGGCCTCGGGGAGTGAGATCCAGTTCCCCGGATTACTGAGCCGGCACTTTGTCTCCCCCTAGTGTGTCTACGTGCGTATGTCTTTCCCCTTGTCTAATTATTAAGATCACCTGTGCATCCTTTTGTCTCTCTCTCTATTTATACCAGCCGACCCCGGAGTCCCATGTCTGTCCACCGTTGTGCAAACAAACCTCGCAACCCGTTCGTCCGTCTGTATGTTTTGTTTTTCCCGTTCAGGACTGAAAGAGCCTGGAGCTCTCACGACTAAGGCCGGCGAAGGAAACCCGGCATTCTCTCACAGAAAAGGAGAAGGACTCCCTTTTGTGTTTGGACATTGTTTGGTTAGGTTAACGTTTTATAATTTGGGAGTGAATTTTGAGTTTGGTTATCGAAAATAAAGACTATTTTCTGTTCAAGACCTGCATTTGCGTCCATCATTAGCGTGAGACATGACAGTTGAGAGTGTGGTTTATTTATTTATTATCATATTTGGTCATTGTAACATGCATTAGGGAGCATTATCTCCGCGACGTGTGTGTGCTATCTGGGAATGAATTAACTTTACTTGATTATTTTAAATAAATCTAATTTGTGCATTAAATATACAGTAATTATGTAACTTTTACTTGATTTCTTTGATTGCTAATTTAATTAAGTAGATTTTACCTGTCAATTACAGGTGAGTTTTACTTAATATCGGAGCAATAAAATTTACTTAAAATCTATGTGTGCAAATTGTTAAGAGGATTTTATCAAGTAAATCAAGTTCTTTTGTGAACATGATGATTTAAGAATTTAATTAAGCATGAATATATATATATGGTTACCGTATAAACTTTTTTCTATGTACGGGTACAATCAGAAAAATTTAACCAGAAAACAGCATATAACTTACATTGATTAGCAATATAAACAACACACCTGAGGCTGGACAAAGGAATAAACTGTGTGGGTGCCAATAATATTAAATATTTATCTGTTAATTCTTTGACAATATTGCTGCTTTTTGTTGGAAATTGGCAGACAAAATTTTTTTAAAAATATCTGCATTTCTGATGTAATGACTTTAATCAATGTTGGGACCATAGTATTTATGTCCATGAGAGGATGAGCTTTCAGAGAATTGAACTGTAGAACTGAACAGAGAACTGTAGATGGAAGGTTTGTCAAGTCACATGGGAGTAGGTCTTCAAATGAGAATTTTTAGGGGGGCTGAGTACAAATGTTAGGGGGGCGAAAGCCCCTCTAAAAATGGCCTAGCGACGCCATGTATACAGTGGTGTGAAAAACTATTTGCCCCCCTCATCATTTCTTACTCTTTTGCATGTTTGTCACACAAAATGTTTCTGATCATCAAACACATTTAACTATTAGTCAAAGATAACACAAGTAAACACAAAATGTAGTTTTTAAATGAGGGGTTTTATTATTTAGGGAGAAAAAAAATCCAAACCTACATGGCCCTGTGTGAAAAAGTAATTGCCCCCTGAACCTAATAACTGGTTGGGCCACCCTTAGCAGCAATAACTGCAATCAAGCGTTTGCGATAACTTGCAATGAGTCTTTTACAGCACTCTGGAGGAATTTTGGCCCACTCATCTTTGCAGAACTGTTGTAATTCAGCTTTATTTGAGGGTTTTCTAGCATGAACCGCCTTTTTAAGGTCATGCCACAACATCTCAATAGGATTCAGGTCAGGACTTTGACTAGGCCACTCCAAAGTCTTCATTTTGCTTTTCTTCAGCCATTCAGAGGTGGATTTGCTGGTGTGTTTTGGGTCATTGTCCTGCTGCAGCACCCAAGATCGCTTCAGCTTGAGTTGACGAAAAGATGGCCGGACATTCTCCTTCAGGATTTTTTGGTAGACAGTAGAATTCATGGTTCCATCTATCACAGCAAGCCTTCCAGGTCCTGAAGCAGCAAAACAACCCCAGACCATCACACTACCACCACCATATTTTACTGTTGGTATGATGTTCTTTTTCTGAAATGCTGTGTTACTTTTACGCCAGATGTAACGGGACACGCACCTTCAAAAAAGTTCAACTTTTGTCTCGTCGGTCCACAAGGTATTTTCCCAAAAGTCTTGGCAATCATTGAGATGTTTTTTAGCAAAATTGAGACGAGCCTTAATGTTCTTTTTGCTTAAAAGTGGTTTGCGCCTTGGAAATCTGCCATGCAGGCCGTTTTTGCCCAGTCTCTTTCTTATGGTGGAGTCGTGAACACTGACCTTAATTGAGGCAAGTGAGGCCTGCAGTTCTTTAGATGTTGTCCTGGGGTCTTTTGTGGCCTCTTGGATGAGTTGTCTCTGCGCTCTTGGGGTAATTTTGGTCGGCCAGCCCCTCCTGGGAAGGTTCACCACTGTTCCATGTTTTTGCCATTTCTGGATAATGGCTCTCACTGTGGTTCGCTGGAGTCCCAAAGCTTTAGAAATGGCTTTATAACCTTTACCAGACTGATAGATCTCAATTACTTTTGTTCTCATTTGTTCCTGAATTTCTTTGGATCTTGGCATGATGTCTAGCTTTTGAGGTGCTTTTGGTCTACTTCTCTGTGTCAGGTAGCTCCTATTTAAGTGATTTCTTGATTGAAACAGGTGTGGCAGTAATCAGGCCTGGGGGTGACTACAGAAATTGAACTCAGGTGTGATAAACCACAGTTAAGTTATTTTTTAACAAGGGGGGCAATCACTTTTTCACACAGGGCCATGTAGATTTGGAGTTTTTTTTTCTCCCTTAATAACGTAAACCTTCATTTAAAAGCTGCATTTTGTGTTCAATTATGTTATCTTTGACTAATAGTTAACGGTTTTTGATGATCAGAAACATTTAAGTGTGACAAACATGCAAAAGAATAAGAAATCAGGAAGGGGGCAAATAGTTTTTCACACCACTGTATATAATAAATATTATGTGTAAAGAAAATGTAATTCATATATTCGTGTTTAATTACAAAAAAAAACATTTTAATGGTTAGTGATTGTTGCAGACATTCACATTATTTTTTGGGGAAGAGCTTGGTTTGTACAGGCTACTATACGCTCATCAGCAGTCGGCGCCCAGCTATAACCAGCAGATCAAAGGAGAAGTTATCGGCTGACACGTAGCCTTCTGAGTTTGGAGACCCACAGAACCCCCACTGTAATCCCCCATCTCGCCTTTCATTCACATAAGGTGTGAAGTTATCAAACCGTTTTCCGGGAATGGGGGAATTCATAGAATTGGGGGTTTTAAAACAAATTAACAAGGCCGAGCACACGTCTCTGTCTGAAAAATTTTTCCCCAGCAAAACACCTTTCTCCTCTCTCTCTCTCTCTCTCTCTCTCTCTCTCTCTATATATATATATATATATATATATATATTCACAATCACATTCCAGCTCTTATTCCCAGCCGTGGGCAAATAATGGATGAAATAATTATTCAATGCTGGACACAAACAGCAAAAAACATGTTGAAAAGCCCTAAGCACTTTTTAACTTAATTTGATAAAATTATATATATATATATATATATATATATATATATATATATATATATATATTATAGTTAATTCATGTCTATTTATGATGGCGACACATTTTTACGTTTTAAATACGTACAGTAAAACCTCCGCTGCGTGTATTCATTCACAGGCTGCAGCGCACGCACAGAGAAATAGAAGACTGTGGTTTAGGAGTGGATTGGAGAGAAGAGAGCTGTTCAGTTACTATTAAAAAAATCTAAAAATAGATAAAAACATATGATCTTTTTGAGTTATGAAGTTTTTTTTTTTTATTCATAAGACAACCTTTCAGTTTTGTAAATATTCTAGTTATAGTGTTTTAGTTTTTCTTTAGGTTAAACGGTTTTGAGAATTAGACCATCCAGCTAAGATAAATATTATGTCGTTGATTGATAAAATCTGGATTAAGGATATTTTATTTAATTTTGTTTTATTTATTTAATTTGTATTTTTCATCTTCCCCCATGAGGAATTGCCACCTTATTGTGGTCAGGGGGTTTGCGTGCCTCAGTGACCTTAAGAGCTATACCAGCAGGAGCATAGTCTTTGGGGGTGGGGGGTGCATGTTGAAAGGCAGACTTTTTAACCCAAAACTGTTAAAGTATTTATAGTACTTAGATAAGGGGGAATCAAAAACTGCCCCCAAAAATGTTTTACTTTGACAACATACACTTATCAACTTATCCACATACACTTATCAACACAAACTCTCCGTGCACGCAAACACAATCTCTAAAAAATTCATACTAATAACATACATATACAAATAAACAAAAATATAAACGTCTATATTGAAGTTTACGGTGAACGCAGAGTCGGCTAAGCACACGTGATGACGCGCGCGCCCTCACCTCTGTTACGGCTGCCTATTTGGTCAAAAAATTTTAATAATTGAACAATATGCCTGGTCCTGGAAAGAGACATAAACAGTCCGGCGCTGATAAACGAAAGAAAAAAAAGCCTAAGATGAAGCCCGTGCATCAATTCCAGAAATAAAACTTTACTTTATTCTGTCGACGTTAATAATGCGTTTTAATGTCGGTGATAATTTCACGACTAACACATCTTTCTTAATATGAATACAAGCAGATCTAAATAAACAAAATGACTTACAATGCATTATATTAAAACACAGAGGCAATTATGATTATTGATTAATAATGACCATATGGTGTCATTAAATAACAGTGTTAAAATACATAATCTAATACAAAATTAACAGTTTACATAACAATTTTAATAAAAATGCCTGAAAAGGGCACCAAAGGCCTGGTAAATACAGTTGTTACACTTACATTTATAAATGATACAATTTATTTATGTATTTACTTTATTTTAATAAATATTTTGACCCCTATAGTAGGTGTTTTTTTTATTTTGGGATTTTATTTTTACTTCCGTAATATTTGGGGGAGGGGGCACAAAAGAAAATTTCTGCTTAGGGCACCTATTTGGCCAGCAGCGGCCCTGGTTGGCATATTCACGAATCAGGACATTCGCATAGTTAACACTATCAGATTATAAGTTAGCATACTATGAGGTATTTAATTTAATTTAAGACCATTTAAACCGAGGCAATGCCATCGCTTTAATTATTTTGTCCCTGCTAAGACATTACAAAAACAACTATAAACTTACTCTGAATTTCAAAGCACAAATTTGGGCATCTCATTTCATCATTATGAAAATAATATGAAGCACATATACACTCATTCATCATGAAAGATCTATTATAAAACAAAATAAAATTCATGTTCGCTTCAGCAGTGTTCATCCGCGTCGTTACATTCATTGTTGTACTTGGTCCGGCTTTTAGATAAAGTCCTTCCATGCGCCATTCTGGCGGATATTCAGTGAAGCACAACACATTTATTTTAAATTCCCGAATGTTGCCTCCGGCAAGTCGCAGCACGCCGCGCGCTAAATTGCGGCCTCTCGCGGGAAAACACAAGCAGTCTTAAAGGCGTCATCTGTATGGGGACAATCCGGGGGCGGAGGGCATTTTAGCGCGTAACACCGGTAAGGTTCCGTCTTCAGTTACGTTTTGACCTCACTCCCATAGTCCTTTGCGCATTAGCATTTAAGCTTGCAAAATACGGGAGAAGGAGAGTTTTCACACGGGAAGAAGTAGTTGTGCACAAATGGGAAAAAGCACACACTTACAAAGGAAAAAACACATTTTCAAGAAAAAAAAAAATTTTGTTCAAGGAAAAAAACATTTTCAAGAGAAAAAGCACACATTTTCAAGAAAAAAAAATTTTTTTCAAAGGAAAAAAAAAAACACTTGCAACAGAAAAAGCACACATTTACAAGGGAAAAAACATACACATATATGGGAAAGATAATTTGCCCTTCTGGGCCACTGTAACTTACGGCCACTGCACGAAACCGCGTAGGTGATATAGGGATATAACACCGCATCTCACAGTGAGTCAAACCGCGTAGGTGAGATAGGGGTATTATCAACCGAAAATGCTATTTTATTCAAACGTCCTTGCTGGAGTGTGTGACGTGACGTCATGTGCAGGTGCGATGGATCGCGTACCAACCAATAGGGTGTCGGAATGGTATGTTTATACTTCTCATCCAACCACAATCGAATTCGCTCCATCCGGCTGGCACGATTTATCCGGATGTTTTTTTTTGTTTGTTTGTTTTTTGAATGACAAGCTGAAATAAAATAGGAGTACCGAGGCTATTTTTAAAATGTACGGAGTAGAAAGTACAGATAATTGCGTGAAAATGTAAGCAGTAGATGTAAAAAGTCGGCTGAAAAATAATTACTCCAGTAAAGTATAGAGACCAAAAATTTCTACTAGCATTTGTACTCTATTTGTACTTCGTTACTTGACACCTCTGCCCAAGACCCACACTGTAACCAACTAGTCCAACTAGATCAGGGGTGGCAAACCTGTTTGCCATAATGAGCCAAAAAAAATCTTTATCACTGCAAAGAGCCACAAAACAGATGTGCAAACAACAGAATCACAACTTATACACTTAATTACATAATACCCCTATCTCACCTATGCAATTTCACGCGGTGGTCGTAAGTACGGTTCATTATGATTCACCGCGAGTTTTTGGTTGTGTAAAAAAAATAATTTAAATACATACCCCTTTATTAGAAAATTATGTTTTGACATTTTAAAAATAATTTGCAAGTGTAAACACAGAATGTGGAAAGATTGAAGGGCCGCAGACGAGCAGTGAAAGAGCCGCAAGCGGCTCGCGAGCCGCGGGTTCGCCACCCCTGAACTAGATAAATGTTGAATGAATTAATGTTGTATTTGTTATGTAGTTCAACTTCTTACAGTGGTATTTGTTGAGACAACAGGTAATATTGTGTTCTTGAAACCTTTGAAGACACAGACTAAATAAACTAAAAGAAACAAGTTGGTCCAGCAATTTACCTTCAGATGTGAACTCCATTTTTGAAATGTATTCAAAATGTATTCAGGTAAGGATTTTTTTATTTATTCATTCATTTATTTGAATAAAATAAATTTCATGTGTTTCAGTAAGTTTACAGGTATTGTAGACAGAGTTATAACCAAGAGGCTGGTGTGTTTCCTCTTATGACTATACTGAGGCACACTGACATTACCGAGGTGAGTGTAGCTAATGTTGGGCTTCGTTTTACCACACTGTACAGGAGTTACTGTAGCAAGCTACACACTCATAACTGTATCTATCTTTTTCCTCTTTAGGGGTGGGCAATTATTTTCCCCCAGGGGCCAAATGAGTAGCAGAAAATACTGTTAGAGGGCCGGGTGGCCAAAAGTTTGAAATCTACACTGGTTATTAATTTAATTTCTACACTGAAATAAGTAAATGGCATTGTTTACAGAAGCTGGTAAGAGTATGTGTTATTGTTAGATAATGAGAGAGTGAGGTTGTTTTACAAAAAACTGAATTTATTCAGCGGCGCGGTGGTGTAGTGGTTAGCACTGTCGCCTTGCACCTCCAGGGTCTGGGTTCGATTCCCCGGCCAGGCTCGATTCCCGTCTCTGTGTGCATGGAGTTTGCATGTTCTCCCCGTGCTTGGTGGGTTTCCTCCGGGTACTCCGGTTTCCTCCCACAGTCCAAAGATATGCAGGTTAGGCTAATTGGCGTTCCTAAATTCAGCGGCATACTCGTTCAGCCAAAGCTAACGCTAAGGCTAGCCCACCGGATCACACCTCCTGTGCGCGTCACGTGTCCAACAGGTTTGCTCTCCTCAGTGCTGCACCCGCTGAGAAACCTGAAAGAGCTCTGGTTATAGGAGACTCTATACTGAGGCACGTGACATTAGCTAGACCTTTAGGGGCGCCAGCGGCAGTGGTTAGGTGTATCCCGGGAGCCAGAGCACCGGACATAGCAGGTAATCTTAGGGCTCTAGGACAGCACAGGTTCTCTAAGATAGTGGTACATGCTGGAGCTAACGATATACGCCTTCGTCAGTCAGAGGTTAGTAAGAATAACTTTACAGAGGTGTTTAAATTAGCGAAGGCGATGTCCGATGAAGTAATATGCTCTGGTCCCATCCCAATGAGACGTGGTGACATAGCTTACAGCAGGTTATGGTCGCTGAACCGCTGGATGTCCAGGTGGTGCTCCGAAAATAATGTGGGCTACATAGATAATTGGAAGACCTTTGAGGGCAAAGCTGGCCTGTTAGGGCGGGACGGTGTCCATCCCACTCGGAAAGGTGCTGCTCTCATTTCCTGTAGTATAGCTCATAGTCTCAGTAGAGGTCTAGTTAATCGGTGACAATCCAGAGCCCAGGCCAGGGAGCAGACAGACAGGCTAAACCAACCGTCTGCTAGCTGCATAGAGTCGTCACTCAGGGTTCACCATATTGAGACTGTGTCTGTTCCCCGATCTAAGCAAAAATGTAGAAAGACCCAGAAAGTCTGTTTCAATAATCTAATTAACATAAAGTCCACAAACTCCGATCATACTGAATGCGCAGCCGGCACCTCTGATCTGAAGCTAGGATTGTTAAATATTAGATCTCTCACATCAAAAGCAGTTATTGTTAATGAAATTATCACAGATCAGGCGTTTGATATACTCTGTTTAACTGAAACATGGGTTAAACAGGACGAGTATGTAGCTCTAAATGAAGCTAGTCCTCCTGGATACAGCTACATACACCAGCCTCGGTTAACTGGTAGAGGAGGAGGCGTCGCAGTTATTCATAATGATAATCTGTCTATCGTACAAAAACACGGACACAAATTTAACTCATTTGAAATTCTCTATAGTAACATAAGTGTATTTAAGTATATTAAATCAGCTCAGTCGATTCCACTAATTATAATTTACAGACCTCCAGGGCCGTATTCTGAATTTCTTAGTGAATTTGCAGATTTCATCTCAGACCTGGTCATTTCTGTAGACAAAGTGTTAATTGCTGGAGATTTTAACATTCATTTTGAGAATCCAGAAGACCCTCTGAGAACAGCATTTATATCCATACTGGACTCCGTAGGTGTAAATCAGTGTGTAGTAGGACCCACTCATAAAGCAGGTCACACTTTAGTTCCCTTTTCGAGGCTTCACTCAATGCTGCGTTAGAACGCTTATGGGAACTATCTTGTCGCATTGCCGGCCATGAAGCATGTGTGGAAAAACGCCATTATCTGGCTACATATAACCTCGGTCAGGTGACGTCATCTGATTAGATCAGGTGGAGGTTATAAATACCGGAAAGCCGGCAACAAAACCTCAGATCATTTGTCTTCATGCCGACTTGTGATCGCGTGTGTGCAGCAAGCATTTAAAAAAAAAAAAAAAAAAAAGGATATATAAGAAACCATTCTTAACAGAGAAAAAAAAAAAAAAAAAAAACTCACCAGATATAATGGCCGAGTTCAGTGTATCATGCCCGTGCGGTAACCGTCTTTCTCAAGACGATAGCCATAATCTCTGTTTTGAGTGTTTGGGTGAAAGCCACGCTCTCCTTGGACTTGAAGGAGAGTGTGAGCACTGTGATAATCTCCAGATGAAAGTGCTACGAGCGCGTCTCGCGTTCTTTAGGGAGCCACGAGCCGCTCTGCACTCCTGGGGCTCACAGGTTGATTTGGCCGAAGCACGAGAGACGGAGCCCCTTCTCTCTCTCGTCTCCTCCCCCGATCTCTCTCTCTCTCCCCCCACTTCGCGAGCGCACTTCGGTGCTTCTCGGGAGTGTTTGAGGGAGACTTACTCTCTTGCTTCAGTTGAAATGGATGTAGCTACCTCAGAACGATCCTCTAGGGATGATAGAGAGTATGAGGAATTAATTGAGGTTATAACACGCGCAGTTGAACGTTTACATATTGACTGGCCACAAGAGCAAGCTCATACAAAACGTTCCAAACTGGATGACAGATTTCTATCGGGTGGCCAGGAGATGGCGTCACAACGCCGTTCTCTCCCCTTTTTTGATGATCTCCACAACGAGTTATCTCGTTCATGGAGACGTCCCTTTTCTTCCCGTATTTTTGTACCTTCAACTTCATTTTATTCGAATATTGTTGATGCAAAAGCACAGGGTTATGTGATGATGCCCCAGATTGAGGAGACGCTCGCGGGCTATCTCGCTCCTGGAACATCATCTTCATTAAAAAAAGCCAACCCTTCCCTCCAAGGCATGTAGAACTTCTTCTACCCTGTTAGGGAAGGCGTTCCAAGCAGCTGGTCAGGCCGGCGCTTCCTTGCACACCATGGCGGTTTTGCAGGCGTATCAGGCCGACCTGCTGAATGATCTGAGCACGAGCGGCAATATGAATCAGGAAGCGTTCATAGAATTACGCCGGGCTACTGATCTGTCCCTGCGTGCGACGAAACAGACAGCCCGTGCTATTGGCCGTTCTATGGCCTCCCTGGTGTCTGCAGAGAGGCACCTCTGGCTAAATCTAACTGGCATTAAGGACAAAGATCGGGCATTCCTTCTCGATGCTCCCATCTCACCCTCAGGCCTATTTGGCGAAGCTGTAAATACTGTCGCTACCAGATTTAGAGAGGCCAGTCTCTATGAACAAGCTTTTGGGAAATTTATCCCACGCCGTGCCCAGGTGTCGAGGCCATCGGCCACCCAACCTCGACCCGATCTCAGTCTCGCTAGACGAGAGGCGCAGAAGGAAAGCGTCAGTAGCCGTGCACCCCCCCGTAAGGACTGGGGTACGGCTCGGCGCCCCCCTCAGGCCGCCCCCAAAAAAATAGACCGCTCTGTCTTCTTCGCGAAGAAGCGTCCCTGATAGCAGAGCTCAGGACCGTGGGGGTGACCCCCCCTGGGGACGGGCACATAGGAGCATGCCCCCCTGGGCACCCCCAGGAGATCGATGTTCAGTTTCCGCCGCCTTTGGTGTTTCGGACAACACCGGTCTCCGACACGTTAGTCCTTCGGTCGCATCCTGCTATATTCCAGGACACCGAACCACTAACACCCCCCAGCCCAGTAGAAGTACTTGCACCCCTTTCGGAGAAGCTGGCAGCGTGGAAGCTACTGCCAGGCATATCCCCCTGGGTTTTAAAGACTGTAGAGAAAGGATACAGGATCCAGTTTGCATATCGCCCTCCGCGTTTCAACGGCGTGGTCTCCACTTCCGTGATACCGGAAAGGGCGCGTTTTCTGAGTTCCGAACTCCAGAAATTACTGCAGAAGGGAGCCATAGAACAGGTTCCTCCTCCAGACATGGAGTCAGGTTACTACAGTCGGTACTTCCTGGTCCCCAAAAAGGACGGGGGTCTGCGTCCAATTCTGGATCTTCGCGGTTTGAACCGCTATCTCAAAAAATGCAACTTCAAAATGTTGACCATAAAGACTATTGTTTCACAAATCCAACCACAGGATTGGTTTGTGACAGTAGATTTAAAGGACGCATATTTCCACATAGAAATTTTGCCACAGCACAGGAAGTTCCTGAGGTTCGCTTTTGGGGGAAAAGCCTACCAGTTTCGGGTTCTTCCATTCGGTCTAGCCTTATCACCCCGCACATATACAAAATGCATGGATGCAGTTCTGGCTCCTTTGAGACTCCAGGGCATCCGCATTCTGAATTACATAGACGACTGGCTAATACTGGCCCAGTCTCAGCAGCTAGCACTTCGACACCGAGATGTCGTCCTAGCTCATCTTCACTTGCTGGGATTGAGACTCAACGCCACGAAAAGCGTTCTCTTTCCAGCACAAGTGACAACCTACTTGGGCGTCAGGTGGAATTCGATCGCTATGCAGGCACATCTGTCTCCTGCTCGTGTCGAATCCATAAACAACGCTCTGAAGGAAATCAGACTAGACCAAGAAGTGACTGTACATCACTTACAAAAATGTTTAGGCCTCATGGCAGCTGCGTCCATGGTGATACCCTTGGGTCTCCTGCACATGAGAGCGTTTCAGCTGTGGTTAAGAGCCAGGGGAGTTCACACGAGAACAAATCCCCGAAGGCGGATAAGGGTTACGCGCAAAGGACTTCGTACCCTTTCTATGTGGTTCAGACCCCGGTTTCTCGCCTTGGGTCCCACTCTAGGTCCGTCTTGTCGTCGCAAAATGCTAACGACAGACGCTAACCTTACCGGCTGGGGCGCGGTCTTGGATGGCCGTCCAGCCCAAGGGGTCTGGAGAGGCCACCTTTTCGCATGGCACATCAATTGCCTCGAAATGATGGCTCTATTTTTAGCTCTACAGCATTTCCTCCAGCAGCTGAGAGGCTACCATGTCCTAGTGCGGGTGGACAGCACATCAGTAGTCTCCTACATAAATCGCCAGGGCGGCCTGCGCTCGCGACGCTTGAACCAGCTAGCACATCAGGTTCTCCTCTGGGCTCAGGACAAGTTCCTGTCCCTCAGGGCTATTCACATTCCAGGGTACAGGAATGTGGGAGCAGACTTTCTGTCCAGACGAGCTGTGAATCACGGGGAATGGAAACTCCACCCCGAAGTAGTCACTCAAATCTGGGAGAGATTCTCTACAACGGAGGTGGACCTCTTTGCCTCACAGGAGACTGCACAATGTCCCCTCTACTACTCTCTGACTCATCCAGCTCCCCTGGGTCTGGACGCGATGGCCCATACGTGGCCCAATTTACGCCTCTATGCGTACCCTCCGATAGCTCTGCTCCCGGGAGTCCTGGCGAGGGTCCGTCAACACGGTTTGCGCCTCTTATTGATAGCGCCCCGTTGGCCGGCCCGAGTATGGTTCTCAGAAATAATATCACTCCTCGACGGCTCACCTTGGATGATTCCAGTGAGGAGGGATCTTCTATCTCAGGCGCAGGGGACAATATTTCATCCCCGGCCCGAGCTTTGGAACCTTCACGCTTGGCCCCTGAATGGGACCAATTGAGTCAAGCCGGCCTTTCAGCCGGCGTAATTGACACCATCCTAAGTGCTAGGGCTCCCTCCACTAGAAGGATTTATGCCTTCAAATGGAAGGTATTCGAGAGCTGGTGCATGGCTAAGCAGGTGGACCCAGTCCACTGCCGAATTGTTTCAGTGCTGGAATTCCTGCAAGAGAAATTGTCCTCGGGCTTGTGCCCTAGTACCCTCAGAACGTACGTGGCCGCTATTTCAGCCTGCCACGTCCTGTCTGAAGGGGCTACTGTAGGAAATCACCCTTTAGTTGCCCGTTTCATTCGTGGAGCTAAACGGTTGAGGCCACCCACTAGAGTCACGGCTCGCTCTTGGGATTTATCTATCGTGCTCGAAGGTTTGATCGAGACTCCTTTTGAACCGCTAGAGTCAGCGCCCGACAGGCTTCTGACTCTCAAGATGGTTCTTCTTATGGCCATCACCTCTCTAAAGAGGATCGGAGACCTGCGTGCATTGTCAGTCTCCCCATCCTGCCTGGACTTTGCCCCTGGGCTAGTCAAGGCCATTCTGCATCCTCACCCAAACTATCTAGCGAAAGTTCCTTTCGCTACCATGCACCCTGTCATCCTGGAAGCCTTCTGTCCTCCGCCCTTTGCGGATTCGGAGCAGGAGAAACTTCACCTACTGTGCCCAGTACGTGCTCTTCAGGCTTATGTCCACCGCACCAGCCAGTGGCGTAAGTCAGAGCAACTCTTTATATGTTATGGAGGCCGCAACCGGGGGGCGGCCGCCACCACACATACTCTGTCACACTGGGTGAGAGATGCTATTGCCCTCTCCTATGAGGCGCGTGGACACACTTCGCCCCTAGGAGTCAGGGCTCATTCAACCAGAGGGGTCGCCTCATCTATTGCTCTTGCAAGAGGTACTCCCCTGCAACAAGTGTGTGACGCAGCGGGTTGGTCCTCTCCGCACACATTTATAAGATTTTATAGTCTGGATGTCCATGCCACCCCAGGCTCACGAGTCCTCGGTTCAGCTTCCCGGACATGAATCTGAGACCTTCTCGGCCTTGTGCGCACACGCTACACAACCTTGGGGTCCAGACACCTGTAGTGCGGCGGCGTTGGTATTCTCGTTCCCATAAGCGTTCTAACGCAGCATTGAGTGAAGCCTCGAAAAGGGAACGTCTCGGGTTACTTTGCAGTAACCCTGTTCCCTGAGAGGCGGGAACGAGATGCTGCGTCCGAACGCCGCACTACCATGTGACCGGACGTCCATTCAGACAAATAATCTGAGGTTTTGTTGCCGGCTTTCCGGTATTTATAACCTCCACCTGATCTAATCAGATGACGTCAGCTGACCGAGGTTATATGTAGCCAGATAATGGCGTTTTTCCACACATGCTTCATGGCCGGCAATGCGACAAGATAGTTCCCATAAGCGTTCTAACGCAGCATCTCGTTCCCGCCTCTCAGGGAACAGGGTTACTGCAAAGTAACCCGAGACGATTTAGTAATATTCTTCGGATTAATTATAAGAAATGTATTCACAATTCCACTGTCTGAAATTATCTCAGATCACTATCTTGTCTCCATTCAAGTGTCTCACAGTGATAATGTACGCACAGTACCGCGCTACCGTATTAAACGTACATTCACATCAACTACCACACAGAGTTTTATCAGTAATCTCCCAGAGTTACCAACTTCGATTAGGCCACCGTCTGACCCCACAGAACTTGATCAGGCGACTGAATATTTAGAGTCGACACTTCGTTGTACCTTAGATAATGTAGCTCCAGCTAAAAGAAAAATTATTAGAGATAAGAAACTCGCTCCCTGGTATAACGATCACACGCGCACTTTAAAACAGACTGCTCGGAAATTAGAGCGTAAATGGCGTCAAACTAAATTGTTGGTATTTCAAATAGCATGGAAAGAGAGCATCCTGAACTATAGGAAAGCTCTTAGTGTAGCTAGATCAACGTATCTCTCCACTCTTATAGAAGAAAATAAAAATAATCCTAGATTTTTATTTAATACCGTAGCCAAATTAACCAGAAATAAGACCACTACAGAAATCTCCACAACAACATCATGCAATAGTGAGGACTTCATGAACTTTTTTAATAATAAAATTGTAAATATCAGGCATAAAATTGAGGCTTTGAAACCAAACAATGTAATTGATACTGATGTTAACCTAGCCATGTCAGATTCAAACCTAGAATACTTTACTCCTCTTGAAGAGAATGAACTAATTTCACTCATCTCTTCTGCAAATTCATCAACCTGTATATTAGATCCTATACCGACACATTTTCTTAAACAGATAGTACCAGTAATAACAGAACTGCTGTTGAGAATAATTAATTCCTCACTCAGCATTGGTTATGTTCCAAAATCTTTTAAAGTAGCAGTTATTAAACCAATAATTAAGAAACCTGACCTCGACCCCTGTCAGCTGTCCAATTACAGGCCAATATCAAACCTCCCCTTTATCTCTAAGATTCTGGAAAAGATAGTAGCGGAGCAGCTATGCTCATATCTACATAGAAATGGCATACATGAACTGTATCAGTCAGGATTTAGGCCTCATCACAGCACAGAAACAGCACTCGTTAAAGTAGTAAATGACCTCCTATTGGCCTCTGATCAGGGTTGTGTAACTATGCTTGTATTACTCGACCTCAGTGCAGCTTTTGACACTATTGATCATGCTATTCTTCTTCACAGATTAGAAAATTTAGTAGGAATTTAAGGGTACAACCCTCTCCTGGCTCAGATCCTATTTGACCGATCGCTATCAGTATGTAGACTTAAATGGTGATTATTCTGCATGTTCTCTAGTGGAGTTTGGCGTTCCGCAGGGTTCAGTTTTAGGCCCACTGCTTTTTTCCCTTTACATGCTTCCTCTGGGCAACATAATCCGTAAGCATGGTATTAGTTTTCATTGTTATGCTGACGACACACAGCTATACGTCTCAACAAAACCTGATGAGAAAAACCATCTTACTAAAGTTGAGCAATGTGTTCATGACATAAGAAATTGGATGCTAATTAACTTCCTTCTGCTTAATCCGGATAAGACAGAAGTTCTAGTCATAGGACCGCATACAGCTAGAAGTAAAATCTTAGATCACACCGTAACTTTAGATGGCCTTTCTGTTCCGTCAAGTGCAACAGTAAAAGACCTCGGCGTGATTATAGATTCCAGCCTTTCATTTGAAGCTCATGTAGATAATATCACCAGGATAGCATTCTTTCAACTTAGAAATATCGCCAAAATAAGAAATATATTGTCGCTAAATGATGCAGAAAAACTAGTTCATGCTTTTATCACTTCTAGGTTGGACTATTGTAATGCCTTACTGTCTGGTTGTTCAGTTAGGTGCATAAACAAGCTTCAGCTAGTCCAAAATGCAGCAGTGAGAGTCCTCACTAGAACCAGAAGATATGAGCACATCACCCCTATCCTATCTTCACTGCATTGGCTCCCTGTGAAATTTCGCATTGATTTTAAAATACTACTCTTGACATATAAAGCATTAAATGGTCTCGCGCCGCAGTATCTGAGCGAACTGCTAGTGTCTTACGATCCGCCACGCCTACTTCGGTCAAAGGATGCAGGCTGCTTATCAGTACCGCGTATTATGAAAACTACAGCTGGGGGCAGAGCTTTTTCTTACAAAGCCCCAAAATTATGGAATAGTCTTCCAAATAGTGTTCGGGACTCAGACACAGTCTCAGTGTTTAAGTCTAGGCTAAAAACCTATTTATTTAACCAAGCATTTTATAAATAGATTTGCCATAAGGTAAAGGAGCAGATCTGGGGGACTCATGGACGTAGAGTATTATGGTGAACTGGTATGTTTAGATGCTGTCTTCCTCAGTCTCATTTGATCACTCAGGTTTGTTGACGGTGAGGTGATTGTTTGCTTTACATCTCAGGGAGCCCTCATGTTTGTGTTTCCTTCTGGCTCTCCCTTTTAGTTATGCTGTCATAGTTAGTCCTGCCGGAGTCCCTGCTTGCACTCTACAGTAAATATACATTCACATTAGACATTGTGACTGTGACCATACCTAATTGCAATCTCTCCTCCTCTTCTCTTCCTCCCCCTCTTTCTCTTTCCTCTCTCCCCCTGTCTCCCCCTTTCACTCTTTCTCTCTCTCTCTCTGTCGAGCTACACATGTGGTTCCTGAGCTGCCAGTGATCCAGACTCCCTCTGCCCTCCGGACCTGTCTGATCCATCCTGGTGCCCGGTTTCTGGTTGGAGGTCTCATCGCATGGATGCCCCGTGTGTCTCTTTAGGATGCGTCTGGTGTCTGGGGATGATTCTCTATACTTAGAAGATGGTTCTGGCCTCGACTGGTGTGGTCAGCTGTTTCTCTGAGGACTTGACAATTCGATAGTTCAGGACTGGAACTTTCTACAAGTCTATCTGAGTCTCGAATAACTACTGGACTCCATTTTACATCAAGTATTATAACATCAATTACATCAACTATTATAGCTGAACCTAACACTTAACACTGTATAAATGCAGATCATTTCCTGTTATCTGTTTCACCCAGATGAGGATGGGTTCCCTGTCGAGTCTGGTTCCTCTCAAGGTTTCTTCCTATTACCGTCTCAGGGAGTTTTTCCTTGCCACTGTCGCCCTCGGGCTTGCTCGCCAGGGAATATCTGAACATTTTGATTCATACACATTCACATTCCATACAAACTTAAATAATTCTTTTGATTGTGTAAAGCTGTTTTGAGACAATGTCAATTGTTAAAAGCGCTATACAAATAAAACTGAATTGAATTGAATTGAATTATAATTCCAGTGCAGTGGCATAGTGGTTAGCACTGTGTTCTCAAACCTCCAAGGTTGAGGGCTCGTTTCTCATCTTGGTTATGTGTGCGTGGATGTTCTTCCCTTGCCTGCTTAAAAAGCGCTATACAAATAAAACTGAATTGAATTGAATTAAATTGCCCATAGTGTGTGATTGGGTGTCTGAGTGTGTGTATGTGTGTGTGCCCTGCGATGGATTGGCACCCTGTCCAGGGTGTACCCTGCCTAGTGCCCGAAGTCTCCTGGGATAGGCTCCAGGTCCCCCGCGACCCTGAACACAGGATTAAGCGGTATAGGAAAGGAATGAATGAATTTATTCAGTGAAATTATGCAAAACAATGGTAAGTATGCAATATTTGTAACTATTTTTCAGTCACATTAACACCACAATGCTTTCTGTTATTAACTTTCTTAACTTTCTATTAAAATACCACGATGTCTTTGTATGCCAATAATAATAATGTAACTTTTGTCCAACTGCCAAACAGTGAAGAAAAAAATCAGTCAACATGTTTGTGTTTTTTTCTTGTTCAGTGAGAGAAATCTAGCCTTGTTGAGCACTAACAAGTGCATCAAAGTCAGGTTGAATGTTTTAGGTAGAGATGTGAAGCACATCTGTCATTTATGCAAAATTTGGAAAGTCCGAATCAGGCCGCATTTGGCCCACGGGCATTAAAATGCCCAGGTCTGCCCTAATATGATGTCCTAGTCTGTGTGAGTTATTTGATTAAGGTTTTTTGTTTAAAGCATGCTCCACTAGTAAGGCCAACTACTTTTGTTTAGGGCTGCAACAACTAATCGATAAAATCGATAATTATCAATAATGAAATTCGTTGTCAACGAATGCCGTTATCAATTAGTTGGGCTGCTCACGTTACTGAGGAGCGCGACCACAAGATGCACAAATACACACACAGATAACAGTCGCTCACACAATGGAGGTTACAGAAGCGTTTGCAGGAAAAAGCGCGCGCAACAAGTCTTCCAAGGTATGGGAGCAATTTACATTAAACGGCTCTTATCGGGCATTAAAATCGAGCGTTTTTCTGCCATTCGTAGTGTCCGGTGAGCGCGGATGAAGCGCAGAGGGTTTTCTACACATAGTTAGTGAGTGTGTTCACACAGGCTTTGGTGACGTGCGTTTGTCTGGCTGCGCGGTTATACGGTGTCAAAAAAAAAAATGTTGCATGCAGCTTTTTCTTGCCGTTCAAATTCCAACGAACGCAAAGAAAACACTTCTAGTGCGTTTTCTTCATGTTCATTTTACACTTCGGAGGACCGGATATATCCGATGATCCTACATGCTATACAGAAGGAAATGCGGGAAAAGGGCAAAATAAAGAGAGTGAACACAGTAGCGGCGATTTTTTTTCTCTCCCTACGTCGCCGTATTACGAGAATGTCTAGTATAGCAAAATGGTCTATATTTTATTTTACATTTTTTTAATTTATTGAGATAACAAAAAAAGGATAAAATACACGAGAGGATCGAAATAATGTATAAACCGTGAAAAGGATGTAGCAAGAGACACTTTCATTAAAAATAATATCATAATAATCTAGAAGTCTATTATTCTTCTTACTAAATTGAATTAATTTAAGAGAATTAAAAATTGAGGTCATTCTTAACAACTGAATATGTCAGTGTATTTTTTAAACTACTGTGTGTGTGTGTGTGTGTGTGTGTGTGTGTGTGTGTGTGTGTGTGTGTGTGATATACACACACACACACACACACATACACCGTATCAACACTGTCAACTTGCCATCTGCAATTATTGTTAAAAAAGAATGATGATGTACATAAACTAAGGTTTAAATGTCAAAATTAAAGATCATTAAACTCTATGTGGCTATTGCATTTTTTTTTAAGTTTACTTTTATACATAAATAATAGCCTGATTAATGGTTTTATATAGTTAAGCAAAACAGCAAATTAAAGCGGTTACTTTTTATCCGATTAACCGATTAATCGAAAAAATAATGGCCCAACTAATCGATTATCAAAATAATCGTTAGTTGCAGCCCTACTTTTGTTCATGCTTGTTTTTCTTTTAATTGTAAATAAAGACTCTTCATATGACCAACAAAACATATAATTAAGACACTAAACAACGAACTCAAACTATAACTCAGCATTTAGAGTGTGACAAAGGCTCTAGAGCTTAACTAAAACTAAATATGGAGCTGAAGCTAAACAAAGACTAGACAAAGGATGTGACTAAGGACTGAGCGTGTTAGTAGTTAGTGGGTTTAGTATCTAATCTGGTTATTGTAGACATGGATGATGAACTAACTGGGTTAGTTTCTAAGCACTTTAGTAGCTAAACCTGCACGAACACACTAAAGGCTAAGCAAACATGAGGCTAATCCATACAAGCGGCTAAACCTACTAGAGACTAAAGCCTCTAGTGGCCAATCCTGCTAGAGGCTAAGCCTACTGGAGGCTAACCCTACTAGCGGCTAAAACCTACTAAGTAAATGGTGGCTAAGCACTCAAGTGGCTAAACATACAACAAATGAAACATACCAGGAACTAAACATACAAGAGCCTATGTTACGCTAGAGAGCCTTTGTTTGGCTCGAAATTCTGTGTTTATAGTTTGATTCCTTTTTTCTTTGTTTTGTTTAGTTATTATGTTTAAGTTAAATAAAAGACTCTTATTTACCATCACATTCTCTGCATCTTTGCCTGCCCGTTTAAGCCCACAGCAGTAACATCAGTCAATATACCACCATATCATGGATTTTAAGGGAGATTATATTAGCCAAGTGTCATGTAGCCAGATTAAGGTTTTAACAAAAACACTGGTTTTGTTCTTTTTTCTTAACTCATTGTTCTATATTATTTTTGCTTGAAAAAAACGTGGCATAGATAAATTATTTATTCATTTATTTATTGAGTGTAGAGGATAAAGATGGAACTTTATGTTTTGTATTCTAGATGCAGTAAAAGACAGAATTATATGATTCACCTATCGATTTACAGAGTTGCATATTTTTTTCAGTACATGATTTTATTGCTTTATTTTGCTCTCTAGGGGACTAACAAAAACTATAGTGTTTTTTTTTAAGCCATGAAACTTTTAATTCAATTACTTACGCAAAGTTGGAATTTGGAAGAAAATTATCATTTAAAAAAATTACTTTGTAAGCCAGTGTCCAAATTGGATAACTAGACAATTTATTAAAACAGCTAATACTAACCTATTACTTGCTGTTTTTATTTTTATTATTTATTTTTTTAAATATATACTCAGCAAACATAGAAACATCCTCTGACATTCAACTGTTTTTACTTTCAGTAAACTTAATGTGTAAATATTTGTATGAACACTAAAAGAGTCAACACCATAAAACATAAACTATAAATGTTTCACAATGTGTCCCTGAATGAAGGGAGGCTCAAAATCAAAAGTACCAGTCAGTATCTGGTGTGGCCACCAGCTGCTTGAAGTACTGCAGTGCATCTCCTCCTCATGGACTGGACCAGATTTGTCAGTTCTTGCTGTGAGATGGAGGGATTGTGTGTTCCTGCTGTGACTCGGGCAGTTGTTGTGGCCATCCTGTACCCGTCACGCAGGTGTGATATTTGGATGTACCCATCCTGTGCAGGTGTTGTTACACATGGTCTTCCACTGCGAGGATGATCAGCTGTCTCCCTGTAGCGCTGTCTTATGCGTCTCACAGTGCGGACATGGCAATTTATTGCCCTAGCCACATGAGCAGTCCTCACGCGTCCCTGCAGCATGCCTAATGCACGTTCACGCAGATGAGCAGGGACCCTGGGCATCTTTCTTTGGGTGTTTTTCACAGTCGGTAGACAAGTCTCTTTAGTGTCCTGCGTTTTTAGAACTGTGACCTTAAATGCCTACTTTCTGTAAGCTGTTAAGGTCTTAACGACCATTCCACAGGTGCATGTTAAGTAATTGATTATGGTTAATTGAACATGCATGGAAAACATTGTTTAAACCTTTTACAATGAAGATCTGTAAAGTTATTTGGATTTTTACAACATTATTGTTGGAATACACAGTCTTGAAAAAGGGGCGTTTCTTTTTTTGCTGAGTATATAAGCCACAGTGGCAATGAATGTCCCTACATACTGTAAGAGGAAGAAAGTGTGGTAGATGAACCAAACAATTTATCCTCTTTTGATTGACACCAGATGAAGTTATATTGATGATTAACATTAGATGCCACAGCAGTAAAAGTAGATCAGATTCAGTCACTACCATCACATCAGGCAGCAGCAGTTTACAGCTTGGTACAGAGAGAGAGATGTGACATGGTTTTTGTACAGTGCAGTTGGATTTCCTGTCACTGTGGGCTGCAGAGCACAGTAGTATAGTGCAGAGTCTGATACAGCAGCAGAGAAGATGAGCAGATCCACTTGTTTATCATCAATGTTAGCAGATAGACGTGGTGGCATAGGGTCAGTTTTAGCTCCATGTGGGTAGATGTAAAGAAGGTACTCAGGTTTCAGTTTGGGATCTTGTTTGTACCATTGTAGGCTGTTTGTTGAAGTACTTTTTTTGTAGCTGCAGGACAAAGTAACATCATCGCCTTCAGCTACAACTGTATGGGTAAACAGTGGTTCTATTGGATTTTCCATGGAGTCACCTGTCATAGAGAAGAGATTAGTATTTTATAACACAAGCAAGCAAGATTTCCAAAATCAGACTCACTCATTCATTCATATTTTTCCTTATTCTACACAGATTAATTAGTCATTAGTTGAACTCTTTCTGAAATAACACAAAATCAGCATTAACTCACCTAATGAAAGCCACAGACACATAAATAAAACAGTGAACATGATGAATGGGTGAATGACAGAACACTATGTGGAAGGCTTTCTGTTTGCCTTGAAAAAAGTTGATGAAGCTCCACCCCTTAGCCTCACATGACAGTGTTAATATTGGTGCAGACAGATTCTTAACCCAATGCTGTTTTCTGGCTTTACATTTAGTCTTATGTGGGGAATCTGTCAATTAAAAACTGTCAAAACCATGGCAAAGATGTTACTGCATCTTTGGCCTGCATTAAGCAAATAAAACATCTAAGGAGATTGCTGAAACTACTAAAAATGGGTTAAAAAGTGCCCAATACATTATTAAAACCTGAAAGAATAGTGGTGAACCATCATGTTCGAAAAAGAAATGTGGGCAGAAATTGATGTGTAATTTGTAACAGGAGGTTGCCTGGTTATGGGCTCCCGGCCAGGGCTGTGGGGACTTTCTCTGTAAATTCAATAAAAGAAGAAGAGAGGCTGAGTAGTTTTGTGAATGAACTATTTCATCATTAACTACTACTCTGCAAAAATACTTCACAATGACTCTATTTCCTAGGTTGCTGATGCTGTTCAAGGCCAGAAAATCATCATTTCTGATCATACAAATTTTAGGCCTACCCAGAGATGTAATACCATGAGATCGGCTTACTTCCTGCACCATTTTTTTCTCAACTGAAAAAGACTCTAAGAGAGCTAAGTAATCATCAGAAGCTGTCACCATGTTTTTTTTGGGAAAATGATGGAAATGCAACCTTTAGCCAAACTGTTTTCATTATCTGCAGAGAAACTCCCTGGCTGCTCTTTATCATATCTAAAATGATCCCATTGTATGACTCAAACACAAATGCAGACTGTGCCCAGAGGGGACCCCAGTTCCTCACAGTATTGGGCAGATGAAGGCACAAATGTACATTGAAAGTGACATTATTGATCCCATAAAGGGTCTCCATTTCCTGAACAAACTCTGTTAGCAACCCCTCAGATTCTGATATGTGCAGTGGTGATATATTCTCACCGAGTAGAAGAGAAACCCCCTTTACCAACTTCAACCAGTGCTTCAGATATTTTTCAGGTAAGAACCCTTTCAATGTTGGTATGCTGTAATAAAACAACCACATGTTCCACTCGTGTGCCTTCCAGAACTTTTTCTCTTTCACTGAGTGGGGAACACGGGAAACATTACAGGGGGGTTTAATAGAAGTTAAAATGTCATCAATCTGTTCTGTTGAGCGTCCGATATACCATGGCGATTGGTTGTTTTCAGAATGAAACCACAGCGTGGTGATGCTTCTTGCCACACCCAGCAGCACACTGTGTATATAATGTGGAACACAGCCATCAATGATATTAAAATCAGGTAGACAAGACAAAATACTAGGCCCTTTCACTCCCTTACTGGGGTTTCCAGCAAGAGCCTCTTCTACCAGATCGTCAGTCTGGGAGGGATTCCTCAACTCTGCTTTTTCATAGGGATAAGCCCTTACACGCCCCCTGTGTTTTAACACACTTGTTCCTTTCTGCAAACAAAATGAACACCCAAACTCCCCATTAAACTGTTTAAAGTTCTGAATCATTGGCCGGGCAAACTGAATCTGCCACCATGGTAGTAAGCAGTACTTTACTTGTGACAACTTCCCCACTCTCACTTTGCCATATAAGACCATTAGAGTACAACTCTACGCATTCATTGACAAATGGTTTCATGTAAGTGTTCGTATATGGTTTGTTTTGACCGAACCACAGGCCACAAAGCATAACATGTTTTGCACGTAGTTGTATTGGCAGTTCATTAACAGTACACAAAATAGGCCACAAACTTCTTGTGTTTGATTTGTGCACTGGCACTAGAGAGAAATGCAGGGCAGCTTCTGTCAAAAGTAATTAAAATTTTGATGGATTGATTAAAGGTCAAAGGTCAAGGTAATCATATTAAATAATATGGTGACATGTGTAGGTCAAAGGTCACGATAATTCGTGGGAAAGAATGCATAGGAGTAAATATATAATGATTTAATTGTATTTATGGTGTCATTTTCCAAACGGTTGTATGATTAAAGATAGTATTAATGTTAAGTGATCCCCGTGTGTCCCTGACACACAGACACACACACGCACCTTAAACCATCCTAATCAACGTCTGGATATCCCCCACCCTCTCTCACACACAAGCACTTATTTTATTACGTTAACAATTAGCTGGTATGTTCAGTCCACCACCCTCACCCCCAAATGTAAAAGCACACATTAGTCCCAAAATCCTCTGTTGATAATTGGTAATGATTATGCGTGGGGACAATATCCCCCACCCGCTCTCACACTCATAAGCACTTATTTTTATTATATTAACAATTAGCCAGTATGTTCAGTCCACCACCCTCACCCCCCAAATGTAAAAGCACACATTAGTCCCAAAATCCTCTGTTGATAATTGGTAGAGTGATATCCTGGAGAGTGATATCCTCACCCGCTCTCACACACATAAGCACTTATTTTTATTATATTAACAATCAGCTGATATGGTCAGTCCATATGATCAGGTATTCCCCCCCCCCCCCCCTACCCAAACCCCCGCCCAGCCACCCCACCACCGCCCCCCACACGCTGATTCGTTACAAACTCACACAGACCTTCTTCAAATACTTTGCTCTATCGTCTTGGAAAATGTAAAATATTGAGAAGAATATCTTTGCGTGCGCAACAATGGCTGTTTGTCCTAACGCCCCAAAAAAATCTACAACTACTCTGCCAAGATGTTCAAACAGTTTAGAGTGCGCAAATATTCAGTATTGGTCATTATCAAAGGGGTGTACAGCCGGCTTTTTTTTCAATGCGGATTCAGCCGTCGTACAGCTGTTCAGGTTATCAGGACCTGGTCACATCCACTGGAGCAGCGCTACTGAGACCGTATCTTTTGATCAGTGTGGTTGGAAAAAGTTTCGCAAATGGAAATGAGAAATACATTTTCTCCTTGACACCCTCCAGCAGACACACACAAGCACTTATTTGTGCTATGTTAACACAATTAGGTGGATGGTCAGTCCATATGGTCAGTCCATTTTACAAAAGGTATACCATCCATCTGACACCCCCAACCCCCAGACACACACCTCAGAAACACTTCCTATAAAAGCATGAACTTCATTCAGGAAGTCTGCCAAGTGATATTACGGCTTTGAAACTCTGTCATTGGTGACATCGCTTCTTCATCCAAAAGAAAGATCATGGACTTCTCATCGGGTAAGAAATTTGATAAAATTTCTTCACTTATATATTAGATTCTCTTACAAATGGGTTAGACCTAAACTTTAATTTCAATACGTTTTATTACAGAACAAGACCTTGGTATGCTTATCTGATTGTAATGTCTAGGATATTGTGAGTCTTTAGGTAATTTCATTCTACCATTTAGAACTTTGTTTTGTCATAAAAGCTACGATACATAACACTAAGAGAACATTTATTTTGTTTTTCCCGATTTTAGTCAACGACGTCCTGATTATTTCGGACGATGAATTTCCTGACACACCCGTGCAAGACCTAAAGCCAAAATCTCGTACGAAACCAATAGCTGTAGTGCATCCGCTGCCGAGACTATTACAGCAAACGGATTAATGACAATAATTCAAACGCTCCAGGTAAGATGAATAGGTATCATCTACTAACGCGTTCTATTTTCACCATCTTTTTAGTGCCTAAACACATTTTTCTATTTCAATTTCTGCTCTCTTTTTAGTTGTGAGTGACATAGCTGAAGTACAAGAGTTGACTGACCCCGAAGAAGATAACACCAATCAAGAGGATCCGGATCAACTGCGGCTCAGGGACACGCTTAGAGACTTCTATCAGCAATTTGAGGTTTTATTTGAAAACTTTAACCTTGATAATTCATTGGAACAAAACGCTGGTAGGGAATGTGTTTCATCTTTGCGTGATATTCATGACAACTTGAATAGCTGTGTTTCGTTGAATACAAGTTTGTTAAGATTATTTTACGATATATATGGCGCAGAAACGTTCTTTTAACATGTCAGCTTCAGAAGCTAAAAGAAATAGAAATGATAGTAATCCGTCATCACCTCGTGATTCCTACAATGATGAAAACTCATCTTTTTCAAATAGTCTATTACAACATGATTCGTGCACATCCCTCAATCCGTATTTAACTGATGCAATCAACCAACTGAACGAAAGTCTAAGACTACCGCACCAGCTTGTTATTCAGACCCCTAGCTCAGGTTACAGCGTAACTACTGCATCTCCGACTCAACACGACATATTCTCTGAACTAAATCAGAGTCTGTTAAGATTACAAAATACCCTATCTGATTATTACCACCCCACTCAATTAAATCCGGCACTACTAGACGCGGTAAATCAATTGAATGAAAGTTTGAGACCATCAGGCCTAAGCAATACTCGGACTGGAGATTTCAGTCAACCCCTAAATACAGCCATTACACCAACAACGCAAGAGGACATATTCCACGAGTTAAATCAGAGTCTGTTAGGGTTGCAAAATAGTCTAAATCATCGAAGTGATTGTGTAGAGTTAAATCCGGCACTACTAGACGCGGTAAATCAATTGAATGAAAGTTTGGCCATAACTACAGAACAAAACATCAATATCCTCTCACCCCCAGAAACATCTCAGGAACCATTACCTCCTACAGATATGTTTCACGATCTTAATCGTAGTCTTATATTGTTAAATGACAGTCTAATTAACTTATTTGATCACCCATCCAGTGTTTCGCAAAACTCTGATAATCATCATGTCGCTGAAACGTCAAACCCTCAAATAGAAGTCGATGAGGAGAATGTACCATCTCCTAATGTTCAAAATGTTCAATTCGGTAATGGAGTAGATCCTAATATCAGTATAATTAACCGTGATCGATTCAATAACACAGAGATTAGAAGAAGAGTGAATTTTTCCTCGATCGCTAATGTCAACAGCTTTGCTGAGTTTTATAATTATGTTTTAGAGGTTTTAAACAGTCTGATAGATGTGGCAAATGAAATGATTTCGCCCAAAGATGCTGTGTTTGTTATAATTCGAGGTGATACGCTCAATTTGTCATCCCGCATTCAATTAGTCAATGGGTCCATCGATTTACGGTCTTTTCTTACCATGCTTGAAAATGCCATTCAAAGTAAACGAGAAATTTTTACGGACAATACGCTCGAATTAGTGATCCAAATAGTACAACCACCTCGCGGTGGTGCAGCTAGAAGAAAATTAGCCTCAATCTTTAGTTCAGAAGCTATTCGGAAAAAAATTAGACATCTATACATATTCCCCAATAAAGACAACATGTGTTTTGCTTTGTGTGTTGCACAACTTTTGAATCCCGGAAAAAGTAGTTTTCAAATAGAAAACATCGCTAAACATGTAGCTAATTACTTGTGCTGTATTGATTTTCATGGACAGGAGTGGGTGTTTGAAGGAGACGGTTGTGTCGCTGAGTTTTTCAAGATGTTCCGACGTAACAAATACAATGGCTATACCTTTATAGCACATAATGCTAGAGGCTTTGATTCCTACCTTTTGTTAAATCATTTAGTGAAAGAGGGAATAACACCTGATATCATTGCGCAAGGCGGTAAAATTCTTTGCTTCAACGATTCCGAGTTCCGTCAGGTCTACATCGATAGCCTATCTTTCTTACCCATGAAGCTTAGCAGCTTCCCTAAAGCCATGGGATTTTCAGAAAAAAAGAAAGGCTATTTTCCACATTTCTGGAACACCTTAGAACACCAAAACTATGTAGGCCCATATCCTGAGCCAAAGTTTTACGGCGTGGATAGTATGATGCCTAAAGACAGAGTCGAGTTTTTCAAGTGGTACGCAACGGTAACTGACAAAGTCTTTGATTTTAAGAAAGAGATGGCTGAATAGTGTATCAACGATGTTGACATTTTGAGAAAGAGGAGTTTGCTTTTCATGCGATATGGGAGAACGGGTGCCCACAAACCCCTAGGCGGTAATACTTTAGCTCTGATTATACCAAAATAATTGTCAAGAGGCTCAAAGTCCTGATAAATGATGATGGGGTGACCGATCGGGTATGTCTTTGTCTTGTTTACATACGGGTAAAGAGAGGTAAAATCAAAATAATCGATTCTCTCACCGGGGTTAGCTACGTAATGTAAGTGTAAAGCATTTGTTCGGCCACCATAAAGGGCATCACGGGGGTTTAAGCGCTCCGGAAAGTCAAACTCTTTTAGAAAGTTTATTACGCCGCTGTCGCTTTTCTTCATTTCACTCCACTCATGTTCCCATATTGTTGTGACATGTAAATTGAGGGATTCTTGCAAATTCTTGATTTTTTCCAATGATTTTTGACGGACATCTCCAAAGCTAACCTTAGAAGAGCTAAGAGGATGTGTGGTTATTGAGGGGAAACACTTTTCACAACCGTGATAAAAACAACCAAGAAACTCGAAAGCCTTTCGCGTCTGACCTACTTCACAATAACCATCGACAAAATATTGACCAAACCTAGCTTCACCCAAGTTCAACGCATGTTGAATGGGTAGATTCTGTGTGACTGAAATGTATTCGAGCCACTGGATAGACGGTGTTGAAAAAGATTTCTGCCTGTTGATGTAATTGTCAAGTGGCGGAATAGCTAGGGTGTTTTTAGGTACGAACATGGTTCTAAAGATTTTCATGCATCTAAACATCGTTGATACAGTATTCAGCCATCTCTTTCTTAAAATCAAAGACTTTGTCAGTTACCGTTGCGTACCACTTGAAAAACTCGACTCTGTCTTTAGGCATCATACTATCCACGCCGTAAAACTTTGGCTCAGGATATGGGCCTACATAGTTTTGGTGTTCTAAGGTGTTCCAGAAATGTGGAAAATAGCCTTTCTTTTTTTCTGAAAATCCCATGGCTTTAGGGAAGCTGCTAAGCTTCATGGGTAAGAAAGATAGGCTATCGATGTAGACCTGACGGAACTCGGAATCGTTGAAGCAAAGAATTTTACCGCCTTGCGCAATGATATCAGGTGTTATTCCCTCTTTCACTAAATGATTTAACAAAAGGTAGGAATCAAAGCCTCTAGCATTATGTGCTATAAAGGTATAGCCATTGTATTTGTTACGTCGGAACATCTTGAAAAACTCAGCGACACAACCGTCTCCTTCAAACACCCACTCCTGTCCATGAAAATCAATACAGCACAAGTAATTAGCTACATGAGTTCCAGTTTCCTGTCTAGTCTCGAAATCATAAAATATGTATTTGCTATTTGGCACTTCTTTCTTTACCGGTTGTATAAAACAGCTATGTTCAGTATCGGTATCAAGTTTTTCACCACAGAGTTTACACTTCTTCTCAGAGCACACATGTTTTTTATGGTTAAAAGGGTTCTGATGTCTTACACTATTGCAGTTTCTACAGTAGAAACCCGTTTCACACTGAGAAAATTCACCATCGCTCGACTGAAGCTTTGCTTTATGCGCGTCAAAACAGAATTCCGACCGAAAAAGCCTTGAGCAATCAGGACACTTAATTAAGTGTTGAGCATGTTTGTAACAATCCGTATTATGGCAAACATTACAGGTAAAATCACATCGATGTTTTCGTGAATCTTCAAAACCTGAGTGACAGAAACTACAAACGTAACTGAAACCCAAAAGCCCGGTGATGCTTTTAACCCCGTAATAGTGGTTGTCGTGTAAAAACAAGTACAATGTATTTTCGTGCGGTGTCTTGTTGGTTTGAAAGAAAGAGTAGCTGGCCTTGTTGACTGAACTGTAGATGGTTACAATTTTACAGTTCAAACACGCCTCAAATTTTGATACATCAGCGAAGGTGACGGCTATGTCTTCGGTTAACCCTACATCGTTCTGTATTTGCTTAGCGATGTTTTCTATTTGAAAACTACTTTTTCCGGGATTCAAAAGTTGTGCAACACACAAAGCAAAACACATGTTGTCTTTATTGGGGAATATGTATAGATGTCTAATTTTTTTCCGAATAGCTTCTGAACTAAAGATTGAGGCTAATTTTCTTCTAGCTGCACCACCGCGAGGTGGTCGTACTATTTGGATCACTAATTCGAGCGTATTGTCCGTAAAAATTTCTCGTTTACTTTGAATGGCATTTTCAAGCATGGTAAGAAAAGACCGTAAATCGATGGACCCATTGACTAATTGAATGCGGGATGACAAATTGAGCGTATCACCTCGAATTATAACAAACACAGCATCTTTGGGCGAAATCATTTCATTTGCCACATCTATCAGACTGTTTAAAACCTCTAAAACATAATTATAAAACTCAGCAAAGCTGTTGACATTAGCGATCGAGGAAAAATTCACTCTTCTTCTAATCTCTGTGTTATTGAATCGATCACGGTTAATTATACTGATATTAGGATCTACTCCATTACCGAATTGAACATTTTGAACATTAGGAGATGGTACATTCTCCTCATCGACTTCTATTTGAGGGTTTGACGTTTCAGCGACATGATGATTATCAGAGTTTTGCGAAACACTGGATGGGTGATCAAATAAGTTAATTAGACTGTCATTTAACAATATAAGACTACGATTAAGATCGTGAAACATATCTGTAGGAGGTAATGGTTCCTGAGATGTTTCTGGGGGTGAGAGGATATTGATGTTTTGTTCTGTAGTTATGGCCAAACTTTCATTCAATTGATTTACCGCGTCTAGTAGTGCCGGATTTAACTCTACACAATCACTTCGATGATTTAGACTATTTTGCAACCCTAACAGACTCTGATTTAACTCGTGGAATATGTCCTCTTGCGTTGTTGGTGTAATGGCTGTATTTAGGGGTTGACTGAAATCTCCAGTCCGAGTATTGCTTAGGCCTGATGGTCTCAAACTTTCATTCAATTGATTTACCGCGTCTAGTAGTGCCGGATTTAATTGAGTGGGGTGGTAATAATCAGATAGGGTATTTTGTAATCTTAACAGACTCTGATTTAGTTCAGAGAATATGTCGTGTTGAGTCGGAGATGCAGTAGTTACGCTGTAACCTGAGCTAGGGGTCTGAATAACAAGCTGGTGCGGTAGTCTTAGACTTTCGTTCAGTTGGTTGATTGCATCAGTTAAATACGGATTGAGGGATGTGCACGAATCATGTTGTAATAGACTATTTGAAAAAGATGAGTTTTCATCGTTGTAGGAATCACGAGGTGATGACGGATTACTATCATTTCTATTTCTTTTAGCTTCTGAAGCTGACACGTTAAAAGAACGTTTCTGCGCCATATATATCGTAAAATAATCTTAACAAACTTGTATTCAACGAAACACAGCTATTCAAGTTGTCATGAATATCACGCAAAGATGAAACACATTCCCTACCAGCGTTTTGTTCCAATGAATTATCAAGGTTATTAAAGTTTTCAAATAAAACCTCAAATTGCTGATAGAAGTCTCTAAGCGTGTCCCTGAGCCGCAGTTGATCCGGATCCTCTTGATTGGTGTTATCTTCTTCGGGGTCAGTCAACTCTTGTACTTCAGCTATGTCACTCACAACTAAAAAGAGAGCAGAAATTGAAATAGAAAAATGTGTTTAGGCACTAAAAAGATGGTGAAAATAGAACGCGTTAGTAGATGATACCTATTCATCTTACCTGGAGCGTTTGAATTATTGTCATTAATCCGTTTGCTGTAATAGTCTCGGCAGCGGATGCACTACAGCTATTGGTTTCGTACGAGATTTTGGCTTTAGGTCTTGCACGGGTGTGTCAGGAAATTCATCGTCCGAAATAATCAGGACGTCGTTGACTAAAATCGGGAAAAACAAAATAAATGTTCTCTTAGTGTTATGTATCGTAGCTTTTATGACAAAACAAAGTTCTAAATGGTAGAATGAAATTACCTAAAGACTCACAATATCCTAGACATTACAATCAGATAAGCATACCAAGGTCTTGTTCTGTAATAAAACGTATTGAAATTAAAGTTTAGGTCTAACCCATTTGTAAGAGAATCTAATCTAATATATAAGTGAAGAAATTTTATCAAATTTCTTACCCGATGAGAAGTCCATGATCTTTCTTTTGGATGAAGAAGCGATGTCACCAATGACAGAGTTTCAAAGCCGTAATATCACTTGGCAGACTTCCTGAATGAAGTTCATGCTTTTATAGGAAGTGTTTCTGAGGTGTGTGTCTGGGGGTTGGGGGTGTCAGATGGATGGTATACCTTTTGTAAAATGGACTGACCATATGGACTGACCATCCACCTAATTGTGTTAACATAGCACAAATAAGTGCTTGTGTGTGTCTGCTGGAGGGTGTCAAGGAGAAAATGTATTTCTCATTTCCATTTGCGAAACTTTTTCCAACCACACTGATCAAAAGATACGGTCTCAGTAGCGCTGCTCCAGTGGATGTGACCAGGTCCTGATAACCTGAACAGCTGTACGACGGCTGAATCCGCATTGAAAAAAAAGCCGGCTGTACACCCCTTTGATAATGACCAATACTGAATATTTGCGCACTCTAAACTGTTTGAACATCTTGGCAGAGTAGTTGTAGATTTTTTTGGGGCGTTAGGACAAACAGCCATTGTTGCGCACGCAAAGATATTCTTCTCAATATTTTACATTTTCCAAGACGATAGAGCAAAGTATTTGAAGAAGGTCTGTGTGAGTTTGTAACGAATCAGCGTGTGGGGGGCGGTGGTGGGGTGGCTGGGCGGGGGTTTGGGTAGGGGGGGGGGGGGAATACCTGATCATATGGACTGACCATATCAGCTGATTGTTAATATAATAAAAATAAGTGCTTATGTGTGTGAGAGCGGGTGAGGATATCACTCTCCAGGATATCACTCTACCAATTATCAACAGAGGATTTTGGGACTAATGTGTGCTTTTACATTTGGGGGTGAGGGTGGTGGACTGAACATACCGGCTAATTGTTAATATAATAAAAATAAGTGCTTATGAATGTGAGAGAGGGTGAGGATATCACTCTCCAGGATATCACTCTACCAATTATCAACAGAGGATTTTGGGACTAATGTGTGCTTTACATTTGGGGGGTGAGGGTGGTGGACTGAACATACCGGCTAATTGTTAATATAATAAAAATAAGTGCTTATGAGTGTGAGAGCGGGTGGGGGATATTGTCCCCACGCATAATCATTACCAATTATCAACAGAGGATTTGCGGACTAATGTGTGCTTTTACATTTGGGGGTGAGGGTGGTGGACTGAACATACCAGCTAATTGTTAACGTAATAAAATAAGTGCTTGTGTGTGAGAGAGGGTGGGGGATATCCAGACGTTGATTAGGATGGTTTAAGGTGCGTGTGTGTGTCTGTGTGTCAGGGACACACGGGGATCACTTAACATTAATACTATCTTTAATCATACAACCGTTTGGAAAATGACACCATAAATACTATTAAATCATTATATATTTACTCCTATGCATTCTTTCCCACGAATTATCGTGACCTTTGACCTACACATGTCACCATATTATTTAATATGATTACCTTGACCTTTGACCTTTAATCAATCCATCAAAATTTTAATTACTTTTGACAGAAGCTGCCCTGCATTTCTCTCTGGCACTCCATCACAGTTGAAAGTCAGTGATATGTTTTCTGGTGATGCAAGGGGTGATAGTTTTAATCGTATAAATGTCCATCGTATATATCTTTGATGGAGGCATCCTTCTTCTCAAAACGGTGTTTCAGGTGTCTCCCTAATTGGTGGTCCTCAAGCAGTTTTTTAATTTGGTATTTTAGTGGCAAGTACAAAAAACACTGGTCTTTCTGTGCATGCGGTTTTGATGTGTCCTGGTCACAGACTGGGCACTTGACATTAAAGGGACCTTCCTGCATGCTTACGTTGCAACTCTTGCACACATAATGTACTTCTAATATGTCTTTCACTGAATCAAATGCTTTGTAGAAAAGGTACTTTGAGCCACTAACCAATTCCCCACCAGGACCAGCACTAAAGTTGATAAGATGCATGATGTCCTCCAAGGCACTATTTGTTAATCCGTGTTTGAGTTTTAATGCAAGCAGCAGGAGTTCCACCTGTTCTTTTGTTGGTTTCTGGTCTAAAGTTGGACTTGTGGGGTCTTCTACAGTAGATGTTCCTCTACTGGCTCCCCAGGTGAAGAGCTAGGGCCAGGTATGGGTTGGTTCATCTGTGAATTTAAAACATTGGATTAGCAATCCCAAATTTTCACAGACTAATACAAATGTACCATTTCATGTGGTTGGTAACCACCTTCATTTGAAGTCAGGCTCAAATGTATTTGTTTATTTTTTTTTTAAACAGTCCTTTCCATTGATTTTTTTGTCATAATATCATAAATTAATAACCATGCACTCTTGCCCACATGTATATTTTTCTGAGTGACATCAGGCCCTGACCACCATTTTCATCTGGCCAAACACAGTGAGAGACAGGTTCTGTCATTTTGTATGTGGCCAGCTGAGAGAGATGCTGCATTTGCACCTGAATCAAAACTTTAAATATTTTGTGTTTTTTTTAACAATATAAAAACATGGTTATCGCTGAAATATGGACAGGACAAAGTAATATGGTATTTACAATTTGTGCTCCACTTTAAACATCAGGTTGAAGTTTGGGTTGTGGAATTATCGTATGATGATTTACAGTAACTAGTGTGCATGCACATGCACGAACAAATCAAAAAACACCTAACTTGAATATTTTAGCCATTTTTAGCAACTTACTGTGTCATCAGAAGCAGTAGACACCGGGTCATCTTGATTGTCCTCTTGGGTGAGATACCTAAAATAAAAATCCTTGATCAAGAAATACTGTATGTAGGCCTAATGCGTGTGCATGTGTGTGTTGTCTACTTACTGAGTTGTAGAAACGAAGGCCACAGCTTCTTCATCATCGCCCATATCTTCAGAAATGTCCCTAACAAAAATGTTGTGGTAATGTTAAAACACTTCATGCATCACTCAATATAATAGGATTGATATGACTGATTGATTAAGTCCAAGTAGGTAAATTCCATTCATGAGGTGAAACCTTTAAGACTGTAGATTCAAAACACAAAGTGAAATATTTTCCTGGCTAGAATTCCAACTTTAACTGTTTTCTTTAGTTTTGAATAAATACAGTAACATAAAACTTTTCTTTTTTTCTGGGGTATACAGTGGACATGGAAAGATACCTTTATACAAACATACTTAACATACATTAAGGGAAATTATGCGACATATGTTTACATGGTATAGCTAACAAAGCAAGCTAGCTTCTAGCATATTTTGTTACAATACTTACTTTCGTTTACGTCTTCTCTTTGTTCTTTCTGGAACGGGGTCGTCAACGAGGTACCTTTTGTAACGTACTGGATCCATATCTATTGCTTTTCTTTGATAGCGTATTATTTCCTTAACGTTATTTATACTGGCAAGCGTTTCTCCAGCTCGGCCGCTACAGCGTCGTGTTGTAGATGACGTCATCCACATACGGAATTCCCGCCGAAAGATCAGCGTCGCGTAGTTGATGATGTCATCCGCATGCGGCATTCGCGCCGAAAGTTAGCGGCTGGCAGTGGTTTATGTGCGCTCCGGTTAGCTCGTGTGGCTCAGATAGCGGCTGTGAGTATAAATGGCGATATCACCATTGGAGATCCGCTATGTCCTACTTGAATGGACTGAGGGTGAGGATAGAGAGGCCCATAGTATTTTGGCCCTCGACTGTGTCCGGAATTTTTCAGTTCAAGATTTTCTTGAAAGGACTGATAAAACCGAGAAGCTGGTGGAATGGCGAAAAGGCCGCAAACCCTGGCCGGTGCACCGAGCCAGAATTATTGACGTGGCAAGTATGTTACTGTGACGGTTAACCCCTAGAGGGCGCCTAACGCCCGTTTTTGGTTTTTCGTTTGTTTTGTAGTTTGTTTGAGTTAGAGTTTGTGAAGACTGTTTCCCAGTTTGCCCCTCGGTCAGGTGACGTAGAAGCTCACCTGAACCGAGGGAAGTTAATGAGTTTAAGGTGTTTTATGTTTAGTATAAATAGCCTGGCTGAAGTTCAGTCGGGCGTCTAGCTTTTGTTGTGTTTATACTTAGTTTGTGTTGGATGTTATGCCTTTTAAGTTCAATAAAAGGACTTTAATGAACCGTCAGCTCGCCTCCTCTGCGATCATGTCACACACACACACCCGACACAGACATCGCCGTAAAGTTCGTGGCAGTTACACGCTGACTTTAGCGTTATGTAGTTGCCACATTAAATGGTTTTGCTCGTAAGTGTAAATGGATTTTGCTAGGTATCTGGCTAGCAATAGCTTAGCTTTCTGGCTCATGTTAGCTACCTAATTTGCTAATGTTAGCGAAGTTCAATTGGGACTAATGTTAGATTTTGTAACGTTAAACAAGATTAGACAGACGTTTGCAGTTCATGATAACATTTCAATTTTATTGCACCAGAATTTGAAAAAACTCTCCAAATTAAACTGCGTGCGATGGAGAAAGAGGACACACAAGGGCAAACAAAACGTCCTCACATCCCAAACTCGAAGTACAGTGAGCAGCAGGGGAAGACTGGGAAGGCTTCAAAGAAAAAGGTAACTGACTGCACCAATTGGTGCTTTACTTAAAGTTACTGTATCTCCCCCTCTCTCTCTTCTTAATGTGTAGGTATGTGTGTATGTTTGTAATTGTGTCATCTATGATGATTTCATGTGCTTTGTTGACAAGATGTATGTGCAAGGTGGTGTAACTTAAATTAATAAGAGTTGGGCTAAAAGTCAGTCTGTCTCTCTCTGTCTCTCAAGGTTGACAATAAAAAGGGAGAGGCTTCCAAATATAAGCAGGAGGAGGGTCAGGACAGACTTTCAAAGATCAAGGTACACTACCATTGTCGCCATTAACCCTTAGGAGTCTGACTTGCCGCCAGCGGCAAAAAGTTAATTTTTTTCTGGTAACCATGAAAAGAGTTTAAAATGCTCCGTCATGTTTAATCATACACATTAGTGTAGTACATCATTTGAATCTGTAAAGGGTCTACTTTTATTCATGTATACTCACAATATCCACAAAACAATGTGCTTTTGTAAAATAAAGAAAATAAACCGAAAATCTTTTTGAAACACGTCATTAAAATTAATTGAAACTCCGCGAATACTGCACACACCGATTGTTTTCTGTAAATGAGTGAGCAAGATTGTCACATCATTTTGAAGTAAAACTACACTATAAGATCCAGGTCACTTTTTCCTCTGTTTCTCCCTCTCCCTCCGAAGGTTGGCATGAAATACAACCACGAGGAAGAGGAGGAGGAGGAGGCAACGAACAAGGTACACTACCAGTCTGCACCCAGTATGTGTTATTACATTGCAATACAGTAAAGATAAGTAAGACTTTTATAATAAAGTGCATTATCAGTAGCTGTTACAAGGTACAACACCAGCACAGTAGGCAAATTTGTCCTCTGTCTCTCTTTCTCCCTCCCTCCCAGCGGGCCAGAGAAGAGGAGGAGCGTATTGGAGATTAAGAGGACATAGTACCACCCACTAAGAAAAAAAAGGTAGCCTAAATGATGACATCCAGTGTGTGGTGTATTACATACAGGTCCTTCTCAAAAAATTAGCATATTGTGATGAAGTTCATTATTTTCTGTAATGTACTGATAAACATTAGACTTTCATATATTTTAGATTCATCAGTACATTACAGAAAATAATGAACTTTATCGCAATATGCTAATTTTTTGAGAAGGACCTGTACATACATTACATGAAATACAAGATGTGGAAGTTTCATGTTTTAAGTAAGGAATAAACACCAGGAGGCCGGACAACCAGTTACATATAGCCAAGTGGAGGGATTTCTGCCCTAGACTTCTTGCCACCTTCCTCTTACACCTCTCGTAACATCCTCCCAGCCAATCAGAATCAACCATTTACAAAAGTTATATAACAATTAGCTGTTGTTCTTCTGTCTGTCTCTCTCTGTCTCTTTCTCATAGAGAGCTGCTGAATTTAGAAAACACCTGGACGAACAGATGTGGGAGAGAAGGACACTCGAGCAAATGCAAAGAAATTTGCAGGAGTTGAGAAATGAAGTCCTTTCTCTTAAAAATTAAAATACACGTCTGAAAGACATTATCATCAATCATAAGTATTTCTAACTTTAATATTTACTTGCAGTGTTTTTTTTTCTGGAGATGGATATTGCAGTGGCAAAGAAGTATAAACTTAGAAATTTTATGGACTGAAATAAATATTTGGCAAAATAAATGCTATGCTGTTAGCTGGTGAGGTGGTGTAGTTCCTCATATAGCCATTGATAAGATTCAAATTAGAATTATATTTGTCTCTTTCTGGAGGAATTCATAGAGGGTTAACAAAAGTCAAGACATACAGTTCATGATAATAAATGATGCTTCTCTGCCTTCAACGGCTCAAGAAGGCAATCGGCTCCAGAAAAAAACTCTGGGGAATTTGAATTTGAGAGAAATTGGAGAAAGAAAATTGTGTTCACAACCAGGTTTCCTCTGCAGAGCCTTATCAATGGGCTTTTGAGGGGGGTTGTAGCTTGCGTTCACAGCTGCAGGAAATGTTTTTCGAAGAGTAAGGGCACTGAGTTGCTAGGTGCTATTTTGATCTACTGATTGTAATTATTGTTTTCTTTATATAACCTCTTTCTAGAAATCCCTCAAATGAAAAGTGACCTTGCCATTATTGCTCAAAAGGTAACTTCCTCTGATTTTCATGGTTTTTAAATTGTTTCTCAAGCTGAGCTGTAGAGACTTGTGATGTTAGGCTGATTGATAGTGTTAACTATTTGTTGTATTTGCACTTTAATTTATTGAAGAGAATAACTATATTTTTCTTCTATGAACAAGACTGGAAGGACTCCTGTGGAGGATCTATATTCCTCCTCGACTTTTGGAGAAATGCATCTGGGGAGTATTTTTCTCCCTTGCATTTTTATTTATTTATTTAGTTTACTTGTTACTCAAACAGATATATGGATTTGTATGATGTTTGGCTGATTACGTTTGCATGTAACGTTAATTTATTGACATGTTTAATGTTTTCCAAGCCCCCCAGTAAATAAGAATCTACAGTGGCTTCCTTGGATGAATAAAAATTGATGAAGAGTTTTACTATGTTTCTGTCTTTTCTAAGACTCCAGAGAGGAGACCAAGCCCAGAGGAGACTGAGCCCTTTAAAGAGAGTCCCATGACTGAGCCCTTTCGAGAGACACCACAGGTGTGTGCAACCCTTTTATTACTTAAGGCTCCAACTGAGCTAAAGGGATTTATATGTTGGGATAGTTAGTGGTAATATGTAATTTACTTGCCCCATATGCATAAAACTGTTGAAGAGTTTAACAATGTTTTTTTTTTTTTCTCTCTCTAACAAGACTGCAGCAACAGCTGAGACCTCAGCAAAAACACAGGTGTGCTTAAACTGTGTGCTTTGTAGGAGTCAATTCGTGTTATAAATGACCATCATCCTTTCCTCCTGCCCCCCTTCGCTCCTCTCCACCCACTGTCTTTTCACCTTCCCTACTTCCCCCCCCCTGTCCTCCTCCTTCTCTCCTTTAATAACGTTTACGCCAATGATTAATTTGTTTCATATCTTTATCATTAATCTGCATTTATACATAAAATCCTATCAACTATTGAGAAGCTAAGCATAAGAATCAGTATGAAACATGAAAAAGTTTCTAAACGTTGCCAATAAATTAATACTGTGATGTGAAATTATGTTTCAGATTGAAGTTATAAAGGGCTCTGGGGTGTTTTGCCAGGCAGAAGCGTGGAGAGCAGCCCGCCTTGCCACCTCTGCTACTGCAATGGTGCGGAATCTCCTGCTGGGCACCTTCGACTTGGAGACTTTGCTGAAAAGCAACCTGAATGGTACAAAACAACATATTCCTAATCTCTTCTGTCCTTTGAAAAAAAAAAAAAAAGCAGTCATATTCTGTGGAATAAATTATGTTTGTGTGCAGGCATACCATCGCTTTTTTACTTGCCATTTTTGTATTTCCTTGGACCTCAAGAAAACGTGATGTGTATATAAAAAAAACTCTTGCTTTCTCCACCTTCATTTTACCCCCCTTTCATAATAATTTTGAAATATTACTTTAAGGTGGGAAGCCAACCAGAGGGGATGGGGAGCAGCTGGTCTCTCTTGACCAAATGAAAAAGGTAGCCATTATTGGTGAGTAAATGCATAATGCGTTGAGAAGGGAAAACAAAACATTTATAAGTTCACCACTTTAACCATAGCCTACTTGTATCAATGTTTATTAGCCATCAATGGAGACTGCATAAGGTAGGGCACCCATTATTGTTACTGTATCTGCTTGGGACCTATAATACTAATTCATCACTTGCTCACTTCTTAATCCTACCTTTCCTCTTTGAAAGCCACATTATATACTGTAAGGTGTGTAGTCCTCTATTTTGTAGAACATATAGTGTTGCAAATAACCTCGTGGCACTAATTGTTGTTGTCTGAAGTTTTAATAAATAATCATTTATTATTATTATACTGTCTCATTATTTTTGTCTTCTCTAGATGCAACATTGAAGAAGTGGCCGGCAGCCACCCGAGGGCAGATAGGGCTCATCTATAAATTCAAAGCTCACGGAGCTGAGAAGGTCCTACAAATAATATATTTTTTTCTTCCTGTTCAGTTTTTTTGTCTTTTGTTCTTGTACTATATTTTTGTTCTTTTGCTATCTTTTTGTTCTTTTTGTGATTGTTCTTAAGAAAATAAAAAAGTTAAATTTCTACATTTTGGGCTTTTCTTTGTTGTCTAGCATATGGATTTTTATAATTTTACTAATATCTAGGTAAACATATAGGTGCATATATGCACACATAAACATGCATACATGTACCTATATACAGTAGGTACATATATGCATGTATATATGTGTGCATATATGCACCTATGTTTACCTAGATTTTAGTAATGTGGACATATGTGTACATATATACGTGCATACATGTACCTACAGTATATAGGTACATATATGAATGTATATATGTACGCATATATGTGCATATAATATACGAAAACGGCCAATTTTATATATGTCGCATATATGCACGCACGCATATATGCGCGCATATATGTACGCATATATGTGCATATAATATAGGAAAACAGACAATTTTATATATGTCACATATATTAAAAACCTATATCAAAACCTATATTAAAACATATATGTTTATATAGGTTCTTTCCGTGTGGGTAGCTCCCACATACCTAACCAGTCTTCTGATACGCTACAATCCACCACGCGCCTTAAGATCACAAAGCTCCGGACTTCTGGTAGTTCCCAGAATTTCAAAATCAACAAAAGGGGGTAGGGCATTTTCATATTTAGCTCCAAAGCTTTGGAATAGCCTTCCAGACTGTTCAGACAGTGTTCGGGGAGCAGAAACGGTTTCTCAGTTCAAAAGTAGACTCAAGACGCATCTTTTTAATCTGGCATACACATAACTCATCCCATAATCTCATACTCCAGTACACCTATCCCAAATGGCAACTACGCTAATTCTCCCCATCTGTTCTGTATTTCTCTACCCTTCCCGAGGCATCGGGAGATTGTGCCAGCTTCAGTAGATAAAGGCCGACCCTGCGAGGTTCCCGAGGCGTCCAGAGAAGGACCAGCTTCAGCTGGATTCAGCTTTATGATGGTTGGAGCTACACATGCTGCTCCTGTGCTTCCAGTGATCCAGACCTCATCTGCCCTCTGCACCTACTGACTCGTCCCTATGCTGAACTGGTCTTCATGTCAATTTAAATAATTTCTGTCATATTGAATTCTCACCTGCACAACACACAAGATGTTATATCATTTCTATCTGTTATCATCCAAATGAGGATGGGTTCCCTGTTGAGTCTGGTTCCTCTCAAGGTTTCTTCCTAATGCCATCTCAGGGAGTTTTTCCTTGCCACCGTCGCCGTCACCCTTGGCTTGCTCATCAGAGAGATTTCATTCAATCGTCTAATTATTATTATCTACACATTTTTCTCACACATACACACTTCCAATTATTTTCTTTTCTAAAATTATTATTTTTTATTTATTTATTTATTATTATTATTTTTTATTATTATTATTTTTTTTTTTTTGGTAAATTTTCTTTCATTTTTGTGAAGCTGCTTTGAGACAATGACCATTGTTAAAAGCGCTATATAAATAAAATTTAATTGAATTGAATTAAATAGCTAAAATCTAACGCTAAAATCTAAATGTTATGTAAACCCGAATGCTGGAAATGTTCTTATCCAATACGCATGTGAGTATGTTTGGGTTTGTTTTGTTTATGTTTATTTGTATGAAGCCCGCCGAGGCCTTCATACAACATAAACTGGAGAGGCGTATATATTGTATTGTTTGTGCTTACTGTGCACTACAGATGTGACCGTTAAGAATGTGCGTTTTCCAGCGAGATCCCGCAATTTAGCGCGCGGCTTCCTGCGACTTCCCGTAAGCAACATTCGGGAATTTAAATAAATGTGTTGTGCTTCACTGAATATCCGCCAGGTGGCGCATGGAAGGACTTTATCTAAAAGCCGGACCAAACGAAGAATTGTTTATAATTACTTAGCCTAAAACAATATTGTTTCCAATGCTGATGCAAACATGCATTTTATTTTGTTTTACAACTGATCTTTCATGATGAATGTCTGTATATGTGCTTCATATTATTTTCATAATGATGAAATGAGATGCCTAAATTCGTGCTTTAAAATTCCTAATAAGTTTCTCGTTTAGTTTTTGTACATGTAAAGTCGTAACAGGGACAAAACAGTGAAAGACATGACAATGCCTCGGTTTAAATGGTCTTGAAATTAATTTAATTTCCTGATAGTAGGCTATCTGATATTAACTATGCGAATGTCCTGATTCGTGAATATGCCAACATGTCTTATTTAAAACGTAAAAATGTGTCGACATCATCAGAAGACATGAATGAACAATATATATATTATCATATTAAGTAAATATTATTTTATGAATATTACGTTCTTCGGGCTTTTTATAATAAGCATCATATTTGCTGTTTGTATCCAGCATTGAATAATTATTTCATCCATTATTTAGCCACGGCTGGAAATAATAGCTGGAATGTGATGTGATTGTGAATTTATGACTGAAATAAAGCTGTTCGTCTTTTGTAAAGTACTTCCACTTTACAAAAGGCAGCGTTTTCCCTGCGATGGATTGGCACCCTGTCCAGGGTGTACCCCGCCTTGTGCCCTAAGCCTCCTGGGATAGGCTCCAGGTCCCCCGCGACCCTGAATAGAGGATAAAGCGGTATAGAAGATGAATGAATGAATGAATGAAAGGCAGCGTTTTCATCAAAAGGATAAACCCGTGTTGTACAGTATATACAACGCGGCAGTGCGCTCAGTAATCCCACTTCTCACCTTTCATGCATCTGCTCCGACTAATTAGTTTTAAACCCCTCAAAAATGCGTGTGTATACAGCTCAAAACCTCCATCAGTTAATAAAGATAGCGGCTATTTAGAAAAAATGCCCCAGCGATTTCGGAGCTTCAGGAAATCTCCAGGCGCTCTGCACATAACACAGGAGAAACTCATGTCGGAAATAATTTATAAACTTTTCTAAACGTGGGCTATTGTTTTTTTTTTTACTTATAATATTTGTTAATTTAATTTAAATGAGCTTTGGGCTCAGGACTGCGATTCCTATTCCTATTAATCCTGGTAGTTCAGTGGTAGGTGCTTCGCCTTCCATGTGGAAGACCCGGGTTCGATTCCCAGCCAGGGAAACGCTATCAAATATTGTATTAGAACATAAATTCATAGGTTTATTATTATCATCAAATATGATATTACTATTATAACGAACCCTATAATAACGACAGCCGTCATGAGCATTAATACAAAATCTTGTATAATGTTTATTTTGTGGCACATTTGCAAATAAACATTTATATATTATACAGATGTCGCCATTAAAAACGCACATTTCGAGAAAAGGGATCCCGTGACTTGCCGCGGCTTTGCGCGGCTGCGTGCGGGAAGCTGTGAACATGCCCTTCATTACCTGTTAGGGGGCAGTCGTGTTTCAGTCTCAAATTCAAATTTAAAATTCAAATTCAAATTTTATTGGTCACATACAGTGGGAGCCACGTCAAACAGCCGCCTGGAGCATGACGGCTCCGTGGCAGGATCATGAAGGGTTAATGCAGGCTTCGTGCATGGAATGTGATCCCCCGCGATGACGCAGTTAAAGGCGCCCCGCCCCATAAACGCCCCCATGCGCTTTCTAAAAAGATGGTTGCAATGCCGTATAATTCCGCCAGATGGAGCATTGACTGGCACGGTTAACTGCAGTGTCCAGGAAACCCAATACCGTATCTTTAATATACAGACAGTTCTTGTATTGTCAACATAGTTTCATAAATAGATGAAAAAACAACAACAACAAACCGATTAATAAAACAGATTTGTTAAATCACTCAATACACAACCCATGATGATTATGCTATTTATTATTTAATAATGAATTAATAAAATTAGTTAGTGAAATATTTTTTAAGACATCCTGAAATGATCCTTAAAGACACGGTAGCGGCTGTAATTTGTCTATACCGATCATTGTAGGTACGGAATAAAAACGCAGACTATGTACAGTATTTTACATTACTGTGTATTTTACCCCGTTCCATTTAATATACTGATAGATAATATTTTGCTGCAAAGTAAAGCTCAAAATGTAACGTCTGCTTGGGTTTGTTTTCGTTATATTTTTGATGATGTTTTCGCTGATTTTTTCACTGATAGTCTACAAGTGGCATAACAAAGGCAATTAATGCCGCATGCAACCTGGAATAAATATCTGCCCATATGGATCAGTATTTCTTTAGTCATTTAATCATGCATAATGCTCCCCCGTCAAAAGATCTGATGGGGCATTAATCACTTATCACAACTGTGAATGGATGCGGCAGCAGAGACACATTAAATCCCCATAAACACTTGGAAACAATAGTAAAAAAGTTCCAGAGGGTTAGCGCCTGTTATACTAATGTATTTTTACTGATTTTTTTTTTTACTGCTTATATTTCGTTGGGTTTTACGCAATTTCATGTGTGTGTGCACGAGAGAGAGGATACTCTGACAAGACCAACTTCCGTGTGGCTCCCGTGGCGCAATCGGTTAGCGCATGGTACTTATAAAGCAGTCCAGGTGAAGCAATGCCGAGTTCGAGCCTCACCTAAAGCACCCAAAGCATTTTACTGCATATCGCACTGTGTATGTGAAAAATAAAATTTTAATTTGAAAGTAAAACTTCAAATGTAACTTCTGCTTGGGTTTGTTTTCGTTATATTTTTGATGTTTTCACTGTCAAATTGGCATAACAAATTGATTAATGGCGCATAATATCTGGAACAAATATCTGTCCATACGGATCAGTATTTCTTTAGTCATTTAACCAGCATAATGTCCCACATTAAAGATCTGATGGGGCACAAATCACTTATCACAACGGTGTATAGATGCGGCAGCAGAGACAGATTTAATCCCCATAAACATTCACACTTGAAAACAAACCTAACAGAACTAAACCGGTCTAGAGTGTTAGTGCCTGTTATCACAGGACAGGAATCACCTACAGGATACTACTGTATTTTTTTGCTGCTCATATTTCTTACCCTAGTTTCATTTGGTTTTACGCGATTTCATGTATTATTTGTGTGTGTCTGTGTGTGTACAGTGTGTGTGTGTGTGTGTGAGTGCGAGAGACAGCGTGAGAGCGTGTGCGCGAGAGAGGGCTTTCATGCTGATTTATCCAAGGTTACTAAAACCTGGCTTACTACCTATAAAAAATATTTCAATTTAACTCATGGGTCTCAATCACAGATGACACGACAAATTATATACTCTGAAACGTTCATTTGAAAATTAAAAAATATATACAAAAACATGAATACTAATGTTATCATGGTGTAAATTATTAACATTAGGTTAGGTCCTGCACTTAATTAATTCATATTATAATTACTTTTACATAGTATAGTTACTGGACTGACATGACCAAAACTAGCTATTTCATTTCATTCATCGAACATGATGCCCCCCTCCCCCACCCCGTGTTGTCTGGTCTAGAACAGCCCTGCCTCTGACCGTCTTTTGTCTTGTAAATGTATTTACAAGATTCTCACACACCTTCCAATCCCCCCAGCGCACACACTCTGTTTGTACTGTAAACTGTACTGTAACTGTGTTTGCTAGGGCACTTGGTTATACACAGTACTTTAATATATGGAACACTTACTTAACTTACTGGTTTGGTTTAAACATCGCTTATTACCTTATTCAACAAAATAAATTCATTATTAATGTATTGAAGTATTTTAGTTAAGGACAAAAACTGTGCTTGTGTTTAGAACTGCTGAACAGCCGAAAACACACACACACACACCCATCCCCCCACCAAAAACACACACGCACACACAGAGCAATTAACACCATGTCCTACTCAGGAGTGGAAGGTGAGAAACCTCAATGGAGAATACCAAGTTTGTCGTTGCTCTTTTGGAGTTCTTAAAACCCAAAACATTTATTTATACTGAGAAAAAATTATTATGGGTCACAATCACAAACACATATAATCAAGTGTTTAACTGGTTTCATTTGTTTCTATGATCAATAATTATTATTATTATTTTCAGCCCAACTCTGACTATTTAAAACAAAGTTGTGTCCCATTTTTTGCCCATTGAAGTTGTTGGTTCAACTAAACAATTTTTAAATACCCAAACAATCCCCCAAAATTAAAACACGCAAAACATGACTTTAACAATTCAATTTATTCTTCCAAAACTAGTCAAAGTTAAAACAGTAATTTATATAAAACAGGTGAATACATGTTGTCTTTTTGCTTAAAGTTCATTAAACTACCCGGATACACCAGCTGCTTATAAGTCTCTATCTATAGTCCTTTTACATTAAAATGTTACATTTTCAAATATCAAAACTATTAAAGATGGAACAGTTTAAGTCTTTGTTTCCCCCAAAGTACTGTATCAGACATTTTGCAGTTCTATGTTCAGAATATACAGTAGGCCTGATCAAACATCATTCTAAAGCTGTCGGACTGTGACGTCATCCCTCCTACAGCTCCCTCAACAGCTTGTTCAGGCTCCTCCAGTCCTGTAGCTCCAAAAGTCCAGCCGTCAGCCGTCTGACCCCCCAATCCTCCACAGCGGAGCTCTGCTTAAAGACAACAGGAGAATTTAGTCAAGACAAAGATAAATAAACTTCACAGAACATATAGTTCTAATAAAAAATTTATATATTAATAAACCTATTTACCACAGAGTGTGTAAAATACTGTTTTGGGGATTCTGTAATGTAAATAATCTGCCTGTGCTAATGTTAACCAGTGAACAGTGTTAACCAGTGAACAGTGTTAGTGTTAACCAGTGAACAGTGTTAGTGTTAACCAGTGAACAGTGTTAACCAGTGACTGTCTGTATTATCGTCTGCATTAAATTAAGCGAGAATTTACTTAATGCGCTTCTCATACAAATAAGTTAAGCGATATAACACTCGTATATGAGCATTAGTTAATCCCTGAAGCCAAACTATAACTTACTGAAGCCCCTCATACACACACACACACCTCCACACACACACCTCCCCCCTCCTCCTCCTTAACTGATAAACACTTCAGTGTTGTTATTCAGCTTTTTAACTAAGCGCTCGCGCTACCGCGGAAAGTCCCGGCCAATGTGTATAAAATATAAACCGGGTTATGAGCGTTACTAGCTCCTGTACAGCTACCCTCAGTCTGTGTCCCTCATCAACTGCATCACATTATATTACAGTCACAGAAATAACCTGCAGATTAACTCTTAACCAAAGAATAAATAACCGCTGAATTTATCCAGACAGCACGCGGTGAGATTCTCTCAGTATTTACAGAGAACACAAACACTCTTCATCGGGTAGTGCAGCTCTTGTAATAGGGACATTAATAGTATTGTCGAAGCTTGAGCATGTTTTTGAGTTAAAGTGGAGTGACATTGTGAGTGTGTGACACTGACAGTAAGCTGTAATATTAACTCCAGACTTGGTAAACAGAACATTAAGTTCTCTAAAGTCACATCTGACCGCTGCTGCTGCTGCCAGTGATATTTAAAACGGCCAATAAAAAACTAAACTGGGAAATAAACTGTAAACTACCCCGAACACATTATATAAAATAAAACATCACTTACCACGAATAGTCCTTTAAGCCGCCATCTTCATCTCTGTAGTTTGGTAGCGTCAGTTCGGCGGGGGTGGAGGCGGGTTGTTAAAATCACGTGATTGCAACTCAGCGCAGCTGGCTTGTTTTAACGTGTTCTTGAGAACGAAGCGCCATCTAGTGGTGGCACCAGGTCAATGAATAAATAGGGCTTGAATGGGCGTGTTTACTGTGAAATCTTGACACGCCTTTCAGCCAGAAAAGGGAGGGGGGATTACGGCGTGCAAAGGCCATTCACACGCCATTCACACTTCAGCCACACTGTCGCGGCTATTTGGCGTGGCTCCCACTGTACACAATCATACACAGTATAATATGCAGTGAAATGCTTTATACGACCGCCAGTGACCTTAAAAAAAGAAAATAAAAGTAAAAGCTTGTACGTAAAATAAATAATCAATAAAAAAAGGAAATACTAAAGAAATAATTTTAACTAGTAAAATTAACTGTGCATAAGGGCATAATAAAATATTGCAAAAATATAGAAATATAGGATTAAAGTGTCAGTGGTTGTGCAAATATGCATGAAGGTGACATGTGCAATTGTCCAGATGTATGAGTATTTAGTGCAAGTGTGTATGAATGTGTCCCTGCTTGTCCAGTCAGTGTTGTGAGCTTCAGAAAAGATCCAGAAAAGATGTTATTAGTCCTGTGTGGAGGTGTGATTGTGTGATTGAGAGACCTTATCGCCTGCGGGAAGAAGCTCCTCCTCAGTCTCTCTGTGTTGGCCTTTAGGGAGCGGAATCTCTTCCCAGACCGCAACAAAGAGAACAGTCCATTACTGGGGTGACTGAGGTCCTTCATGAGTAGTCCAGTCTGAAGTATTGTGTGTCTACTGAAGCCGAAAATGTGTCCAAATTAAACCGCGCATGCGTGTTTGGAGACGCTGTGCCCGCGCTGTGGATCAGTCGGTTCGGGATCATCACGGAGGTATTACACGGCGTGGCTGGAGCTGGAGTTTGTCGTGTTCGAGGTAATTTTACCTTTCTGTTTTGGATGTGATTCTCGCTTTCATGACTCCCAATTAATGTTCATCTTAATCTCAGGACGTACAATTAGCAATATTTCAGTTTTTAATAGTGTGGAGATTCACAAAACACCGTTTTCGTGTAAAAACCTGAACCTACGGGGTCCTGTGGTAAATAAATAAATAAATAAAATAATAATGAACCGAGCGCGCGGATTAATGAACCGAGATGTGTGTTTCTTACCCCCACCCTTCGTGAAAACGGTGTGTTCAGAGAAAGGCTCTCCAGTGAGATGCCATTTCTGAACAAACTGAGTCGTGTGTGTTAAAGCATTAAATGGTAAAAGAGCACTAGCAATAAACGTTTTTTTCTGAATCCGAATTTTAATAATAAGTTACAAGTTAAATTTCAACTGTAAAGAACCTGTACATATGTTCATACAGTATTGACAGCAGCTCTAATTTGTCTAAATCGCATTGCAGGCAAGAAAAAGAAGTAGAGTCATCCTGTGACCTTGCATGCTTAATCTTTCCACACATGATTCTTGCTTCTCACTTTTTCCTTAATCTCCAGTTCGGTTCTGGTTTCGGTCTGTTCTCATGAGTTGTGAAGCGAGAGGAACAAAGTATAAATATTGTTCATTTGCTAAATTAAGTATCATGAATTTTAATTGAATATCTATCTCTGTATTTTTTCACAGCAGTTTGTGACTGAAAGTGTGTCTGCATCTGACTTCAGGAGTTTCCTGACCAACGTATCTAACGGTCATATTTAAAAATCATAAAGTACAAAACGTTTCTGTTGGTATTTAATTTTGTTTCTATGATTAATACTTATTTGTGGTTTATGTTTTGTACATCTTTTCAAATTGAGACCTCATTTGTAAGTTACTCTTATCTCGTTTTCTCGTTTTTGTATAAATTAATCAAATGTTTGCTTGTTATTAAATGTATTTTTCATAAAAAATAAACGAATCTGTGTTTTATTATTAGCTGAGAGTGTGGTTTATTTATTTATCATATTTGGTCATTGTAACATGCATTAGGGAGCATTATCTCTGCGACGTGTGTGTGCTATCTGGGAATGAATTATCTTTACTTGATTATTTTAAATAAATCTAATTTGTGCATTAAATATAATTATGTAACTTTTACTTGATTTCTTTGATTGTTAATTTAATTATTAAGTAGATTTTAACTGACAATTACGGGTGAGTTTGACTTAATATTGGAGCAATAAAATTTACTTAAAATCTGTGTGCAAATTGTTAAGAGGATTTTATCAAGTAAATCAAGTTATTTTTTTCAGTGCATGGGTGAACACGATGATTTAAGAATTTAATTAAGATATATATATATATATATATATATATATATATATATATATATATATATATATATATATAATGTGTGTGTTTACCGTATAAACTTTTTTCTATGTACAGGTACAATCAGACAAATGTAACCAGAAAACAGCATATAACTTTAAACTTACATTGATTAGCAATATAAACAACACACCTATGAGGCTGGACAATGGAATAAACTGTGTGGGTGCCAATAATATTAAATATTTATCTGTTAATTCTTTGACAATACTGCTGCTTTTTGTTGGAAACTGGCAGACATAAAAAATATGAAAAATACTTTAAATAAATATAAAGGGGACGATGGGCTAAAGCCCCCCTAAAAATGGCCTAGCGATGCCCGTGTATATATAATGAAAATATTATGTGTAAAGAAAATATTATTTATATATTCGTGTTTAATTAAAAAAAAAAACATTTTAATGGTTAGTGATTGTTGCAGACATTCACATTATTTTTGGGGGAAGAGCTTGGCTTGTACAGGTTACTCATCAGCAGTCGGCGCCCCGCTTTAACCAGCAGATCAAAGGAGAAGTTATCGGCTGACACGTAGCCTTCTGAGTTTGGAGACCCACAGAACCCCCACTGTATTACACTGTATTACACTGTATTACCCCCACATTGTTTTAAAAACAATTAACAAGGCCAAGTAGACGTCTCTGCCTAAAATGTTTTTCGCCAGCAAAACACCTCTCTCTCCCTCTATATATAAATTCACAATCACATTCCAGCTCTTATTCCCAGCCGTGGTCAAATAATGGATGAAATAATTATTCAATGCTGGACACAAACAGCATTGCTGTTTGTGTCCAGTATATATATATATATATATATATATATATATATATATATATATATATATATATATATAGACCAAGACCATTTCAAGACCATTTAAACCTTATACACAATTCATTTGTACTTGATCCGGCTTTTAGATAAAGTCCTTCCATGCGCCATCTGGCGGATATTCAGTGAAGCACAACACATTTATTTTAAATTCCTGAATGTTGCCTCCGGCAAGTCGCGGCACACCGCGCGCTAAATTGCGGCCTCTCGCGGGAAAACACGCGCAGTCTTAAAGGCGACATCTGTACAGGCAAGAGTTGTCACAATAATAGTCCATGAAAGCTGAGCATGAAAGTCTGGCAACTGGTACCTAGATAGGAAGTCACCTGGATGTGGTGCTGAAGACGTGTTAGTAGGACGAGCAAGGTGTACTCACACTGAAGACAGTGTGCATATGATCACTGATTCTGCATACGTGTGATAACCAAATTCCTAATATTCATGATTATTTAATTTTAATATTGTGACTGTCCAATTATTTTGGTGCCATAAAAATGTAGGATGCATTAAAAAAATTTTTTTTTTTTACCTTTGAATTAATGTAGACGTTGTAAAATGTATTCAAATATTGATTGCTTAATTTCAAATTCATTGTGTGGGGTACAGTCACAAAAATAGTCACTGTCAAAATACTAGACTCAACCTGACTATGAGTATGATGTACAATTGCTGCTATTGCTGTGTATGTGATTGATGGAGGAATGTTTTCCCAAAGTATTGCAGAAAATCTTATTAGATAACACTATTTCTCCTTTCTAATTTGTTGATAAATATCTGACCAAGTTACTCATCTGACTCCGTTCACACAATTTGCATTGTAGAGTTAGAAATGCCTGCTGGTCCTTTAAAAATTGATTAACCTCTCAGGTGGTTTATTATTAAAATTAGAAACTCTCATCTTGGACCATCTGTATTAAGTCCGTCTTCAAAAACTTCAATCAGTAAACCTGACCGGCATGTCACGGGCATCTGAATACGTTACACGCCTGAAATCACAGACTGCTCAATCGCTAACATTTGCCCTTGTAATGTTGAACCGGCTGTCTCTTTTTTTTCTGTCTCAATTTCTCTCCAAGGTCTCGTGTTGATGATGGGAGAGTGAGACAGATAAATGTTGGAATATGTGCATGCCATCAGGGAAGAAAAAAATCCATTGATGGAAAAACCTGGTCATTCAGTATAATCACATTTTTAAATGAAGTTGATAGAATATACCTGTCTCTTAGATTATTTTACATCCCGAATTCCGAAAAAAGTTGGGACGTCTTTTAAATTTGAATAAAATGAAAACTAAAAGACGTTCAAATTGCATGAACCAATAGTTTACTTACAATAGAACATAGAGAACATGAATGTTTCAACTGAGAAATTTTAGACTTTTATCCACTAAATGAGCTCATTTAAAATTTATCATCATTCATAATGTCACACACATGCTGATGAATGTCATCTGAGGCCATCCAACACAGGTTTCCTGCCATGTCCCTTATGCACAGAGATTTCTCCAGTTTCTCTGAAATTTTTGATGATGTTATGGTGAAATGAGATTTGCAAAGTCTTTGACATGTGACATTGAAGAACATTATTTTTTAAAGTATTCCACAATTATTTTACGCACTCTTTCACAGATTGGAGAGCCTGTAGACAACATTTACAGTAAGCATTTCTACATTGACTTTTGGACAAATATGACAATGATTTTAATGAAACTGCTTAATTTAATTGTGCTTTTTAAAGTGTTACATTTATTTCAGGTTTACAGCGCTTAGGTCAGCTTTGACTTATAAATGAACTTTAGAGAAACAATGAGATCAATGAAACTTTCAACTGTCTTTGTATTCAAGGCTTCCTTAATTCATAAAACAATTGATTAATTGCATGATTATCAAATTACCTTAAATGTACGTGTTTCTCATTTTAATTTATTAGGAGACAAATTGGAGGAATTTGGGTGAGACTGATGCACAACAAAGACAGTTACTGGATTCAGAAGACAAGATGCAGAAGAATGTTAGCAGTATTGGACCTTACATTATACTTCCAAAGAAAGGTGAGAGGATATCCCTACATTACATTATGTCTTAGCTGAAAGTCGTATATGACACATTAACTGTCACTGAAATATTCATGAAGGCATGTTTGTTCTTGTTGCCAAAGGCAGTGACTGGATTCTGCAGAAGAATTCAGAAGAAACTAGTTGATCTTGAACCATACATTACACTTCCAAGGAAAGGCGAGTGTTTGCCTGTGTAGTTCCTGTTAGAGGGAAGTCTTATCATAATTTTCTCCCATAGGTTAAATGTTTTAAACTGTCACTGAAATATCTAAAAAGGCATGTTTGTTCTTTTTGGCAATATAATCATGAATTATTAACATGCTTCTAGTATAGGTTTTTCATGTTTTGAAGCACAATAAAGGACAAAAAGCTCATGCGTATGATGCGGGGAAAAAAGATTCAGAATTAATTGTTTTTAAAAGAAGTGATTTTGATAATTTCATTTTAGAATGTGTTTCATAAATTGATGGTGGGATAATGTTAATTAAACCCCCAAAACATTTTTTTTTTGCATATTGGTCAAACTTAATTGATGCATATTATGAAGCAAATTTTAATATTATACAAAGATATAAAATGGAGTTTTTAAATAATCATTTTATGTATTACAGGAAAAAAAGTTTCCAGACCTACCTGGCCATAGGGCTAAAACTAATTGCCCCATTACCTAATGGACTGGTTCTGCCACCCTGGGTAGCAACAATAGCAATCAAGCATTTGCAATAACTGGTTACATCGATCTGGAGCAATTTTGGCCAACTCTTCTTCGGAGAATTGTTTTCAATTCAGCCACAGTGAAGGGTTTTCAATCATGAACCGTCTGTTTAACTGAGGTCTTAAACTGCAGTTCTTTAGATGTGTTCTCAACTTCTTTTATGAAATCATGAATGAGTCGCCGTTGTGCTCTGGGAAGTAACTTTTTACTTTTTTTTCTTAATAAATGAAATCATCTGCAAAATTTTTGTTCTAACTGTTTACAGGTGTCTATGGGGATGATCTTCAAGCCTTTTCTTAGTTTTGTTACACTTAGTTTGGATAATCTGAAGGCCATGTGCACCATGATGAAATGAGACATTATGTTTGCTTCGACCATGGCAAGTTAATGAAAAAAAAAAAAGATACGTTACCTGCTGAATACACAAGGTGCAGTCAATAATATACCATGAGAAGTAGTCTAACACAACTGTTTCCATTTTCTTCATGAGCAACCACTCTGACAACTAGCAGTCTGTAACATTGTGCTGGGTCTTAGTACAGTCTTGCAGAGCACCCACTGAAGAAGGACTTACAATCTAATAGACAAAAAAGGGTCACACACTCAGTCCATAAAGTATATACAGTTATTCTCACGCCTACATTTCTATTTCACTACATTAATGGTTTAATCCTATTTTAATCCTGTACAATGACTACATACAAGCTACAGGCAGGAGTTTTCACAATAATAGTCCATGAAAGCTGAGCATGAAAGTCTGGCAACTGGTACCTAGATAGGAAGTCACCGGGATGTGCTGCTGAAGAGGTGCTAGTAGGACGAGCAAGGTGTACTCACACTGAAGACAGTGTGCATATGATCACTGATTCTGCATACGTGTGATAACCAAATTCCTAATATTCATGATTATTTAATTTTAATATTGTGACTGTCCAATTATTTTGGTGCCATAAAAATGTAGGATGCATTAAGTTCAAAAGTAGACTCAAGACGCATCTTTTTAATCTGGCATACACATAACTCATCCCAGTACTCATACTCCAGTACACCTATACCGAATGGCAACTACGCTAATTCTCCCCATCTGTTCTGTATTTCTCTACCCATCCCGAGGCATCGGGAGATTTTGCCAGCTTCAGTAGACAAAGGCCGACCCTGCGAGGTTCCTGAGGCATCCAGAGAAGGACCAGCTCCAGCTGGATTCAGCTTTATGATGGTTGGAGCTACACATGCTGCTCCTGTGCTTCCAGTGATCCAGACCTCATCTGCCCTCTGCACCTACTGACTCGTCCCTATGCTGAACTGGTCTTCATGTCAATTTAAATAATTTCTGTCATATTGAATTTTCACCTGCACAACACACAAGATGTTATATCATTTCTATCTGTTATCGCCCAAATGAGGATGGGTTCCCTGTTGAGTCTGGTTCCTCTCAAGGTTTCTTCCTAATGCCATCTCAGGGAGTTTTTCCTTGCCACCGTCGCCGTCACCCTTGGCTTGCTCATCAGAGAAATTTCCTTCATTCGTCTCATTATTATCTGCACATTTTTCTCACACATCCACACTTCCAATTATTTTCTTTTCTATAATTATTATTATTTGTTTTTATTTATTTATTTTCTATTATTATTATTATTATTATTATTATTATTATATTTATTTATTTATTTATTATTGTTATTATTTGTTTTTATTTTTTTTTGTTAAATTTCTTTAATTTTTGTGAAGCTGCTTTGAGACAATGACCATTGTTAAAAGCGCTATATAAATAAAATTGAATTGAATTGAATTGAATTGAATTTAAAAAAAAAATTTTACCTTTGAATTAATGTAGACGTTGTAAAATGTATTCAAATATTGATTGCTTAATTTCAAATTCATTGTGTGGTGTACAGTCACAAAAATAGTCACTGTCAAAATACTAGACTCAACCTGACTATGAGTATGATGTACAATTGCTGCTATTGCTGTGTATGTGATTGATGGAGGAATGTTTTCCCAAAGTATTGCAGAAAATCTTATTAGATAACACTATTTCTCCTTTCTAATTTGTTGATAAATATCTGACCAAGTTACTCATCTGACTCCGTTCACACAATTTGCATTGTAGAGTTAGAAATGCCTGCTGGTCCTTTAAAAATTGATTAACCTCTCAGGTGGTTTATTATTAAAATTAGAAACTCTCATCTTGGACCATCTGTATTAAGTCCGTCTTCAAAAACTTCAATCAGTAAACCTGACCGGCATGTCACGGGCATCTGAATACGTTACACGCCTGAAATCACAGACTGCTCAATCGCTAACATTTGCCCTTGTAATGTTGAACCGGCTGTCTCTTTTTTTTCTGTCTCAATTTCTCTCCAAGGTCTCGTGTTGATGATGGGAGAGTGAGACAGATAAATGTTGGAATATGTGCATGCCATCAGGGAAGAAAAAAATCCATTGATGGAAAAACCTGGTCATTCAGTATAATCACATTTTTAAATGAAGTTGATAGAATATACCTGTCTCTTAGATTATTTTACATCCCGAATTCCGAAAAAAGTTGGGACGTCTTTTAAATTTGAATAAAATGAAAACTAAAAGACGTTCAAATTGCATGAACCAATAGTTTACTTACAATAGAACATAGAGAACATGAATGTTTCAACTGAGAAATTTTAGACTTTTATCCACTAAATGAGCTCATTTAAAATTTATCATCATTCATAATGTCACACACATGCTGATGAATGTCATCTGAGGCCATCCAACACAGGTTTCCTGCCATGTCCCTTATGCACAGAGATTTCTCCAGTTTCTCTGAAATTTTTGATGATGTTATGGTGAAATGAGATTTGCAAAGTCTTTGACATGTGACATTGAAGAACATTATTTTTTAAAGTATTCCACAATTATTTTACGCACTCTTTCACAGATTGGAGAGCCTGTAGACAACATTTACAGTAAGCATTTCTACATTGACTTTTGGACAAATATGACAATGATTTTAATGAAACTGCTTAATTTAATTGTGCTTTTTAAAGTGTTACATTTATTTCAGGTTTACAGCGCTTAGGTCAGCTTTGACTTATAAATGAACTTTAGAGAAACAATGAGATCAATGAAACTTTCAACTGTCTTTGTATTCAAGGCTTCCTTAATTCATAAAACAATTGATTAATTGCATGATTATCAAATTACCTTAAATGTACGTGTTTCTCATTTTAATTTATTAGGAGACAAATTGGAGGAATTTGGGTGAGACTGATGCACAACAAAGACAGTTACTGGATTCAGAAGACAAGATGCAGAAGAATGTTAGCAGTATTGGACCTTACATTATACTTCCAAAGAAAGGTGAGAGGATATCCCTACATTACATTATGTCTTAGCTGAAAGGCCTATATGACACATTAACTGTCACTGAAATATTCATGAAGGCATGTTTGTTCTTGTTGCCAAAGGCAGTGACTGGATTCTGCTGAAGAATTCAGAAGAAACTAGTTGTTCTTGAACCATACATTACACTTCCAAGGAAAGGTGAGTGTTTGCCTGTGCAGTCCTGTTAGAGGGAAGTCTTATAATTTTTTCCCATAGGTTAAATGTTTTAAACTGTCACTGAAATATCTAAAAAGGCATGTTTGTTCTTTTTGGCAATATAATCATGAATTATTAACATGCTTTTAGTATAGGTTTTTCATGTTTTGAAGCACAATAAAGGACAAAAAGCTCATGCGTATGATGCGGGAAAAAAAGATTCAGAATTAATTGTTTTTAAAAGAAGTGATTTTGATAATTTCATTTTAGAATGTGTTTCATAAATTGATGGTGGGATAATGTTAATTAAACCCCCAAAACATTTTTTTTTTGCATATTGGTCAAACTTAATTGATGCATATTATGAAGCAAATTTTAATATTATACAAAGATATAACATGGAGTTTTTAAATAATCATTTTATGTATTACAGGAAAAAAAGTTTCCAGACCTACCTGGCCATAGGGCTAAAACTAATTGCCCCATTACCTAATGGACTGGTTCTGCCACCTTGGGTAGCAACAATAGCAATCAAGCATTTGCAATAACTGGTTACATCGATCTGGAGGAATTTTGGCCAACTCTTCTTCGGAGAATTGTTTTCAATTCAGCCACAGTGAAGGGTTTTCAATCATGAACCGTCTGTTTAACTGAGGTCTTAAACTGCAGTTCTTTAGATGTGTTCTCAAGTTCTTTTATGAACTCATGAATGAGTCGCCGTTGTGCTCTCGGAAGTAACTTTTTACATTTGTTTCTTAATAAATGAAATCATCGGCAGAATTTTTGTTTTAACTGTTTACAGGTGTCTATGGGGATGATCTTCAAGCCTTTTTTAGTTTTGTTACACTTAGTTTGGATAATCTGAAGGCCATGTGCACCATGTTGAAATGAGACATTATGTTTGCTTCGACCATGGCAAGTTAATGAAAAAAAAAAGATACGTTACCTGCCGAATACACAAGGTGCAGTCAATAATATACCATCAGAAGTAGTCTAACACAACTGTTTCCATTTTCTTCATGAGCAGCCACTCTGACAACTAGCAGTCTGTAACATTGTGCTAGGTCTTAGTACAGTCTTGCAGAGCACCCACTGAAGAAGGACTTACAATCTAATAGACAAAAAAGGGTCACACACTCAGTCCATAAAGTATATACAGTTATTCTCACGCCTAAATTTCTATTTCACTACATTAATGGTTTAATCCTATTTTAATCCTGTACAATGACTACATACAAGCTACAGGCAGGAGTTTTCACAATCATAGTCCATGAAAGCTGAGCATGAAAGTCTGGCAACTGGTACCTAGATAGGAAGTCACCTGGATGTGGTGCTGAAGAGGTGTTAGTAGGACGAGCAAGGTGTACTCACACTGAAGACAGTGTGCATATGATCACTGATTCTGCATACGTGTGATAACCAAATTCCTAATATTCATGATTATTTAATTTTAATATTGTGACTGTCCAATTATTTTGGTGCCATAAAAATGTAGGATGCATTAAATTTTTTTTTTTTTTTTTACCTTTGAATTAATGTAGACATTGTAAAATGTATTCAAATATTGATTGCTTAATTTCAAATTCATTGTGTGGGGTACAGTCACAAAAATAGTCACTGTCAAAATACTAGACTCAACCTGACTATGAGTATGATGTACAATTGCTGCTATTGCTGTGTATGTGATTGATGGAGGAATGTTTTCCCAAAGTATTGCAGAAAATCTTATTAGATAACACTATTTCTCCTTTCTAATTTGTTGATAAATATCTGACCAAGTTACTCATCTGACTCCGTTCACACAATTTGCATTGTAGAGTTAGAAATGCCTGCTGGTCCTTTAAAAATTGATTAACCTCTCAGTTGGTTTATTATTAAAATTAGAAACTCTCATCTTGGACCATCTGTATTATGTCCGTCTTCAAAAACTTCAATCAGTAAATCTGACCGGCATGTCACGGGCATCTGAATATGTTACATGCCTGAAATCACAAACTGCTACATCCAACACAGGTTTCCTGCCATGTCCCTTATGCACAGAGATTTCTCCAGTTTCTCTGAAATTTTTGATTATGTTATGGTGAAATGAGATTTGCAAAGTCTTTGACATGTGACATTGAAGAACATTATTTTTTAAAGTATTCCACAATTATTTTATGCACTCTTTCACAGATTGGAGAGCCTGTAGACAACATTTACAGTAAGCATTTCTACATTGACTTTTGGACAATAATTAAACTGCTTAATTTAATTGTGCTTTTTAAAGTGTTAAATTTATTTCAGGTTTACAGCGCTTAGGTCAGCTTTGACTTATAAATGAACTTTAGAGAAACAATGAGATCAATGAAACTTTCAACTGTCTTTGTATTCAAGGCTTCCTTAATTCATAAAACAATTGATTAATTGCATGATTATCAAATTACCTTAAATGTACGTGTTTCTCATTTTAATTTATTAGGAGACAAATTGGAGGAATTTGGGTGAGACTGATGCACAACAAAGACAGTTACTGGATTCAGAAGACAAGATGCAGAAGAATGTTAGCAGTATTGGACCTTACATTATACTTCCAAAGAAAGGTGAGAGGATATCCCTACATTATGTCTTAGCTGAAAGGCCTATATCACACATTAACTGTCACTGAAATATTCATGAAGGCATGTTTGTTCTTGTTGCCAAAGGCAGTGACTGAAGAATTCAGAAGAAACTAGTTGTTCTTGAACCATACATTACACTTCCAAGGAAAGGTGAGTGTTTGCCTGTGCAGTTCCTGTTAGAGGGAAGCCTTATCATAATTTTTTTTGATAATTTAATTTTAGAATGTGTTTCATAAATTGATGGTGGGATAATGTTAATTAAACCCCCAAAACATTTTTTTTTGCATATTGGTCAAACTTAATTGATGCATATTATGAAGCAAATTGTAATATTATACAAAGATATAAAATGGAGTTTTTAAATAATAATTTTATGTATTACAGGAAAAAAAGTTTCCAGACCTACCTGGCCATAGGGCTAAAACTAATTGCCCCATTACCTAATGGACTGGTTCTGCCACCCTGGGTAGCAACAATAGCAATCAAGCATTTGCAATAACTGGTTACATCGATCTGGAGGAATTTTGGCCAACTCTTCTTCGGAGAATTGTTTTCAATTCAGCCACAGTGAAGGGTTTTCAAGGGTTAATCATTCATAATGTCACAATCATGCCGATGAGGGTCATCTCTGGGCATCCAACACTGGTTTCCTGCATGTCCCCTAGCTGAAAGGCCTATATGACACATGAAATATTATATTATAATACATTACACTTCCAACGAAAGGTGAGTGTTTACCTGTGCAGTTCCTGTTAGATGGAAGCCTTATTATAATTTTTTCCCATCGGTTAAATGTTTTAAACCGTCACTGAAATATTTAATAAGGCATGTTTGTTCTTTTCGGAAAGACAGTGACTAGATTCTTTAGAAGAAGTCAGAAGAAGCTAGGCAGTCTTGGATCATACATTACACTTCCAATTAAGGTCATTGTTTGCCTTTACAGGTTTTTGTTAAATGGAACGTGTATTACATATGCTTTTTATATAGGTTAAGTTCTTTAAACTGTCACTGAAATATCTAAAAAGGTATGTTCTTTTTGGCAATATAATCATGAATTATTTACATGCTTTTAGTGTAGGTTCTTCAGTATTGAAGCACAATATAAGGGCATCGTCGGCTAAGGGCAAGAGAGGTTGTTGTTTGGAGTAGATGGAAGTGGAGTTTATTTTTTTGGAAGTAAGAAAATTGAGTGGGACCAAGTGTAAATTTTTGTATATATTTTGCCAACTATTGTTTTGTTTCTTTATTCATTTTTCTTTCTTTTTCATAAATTTTTATACACGGTTTGGATCACTCGAGCACCTTTTGCACAATAAACACCTTTCAGCACCAAAGTGCTATTGTGGTTGGGCCATCACTGGACTTGTTGCTACGATTGTTGGTTAATTCAATGGGTTAATGTGAAAAATTAAACATGTTTGCCGGTCCTCGTGGAGGCTTGCGGACCATGCAGAACTTCGCAGAGTGTTAGCGGAACGTCGGTGGTCAATCGCGGCAGCTCACAGTGCCTAACATCGCATCTCACCGTGAGTCAAGCCACACAGGTGAGATGTTGTATTAGGCACCGTGAGCCGCCTCGAGTGACCGTCCGATGTTCAGCAAAGATCTGCAATATCCGCAATTTTCCACATGTAAACATGTTTATTTTTTTTTGTGCGGTAAGATGGAAACGTAATCACGGCACCAAAACTCGCGCTGAATCATGATGAACTGCACTTACAGCCACTGCGCGAAACTCATCATATTCATTCCATAGTGCGCTGTACAACCCCAACAACTGACATACTTCACATTGTTTCTGATGCTGGTGAAGAGTGTTGTCAGCTGTTTTTCAATCAACTATGAACCACTACAGGATATATGAAAATATTAGCGACAGTTTGGTGATTTAATTAATGTATTTGTCTATTATCGCATGCTAGTACTGATAAGTTAACCCATGTCGACATAAATGTTATTGGAAGAATTTTGTGCAAAATTTGTTAAATTTGCATAGAAAGTGCCGTCTTTCTTAATGCTGTCATGCAAAAGGAGTGAAAAATCGACTCCAGAGCAATCGATGTCAGCTAATTCAGGACCTTCACTTGTAGACAGCGCTTTGTATTGTCGGACGTAAGAGGCAGCGACTTAAGAATACTCCTAAGGGACAGTTCGAGAAAAACACTTAGAAAAGTAATCTTATTATATATCATCTTATATCATCATCTATATATCAGTGAAGAGTGTGCGTTATTGAGAAACCAGGCCCAGATCTGTATTTTAAAAAACTTATACAAAATATACAAAATGTGACTGTACAAAAATGGAAAATATAGATACTTTTGTGGAAATTGACGTAGAATTTAAATAGAAATGTCCAGGGTGTGTACATATGTGCATGAATGTGCAATGTAAAAAAAAAATTCATAATTGTCCATTAAAGTGCAGTGTGCAAAAATGGTTTCGTCCAGCATTTCCCTGACCGCAACAGACAAAACAGTCAGGAAGTGGTTGGTCAAGCATTGCTTGCTGTAGATTGAGTGCAATTTAGGAAGCTCGGTGCAGACCATGCACTCAGCTGATTGCACCTCCTTCTTTACATTTACATTTAGTCATTTGGCAGACGCTCTTATCCAGAGCGACTTACATTTTTATCTCATTACACAGCTGAGCAGTTGAGGGTTAAGGGTCTTGCTCAAGGGCCCAACAGTGGCAATTTGGTGGTTGTGGGGTTTGAACCTGGGCTCTTCCGAACCGTAGTCCAAAGCCTTAACCACTGAGCTACCCCTGCCCTTTAGCTTGTGAGTGCTGCATGGTGCTGTTCCCGAACCAGTTTGTGATATGTCCCGTCAGGATACTCTCTATGGTGAAAAGTTCCTAAGCATGCTGGAGGGCAGTCTAAAGTCTCTCCCAGTGTCTGAGGTGGTAGAGACTTTGCTGGACCTTTTTCACCACAGTGTTGATGTGACAGGACCATGACAGGTCCTGCGTGACGTGAATTCAGAGGTATCAGAAGCTGACCACTCTCTGGGGTCTGATATTTCTTTTGCTGCTTTGTACTGTACTAAAATCCACTATCAACGCCTTTGTTTTGCTGATGTTTAGCAGGAGATTGTTCCTGTGGCACCAGTTCTACATAAATTTACAACATAAATGAACAGAAACACTAAACTAGCTAACTAAAGAGGCCTAGTTAGCTGCCTGGCAGAGACAAGACAGATAGACCTAACAAATTTGAACATAAGTTTACAAAAACTAACTAGCTAAGTAAAGACTACAGGTTTTTACAAACAACATAAAATGCACATGCAAATGTGCAAAACAAGAGCAACAACAAAGTGACAGTGCAATGAACACAACAAAACATAACAGAATAATATAACAGAATACGTGTTGAGGTACTGTAAACATGTAAACATTGTAAACTGTAAACATTTCTTAACACAGCAGCAAGAATTGAGGAATTAGTGTAAAAAGTAGTCCAGTAATGTTTTTTGTGCAAACGAGATATACAGGGAAGTATTTGCAGGTTGGTGCGTATGATAGTATGGTAGTGTAGATCAGTGTGTCTGCGCTTGTGTTGATTAGTCAGTCCAGTGCCAATATTTTGAGGTAGTTGAGTTAAGATGTGTGTGTGTGTGTGTGTGTGTGTGTTTATCAGTCCAGTCCCTTTTTGTTGAGAAGACGGATGGCTTGTGGAAAAAAACTGTTGCACAGTCTGGATGTGTGTGCCCGAATGCTTCGGTACCATTTTCCAGATGGCAGGAGTGTGAAGAGTGTGTGAGAGGGGTGTGTCCGATCAGCCACAATGCTTATGGCTTTACGGATGCAGCGTGTGGTGTAGATGTCTTCAATAGAGGGGAGAGAGACCCCGATGATCTTCTCTGCTGTCCTCACTATCTGCTGTAGGGTCTTGCGGTTCGATATGGCACAATTCCCAAACCAGACAGTGATGCAGCCGCTCAGGATGCTCTCGATAGTTCCTCTATAGAAGGTGGTCAAGATCGGTGGTGGAAGCTGGGCCTTCCTCAGTCTTCTCAGAAAGAAAAGACACTGTTGGGCTTTCTTGTGTAGGGAGCTGGTGTTGAGGGACCTGCTGAGGTCCTTCTCCAGGTGGACGCCCAGGAATTTGGCGCTTCGACGATCTCCACAGAGGAGCCGTCGATGCTCAGCGGAGAATGGTCGCCTTGTGTCCTCCTAAAGTCAACAACCATCTCCTTTGTCTTGTCAACATTCAGAGACAGGTTGTTGTCTTTACACCAGTCCGTTAGCCTCTGCACTTCCTCTCTGTACGCTGACTCGTCGTTCTTGCTAATGAGACCCACCACGGTCGTGTCATCAGCGAACTTAATGATGTGATTCGAACTGTGTGTTACTACACAGTCGTGAGTCAGCAGTGTGAACAGCAGGGGACTGAGCACACAGCCTTGTGGGGCCCCAGTGTTCAGTGTGGTGGTGCTGGAGGTGCAGTTCCCGATCCGTACTGACTAAGGCCTTCTGGTCAGAAAGTCCAGGATCCAGTTGCAGAGGGAGGTGTTCAGGCCTAACAGGCTCAGCTTCCCGATCAGTTGTTGGGGGATGATTGTGTTGAATGCTGAGCTGAAATCTATGTACAGCATTCGAACGTATGTGTCCTTCTTGTCCAAGTATGTGAGGGCAAGATGAAGTGTAGTGGAGATGGCGTCGTCCGTTGAGCGGTTAGGATGGTATGCAAATTGCAGTGGGTCCAGTGAGGGGGGCAGCAGGGTCTTGATGTGTCTCATGACGAGCCATTTGAAGCACTTCATGATGGTGGGTGTAAGTGCAACGGGACGGTAGTCATTGAGACAGGACACAGTAGACTTCTTGGGCACGGGGATGATAGTGATGGCTTTGAAGCACGTAGGAACGACGGCGCTGCTCAGAGAGATGTTGAAGATGTCGGTGAGAACATCTGCCAGCTGTTCAGCACATTCTCTGAGCACTCTGCTTGGGATGTTGTCTGGTCCAGCAGCTTTACGTGGGTTGACTCTGCGTAGAGTTTTCCTCACCTCAGCTGTAGTGAGACACAGCACCTGGTCGTTCGGAGGATCGGTGGTCTTCCTCGCCGCCACGTCGTTCTGCCTGTCATACCTAGCGTATAAGTTGTTCAGCGCATCTGGGAGAGAGCCGTCACCTTCACAGGCAGGTGATGTCGTCCTGTAGTTAGTGATGGCTTGTAAGCTTTGCCACATGCGCCGTGTGTCGCCGCTGTCTGTGAAGTGGTTGTGGATTCTCTGGGCGTATGTGCGCTTCACCTCTCTGATAGCCCGAGAAAGTTCGGCTCTTGCTCTTCTAAGTGCCACCTTATCTCCTGCTTTGAAGGCAGAGTTTCGGGTCCTCAGAAGTGCACTTCTGAACTTTCACAGAGATTAAAGAGAAAAAAAAGTGGTAAGTTTCTAGAATACCTGTAAAATATTTAACTTACAAAAACACAATCTAGTCATCTGTAAATCATGGAAGAGACAGCCGGTTCAACATTACAAGGGCAATTGTTTGTGATTGAGCAGTCATGAGTCAATGAGCAGTCAGACATTCCGCTAACATGCCGCAAGCCACCACGAGGACCGGCAAAAAAATTAAACATGTTTTAACGAATGTTTAAAAAATTAAACGTTTAATTTTTCACGTGGAAAGATGGAAACATAATCACAGCGCAAAAACTCGCGCTGAATCATGATGAACCCTACTTATGGCCAAATCGCGAAACAGCGCAGCTGAGATATTGTAGAGGTATAAAACCGTATCTCACAGCGAGTCAAACCACATAGGTGATATAAGTGTATTAAGCATTACAATCACTCAGAAAAATAAATGGATGCGGAGTTTGAAACTCCCAAGTTTCTTTTCTCATTTAACTAAATCAAAATTCATTATAAAATAAAACGTGTTAAAAGAAAAGTCCATCCAGTCATGAATGATGGCTAATGATCAATGAAACATTTTAAACAAAAAGCAGCAAGCAGCTGGACATCGGAATGTAGAGCATAAGTACGACGCATTGGTCTGGCAAGCGCAGGTCTGAGCAGGTCAAGAAGCTTCATAATCTGTTGCTTTGGAAGGCTGTCACAAAGGCGTGACGGTGTTGCGTCACCGCCCTACTTGGGGTTCTTTCCTAACCCACAATCGTAGCAACGATGGCCCAACCACAATAGCACTTTGGTGCTGAAAGTTGTTTATTGTGCAAAAGGTGATCCAAACCGTGTACAAAAATTGAGGAAAAAGAAAGAAACGAAACGTCTCGGGTTACATTGCTGTAACCCTGTTCCCTGAAAGGCGGGAACGAGATGCTGCGGGAAAACGCTATGGGAACCATTTTGTCGCGTTGCCGGTCGTTGAAGCATGCTGTGAAAACACACCAAAGTTTTTGGCTATATATAACCTCGACCAGGTGACGTCATCTGATTAGATGTAGGTGGAGGTTATAAAAACAGGTGAGCCGGCAACAACCTCAGATTAATTTGTCTGAACAGCCGTCCGGTCACGTGGTAGTGCGGCATTCGGACGCAGCATCTCGTTCCCACCTTTCAGGGAACAGGGTTACAGCAATGTAACCCGAGACGTTCCCTTTCAAGGCTTCACTCGATGCTGCGTGAAAACGGTATGGGAACGAGAATACCAACGCCGCCGCACTACATGTGTCTGGAACCCAAGGTTGTGTAGCGTGTGCGCACAAAGCCAAGAAGGTCTCAGAACTAGCCTGGGCAGCTAACTCGGGGGCAGTGAGCCCGGAGTAGCATGAACATCCAGATTATAAATGTAAGAAATGTGTGCGGGGAGGACCAACCCTTTGCGCCACACAATTACTGCAGGGGATACCTCCTGCTGGTGAGACTGGGACGATCACCCTGGTTGGGTGAGCCCTGCTTCCCAGAGGCGAAGTGAACCCACGCGCCTCATAGGAGAGGGCAATATGCATCTCTCACCCAGTACAGTGGCGCTCTGACTTACGCCACTAGCTGATGCGGTGGACCTGAATCTGAAGAGCACATACTAGACAGTAAGTGAAGTTTCTCCTGCTCCGAAGCTGTAAAAGGCAGAGGACAGAAGGCTTCAACAATGCAGCTAAGAACATCCTGAGGGTACTAGGGCACAAGCCCAAGGACAAGCCTTTCCTGCAGAAGCTCCAGCACTGAAACATTTCAGCAGTGGACTGGGTCTAACTGCTTGGCACACACTTGTTGCAGGGGAATACCTCTTGCTAATCCAATAGCTGAGGCGATCCCCTGGTTGAATGAGCCCTGATTCCTAGAGGCGAAGTGAGCCCATGCGCCTCATAGGAGAGGTCAATAGCATCTCTCATCCAAAGCACTGAAACAATTCGGCAGTGGACTGGGTTTACCTGCGTAGCAGACACTTGCTGCAGGGGAATACCTCTTGCCAGTGCAATAGATGAGGCAATCCCCTTGGCTAAAAGAGCCCTGATTCCTAGAGGCGAAGTGAGCCCACGCGCCTCATAGGAGAGGGCAATAACATGTCTCATCCAGAACATGTAGAAACTGCTCTGACCTACGCCACTAGCTAATGTGGTGGACGTAGATCTGAAGAGCACAAGCTGGACACCGCAAGTAAAGTCTCTCCTGCTCCGAAGCTATAAGCGCGGAGGACAGAAGGCTTCAAAAGCAATAGGGTGCCTGTTGGGTTTATAGAGCTTTCGGAAGATAGTTGAGAGAGGATGCAGTCACGTACGTCCTGAGAGTACTAGGGCACAGACCCGAGGACGGAAACTCCAGCACTGAAACAATTCGGCAGTGGACGTGGTTTACCTGCTTAGCAGATACTTGCTGCAGGGGAATACCTCTTGCTAATGCAATAGATGAGGCAATCCCCAAGGTTGAAAGGGCCCTGATTCCTAGAGGCGAAGTGAACCCACGCGCCTCGTAGGAGAGGGCAATAGCATCTCTCATCCAAAACATGTAGAAGCTGCTCTGACCTACGCCACTAGCTGTTGCGGTGGACGTAAATCTGAAGAGCAGTAAAAGGCGAAGCATATCTTGGAAGGCAAGGGGTCCGCCTTGCTACATGAAAATCTTTCCCTGACTACTTAGGAGTGGGGTTACCATTCCCCGTGTGTCAGAGATAGACTGGACAGTACTACTGCTCCCGCACCCATGCTGGAATGTAAATCGCCCTGAGGGACAGGAACCTGCTGCACTAGCTGTTAGCGGCGCGAGCACAGTCCGTCCTGGCGATAATATATGAGACTGCCATAGTGTTGTTGACCGCACTAGGACATGGCAGCCTCTCAACTGCTGGAGGAAGTGCTTTAGGGCCAGAAATAGAGCCATCATCTCGAGGCAATTGATGTGCCATGCGAGAAGATAGCCTCTCCCGCTCCCTTGGGCTGGACGGTCATCAGAGACCGCACCCCAGCCTGTGAGGGAAGCATCTGTCGTTAGCCTCAGCGATGACAAGATGAACTTAGAGTGGGACCCAAAGTAGAGACCGGGGTCTGAACCACGTAGAAAGGGTACGAAGCACCTGGCGCGTAACCCATATTGGGGATTGGCCCTAGTGATATCCCCTGGTTCTTAGCCACAACTTGGAATGCTCTCATGTGCAGAAGGCCCAAAGGTGTCACCGTGGATACAGCTGCCATGAGAGCTAGGATGTCTGAAAGTGATGGTCACTTTCTGGACTAGCTTGTTTTCCTTGAGGGTGTTGAGAATGGGTTCGATACGAGCGGGAGACAGCTGTGCCCGCTTATGACCGAATCCCATATGGCACCCAATATGTTGTCCTCTGCACAGGAAAGAGCACGCTTTCGTGGCGTTGGGTCCAAGTCCTGAGAACAGAGATGAGCTAGGACGACATGCTGATGTCGAAGCACTAGCCACCGGATGCCCTGGGGCTCCCGTAAGAACCAGGGCTAAATCCGTGCATTTTGTATGTGTGAGCTAGACCAATGGAAGGACCCGATACTGGTAAGCTTCGCCCCCGAAAGCGAACCTCAGGATCTTCCTGTGTTGTGGCAATGTTTCTGTATGAAAGTAAGTGTCCTTAAATCGATTGTCAGAAACAATAGCTTGGTAGGTTGAGAGCAATCACCTTTACAGTCAACATTTGAACTGTATTCATTGATTTTCAGGTAGCGGGAGAGCCCTCAGAATCTGAAAAATTGGACGCAGCCCCCGTTCCTCTTGGGAACCAAGAATACCGACTGTAGTAGCCTGACTCACTGTCTGGTGGGGGAACATGTTCCATGGCCCCCTTCCCCGGCAGCTTGTCAGCAGATGCGCACTTTCTGGCTTCATGGAAGTGGAGACCACGCCATTGAAAACACAGAAGGTGAAGTGAGAACTGAATCCTGTAGTTCCTCTCTCCAGTGCTTAGTACCTGTAAGGTTTTATAATATTGTAAGACAGTGTAATCTAATAAGAAGATTCCTGTGCCTTGAGAACAGACCTTCTACATTTAAAACTTAACAGTACCCAAGGAGATATACTTGGCAGTAGCTTACACACTGCCAGTTTCTCATAAAAGGGCAAAAGTTTCGGCGGCTTGCTTAAACGGGGGGGGGGGGGGGGGGGGTTAGATGGTGTTAGATGTTCGGCATCCTGAAGCATGGCAGGAAAAACCGAAGAACTAACAGCCTATTGGAGACTGGTGTTGCCCGAAACACCAGTGGTGGCGGAGCAAAAACACCGACCTCCTGGCGGTGCCAGGGAGAACACTTATTCGTTTGAAAGGAATTCTGGGTGCCTCTCCTATTGGGGGGCCACCCCCATTTATTTTATTTTACACACATATATATATATATATATATATATATATATATATATATATATATATACAGTGGGAGCCACACCAAATAGCCGCGACAGTGTGGCTGAAGTGTGAATGGCGTGTGAATGGCCTTTGCACGCCGTAATCCCCCCTCCCTTTTCTGGCCGAAAGGCGTGTCAAGATTTCACAGTAAACACGCCCATTCAAGCCCTATTTATTCATTTACCTGGTTCCACCACTAGATGGCGCTTCGTTCTCAAGAACACATTAAAACAAGCCAGCTGCGCTGAGTTGCAATCACGTGATTTTAACAACCCGCCTCCACCCCCGCCGAACTGACGCTGCCAAACTACAGAGATGAAGATGGCGGCTTAACGGACTATTCGTGGTAAGTGATGTTTTATTTTATAAAATGTGTTTGTGGTAGTTTACAGTTTATTTCCCAGTTTAGTTTTTTTATTGGCCGTTTGAAATATCACTGGCAGCAGCAGCAGCGGTCAGATGTGACTTTAGAGAACTTAATGTTCTGTTTACCAAGTCTGGAGTTAATATTACAGCTTACTGTCAGTGTCACACACTCACAATGTCACTCCACTTTAACTCAAAAACATGCTCAAGCTTCGACAATACTATTAATGTCCCTATTACAAGAGCTGCACTACCCGATGAAGAGTGTTTGTGTTCTCTGTAAATACTGAGAGAATCTCACCGCGTGTTGTCTGGATAAATTCAGCGCTTATTTATTCTCTGGTTAAGAGTTAATCTGCAGGTTATTTCTGTGACTGTAATATAATGTGATGCAGTTGATGAGGGACACAGACTGAGGGGAGCTGTACAGGAGCTAGTAACGCTCATAACCCGGTTTATATTTTATACACTTTCCGCGGTAGCGCGAGCGCTTAGTTAAAGAGCTGAATAACAACACAGAAGTGTTTATCAGTTAAGGAGGAGGAGGAGGGGGGAGGTGTGTGTGTGTGTGTGAGGGGCTTCAGTAAGTTATAGTTTGGCTTCAGAGATGAACTAATGCTCATATACGAGTGTTATATCGCTTAACTTATTTGTATGAGAAGCGCATTAAGTAAATTCCCGGTTAATTTAATTCAGACGATAATACAGACAGTCACTGGTTAACACTAACACTGTTCACTGGTTAACACTAACACTGTTCACTGGTTAACATTAGCACAGGCAGATTATTTACATTACAGAATCCCCAAAACAGTGTTTTACACACTCTGTGGTAAATAGGTTTATTAATATATATTATTTTTATTAGAACTAGATGTTCTGTGAAGTTTATCTGTCTTGACTAAATTCTCCTGTTGTCTTTAAGCAGAGCTCCGCTGTGGAGGATTGGGGGGTCAGACGGCTGACGGCTGGACTTTTGGAGCTACAGGACTGGAGGAGCCTGAACAAGCTGTTGAGGGAGCTGTAGGAGGGATGACGTCACAGTCCGACAGCTTTAGAATGATGTTTGATCAGGTCTACTGTATATTCTGAACATAGAACTGCAAAATGTCTGATACAGTACTTTGGGGGAAACAAAGACTTCAACTGTTCCATGTTTAATAGTTTTGATATTTGAAAAATTAATACTTTAATGTAAAAGGACTATAGATAGAGACTTATAAGCAGCTGGTGTATCCGGGTAGTTTAATGAACTTTAAGCAAAAAGACAACATGTATTCATCTGTTTTATATAAATTACTGTTTTAACTTTGACTAGTTTTGGAAGAATAAATTGAATTGTTAAAGTCATGTTTTGCGTGTTTTAATTTTGGGGGATTGTTTGGGTATTTAAAAATTGTTTAGTTGAACCAACAACTTCAATGGGCAAAAAATGGGACACAACTTTGTTTTAAATAGTCAAAGAGTTGGGCTGAAAATAATAATAATAATAATTATTGATCATAGAAACAAATGAAACCAGTTAAACACTTGATTATATGTATTTGTGTTTGTGATTGTGACCCATAATAATTTTTTCTCAGTATAAATAAATGTTTTGGGTTTTAAGAACTCCAAAAGAGCAACGACAAACTTGGTATTCTCCATTGAGGTTTCTCACCTTCCACTCCTGAGTATGACATGGTGTTAATTGCTCTGTGTGTGTGTGTGTTTTTGGCGGGGGGATGGGTGTGTGTGTGTTTTCGGCTGTTCAGCAGTTCTAAACACAAGCACAGTTTTTGTCCTTAACTAAAATACTTCAATACGTTAATAATGAATTTATTTTGCTGAATAAGGTAATAAGCGATATTTAAACCAAACCAGTAAGTTAAGTAAGTGTTCCATACATTAAAGTACTGTGTATAACCAAGTGCCCTAGCAAACACAGTTACAGTACAGTTTACAGTACAAACAGAGTGTGTGCGCTGGGGGGATTGGAAGGTGAGTGAGAATACTCATTTACAAGACAAAAGACGGTTAGAGGCAGCGCCGTTCTAGACAAGACAACACGGGGTGGGGGGAGGGGCGCATCATGTTCAAGCACTGTTTTTACCTGGCCTTACTGTATAGTAACAGTATTGTATTTGCTGAATTGTGTTGAGGCACGCAAACCCCCTGACCACAATAAGGTGGCAATCCCTCAGGGGGAAACTAAAAAAAAAAATATATATATATATATATATATAATTATATAATAAAATATCCTTAATCCAGATTTTATCAATCAATGACATAACATTTATCTAAGCTGGATGGTAAAATTCTCAAAAACGTTTAACCTAAAGTAAGACTTAACACACTATAACTAAAATATTTACAAAACTGAAAGGTTGTCTTATGAATAATAAAAAATACAAACTAAATTAAAACAGATGGGCTATTGAACAGATCATAATATGTTTTATGTTTTCTGATTATAAATGATATATGGGTTGATTTTAGAAAGGCTAAATGAAATAGCTAGTTTTTGGTCATGTCAGTCCAGTAACTATACTATGTAAAAGTAATTATAATATGAATTAATTAAGGGCAGGACCTAACCTAATGTTAATAATTTACACCATGATAACATTAGTATTCGTGTTTTTGTATATATTTTTAAATGTTCAAATGAACGTTTCAGAGTATATAATTTGTCGTGTCATCTGTGATTGAGACCCATGAGTTAAATTGAAATATTTTTTATAGGTAGTAAGCCAGGTTTTAGTAACCTTGGATAAATCAGCATGAAAGCCCTCTCTCGCACTCACACACACACAGACACACTGTACACACACAGACACACACAAATAATACATGAAATCGCGTAAAACCAAATGAAACTAGGGTAAAAAATATGAGCAGTAAAATACAGTAGTATCCTGTAGGTGATTCCTGTCCTGTGATAACAGGCACTAACACTCTAGAACTGTTTACTTCTGTTAGTTTTGTTTTCAAGTGTGAATGTTTATGGGGATTAAATCTGTCTCTGCTGCTGCATCTATACACCGTTGTGATAAGTGATTGATGCCCCATCAGATCTTTGATGTGGGACGTTATGCTGGTTAAATGACTAAAGAAATACTGATCCGTATGGACAGAGATTTGTTCCAGATATTATGCGCCATTAATCAATTTGTTATGCCAATTTGACTTTCAGCGAAAACATCAAAAATATAACGAAAACAAACCAAAGCAGAAGTTACATTTTAAGCTTTACTTTCAAATTCAAATTTGATTTGTCACATACACAGCGCGATATGCAGTAAAATGCTTTGGGTGCTTTAGGTGAGGGAACGAACTCGGCATTGCTTCACCTGGACCGCTTTATAAGTGTCACGCGCTAACCGATTGCGCCACTGGAGCCACACGGAAGTTGGTCTTGTCAGAGTATCCTCTCTCTCGTGCGCGCACGCACACACACACACACACACACACATGAAATTGCGTAAAACCCAACGAAATATAAGCAGTAAAAAAAAAAAAAATCAGTAAAAATACAATAGTATAACAGGCGCTAACCCTCTGGAACTTTTTTTTTTACTATTGTCTCCAAGTGTTTATGGGGATTTAATGTGTCTGCTGCCGCATCCATTCACAGTTGTGATAAGTGATTAATGCCCCATCAGATCTTTTGACGGGGGCACATTATGCATGATTAAATGACTAAAGAAATACTGATCCATATGGGCAGATATTTATTCCAGGTTGCATGCGCCATTAATTGCCTCTTATGCCACTTGTAGACTATCAGTGAAAAAATCAGCGAAAACATCATCAAAAATATAACGAAAACAAACCCAAGCAGACGTTTGAGCTTTACTTTGCAGCAAAATATTATCTATCAGTATATTAAATGGAACGGGGTAAAATACACCGTAATGTAAAATACTGTACGTAGCCTGCGTTTTTATTCCGTACCTACAATGATCGGTATAGACAAATTACAGCCGTTACCGTGTCTTTAAGGATCATTTCAGGATGTCTTAAAAATATTTCACTAACTAATTTTATTAATTCATTATTAAATAATAAATAGCATAATCATCATGGGTTATGTATTGAGTGATTTAACAAATCTGTTTTATTAATCGGTTTGTTGTTGTTGTTTTTTCATCTATTTATGAAACTATGTTGACAATACAAGAACTGTCTGTATATTAAAGATACGGTATTGGGTTTCCTGGACACTGCAGTTAACTGTGCCAGTCAATGCTCCATCTGGCGGAATTATACGGCATTGCAACCATCTTTTTAGAAAGCGCATGGGGGCGTTTATGGGGCGGGGCATCGTTAACTGCGTCATCGCGGGGGATCACATTCCATGCACGAAGCCTTCATGGAACTGCCACGGAGCAGTCATGCTCCAGGCGGCTGTTTGACGTGGCTCCCACTATATATATATATATATATATATATATATTTTAAATCAGTCTGACCTCCTGGGGTAGATAGTGAAACGCGGCGCACCCCAATTTTTTACGAGGAGGTGCCCGGGTCCAAAAAAAAACACACTCCTTGTGTTTATGCCTCACAAGAGTCAGACCCAGTCGAGACTGGGTGGCCGACAATCCCGACTCTTGAGCACGGCGGGGAGGGAATTTCCCAAAAGCTTGTTCGTATAACTTCGCCCCAGAACCTAGTGGCGGCTGAGTCAACGACATCGCTAACCTTATCTTGAAGAGCCCCGCCAGTACTCAAGTCTCTCAGCAGGTCAGCCTGGTAGGCCTGCAAAACCGCCATGGTGTGCAGTGGAGCACCAAGCTGACCCACTGCCTGAAAAGCTTTTCCCTCCAGGGAAGATAAAAGTCTACACAGCTAGAAAGGAAGGATAAGCTTACCAGGGAGGATGATGTCCCAGGAGAGAGATAGCCTGTGAAGCGTCTCTGCTATCTGGGCGTCATCATATAATCCCGCGTTTCCACATCAACTATATTTAAATAAATAAATAAGTCGATGGCAGGAAAAACACAGCATGAATACAGCTCACTCCATGAAAGGGTTAACTCATATGGAGAGAGCTAAGAGGGGGGGGGGGGTGAGTCGTTGAGGCTCCGCCCCCCGGCCACCCGACAGAAGCTGCCGTCTACTGCTTGTTTTTTTTTTTTTTTAAGTGCTTAAGGCTATTTTCATCTCCGGTAAGCAAGAGAGGAATCCTCGTGATGACAACGCGGAAGAAACGCGCATGAATGTAATGAGGACATTTAATATCTCTCTACACATGTTCACACATGCATTGCGCACGCGCGCACTCTTTTACTTCCTGTTTGGTGTGTGTGTGTGTATCATTTCCTTAAAGGGTTATTGCTTCTCAACAGGATGAGAATGTTTGCCCCTTTCACATAGGTTATTTACTGATTATATATAAAAAAGTGATCACTATTAAAATCTATTTAAATTTTCACACTATAAAGAGTCAACACAACAAGATAGACCAGAGTCCATTGTCCTAACTCAGAATTCTGATATAATAATACATAATGAATAATAATACCTGATAATAGTAAACAACACACTAAAATGATAAATGTTCTGAGTTGCTGTAATTTTAATATCAGAATGAGTTCAGTTGTACTGAATCTGTTTTTTTTTTTTTTTCAATTTCATGTGGTAAGAGGCTTGAATTTAAGTTCAATAAGCAGAATATACTGTTCATGTTTGCATGTTTTTATATTGGGAGCTATCTTAACAGTACTGAATACTTGACTACTACTATAGTGATACAGTGTATGCTGTCATTTCTAAGTAAATCTAGATATAACAAACATTAACGTATCATGGTGGAGAAAAAACTGGGATTTTTTGGTGTGAAAATTGTGGCTAGTAAAAAGGCTGAATGGCTAGTGACTCCGGAAATCCACTAGCCACATTGGCCAGTGAGCAAAAAAGTTAATGTCAAGCCCTGGTGTGTGTGTGTGTGTGTGTGTGTGTGTGTGTGTTAGAAATCACTTGTATATGTGAAAATGGTCACAGTTACTACACCTGCAGTGGGACTCTTAGGCAGTGCACAAAATACAATATAAAATGAAAAAGCTCAACGAGTGCTAAAATGTAAAGCAAACGCAATTATTAATTTATTGTGTATATTTAACTTACAATATTGTGTATATTACTAACAATATTGTTTTAGGTTAACTTTATACACAATTCAGTTGTACTTGGTCCGGCTTTTAGATAAAGTCCTTCCATTCGCCATCTGGCGGATATTCAGTGAAGCACAACACATTTATTTTAAATTCCCGAATGTTGCCTCCGGCAAGTCCCGGCACGCTGCGCGCTAAATTGCAGCTTCTCGCAGTCTTAATGGCGACATCTGTACACAACCCTGATCAGAGGCCAATAGGAGGTTATTTACTACTTTAACGAGTGCTGTTTCAGTGCTGTGATGAGGCCTAAATCCTGACTGATACAGTTCATGTATGCTATTTCTATGTAGATATGAGCATAGATGCTCTGCTACTATCTGTAAGAGCCATATCACATTTGCTATGTAAGATGGATCTGCAGAATTTGTTGTTGTGTTTATTTTATTTTATTTGTTTTTAATTCATTTCATTCTACCTTATTCTAGTCATTAGTTAAGAATTAAGCATTAAGTTTATTACATGAGCCATAAGCTCTGAATGTGTTAGTTAAGCATCCATTTTGACAATCGTAAGTTGGTCTGTGATGTCATTCCACTATTACATGTATTTGTATGCCTATCGTATGATAGAAAATTCAGTTTGGATGCGGAAGGCTACGGAAACACAAGCTTTTGACCGTGAGCTACTGTCGTGGAAATTAATTGAAGACTCAGGCTTTGGTTTCAGAAGATAACGGCCTTTATTTATCATGCAATACCGGCCGGGCGAGGCTCACACCGATCGCTAGCATTCCCCCCATTATATAGGCATCCTAGACAAAGGAATACATTCTATAGGCAATGATGTCATTCCAAACATCTGGACCTTGTTAGGCCTATCCGTTCTTGGGGGACTCAACGTATATATCAAATTCCTTGTGCAAGCATATTTTCCAGACATGTCTAGCTTCGCACGCATACCCCTGATTATTTCCAACTGGGATACCTTCTATTTCTTAAGAGTAATTAAAGTATAAGTAAAATCACATAAAATCTAAACAAACTTTCTTCCATACATCCCCCCTCTGGGGCTGACAAGTCCCATAATAAATGTTATCTGGAGTGCAAATCCATGTGCCAGCCCTTCTTACCCTAATCTAGTGATTCAATTAAATCACTGGACTTTTATCAATGACCGACCCATGGATTCGCCCTCTAGTGGAGAATCGGCCAAACCTCTCCTTCCACCCTTGACTAGGAATAGGAGTAAAAGACTCGACCGTCCCATTACTCAATGACATGACATGAACATGTACTTAATACAGTGATTTTCTAGGATTACATCAATTGGATAATCATATAACCTACAATGGAACATACAATTACACAATAACATAACATGAATATGTAATTAATATAATGATTTTTCCTAGGATTACACTAACCTAAATAACCTGGACATCTTATACAGTCTAAAATGAAGCATGCATAATACAGTACAATGTTTAAAGCATATATAATGTCGAACAGCCGGGTCATAATGTAAGAACTTCAACCCAGATACTTTGCGTATCGTAGAGGGTCGCCTTTGGGGAGAGGCTAGGCCAGTGCTTTCACCCAAGGCATGGCTCATCATTAATCATCTTCTTCGTCCTCGTCCGAGGTGCCTGAATCTCCTCCTGATTCTTGGGAATCACAGTCTGAGCTGTAAATGTCTTTATCATAGGTTAGGGGTATTTTCTCATCTTGCCACTTTAACACCTCCATTTGTTGAACTGTAGCTTTTATGACCAAGGACTTTAATATAGGAAGTACACAACAAAACAACAATCCTCCTATTAATATAGCAAATCCTAAGAACATACCAAATTTAGCAAACCATGCTCCCCAAGCTCCCAGTTTCAGATCTAGCCAGTCCCATATTTTATTATCCCTTCCAGCATTTTCAGTTACTTCCCGTCTCAGATTTCTAAGTTGATTCATGGCTTTAGTAAAAGTCCCATCAGGCGCTGTATTGTTAGGAATATAAGTACAACATTGATCACCAAACAGAATGCACACACCTCCTTTCTCAGCCAATAACCAATTTAGTGCTTGTCTATTTTGCCAGGTCATTGTACTAGTAGCCACTAATTGCTCTCCTAATGCAGCCAAAGCATCTTCTGTGTAATTAATAAATCTCTGCTGATTGTAGTAAATATAATTAATCCATTCAGCATTTTTGTTAGGTGTTATCCATATAAAAATTGACTCAAATCCAGATTTTACCTCATCTCTGGCTTTAAATTCATTAGGTATACCTCTGGGTTGTCCTACTGAGTCTATATACACGTTGGGATCAGGTTGGTAAGCCCTCTTCACTCTATGATTGGCTTCTGAGTTACCCATCACCGGCTGTTCTATGTCCCAACCCGCTATTGACATTTCCTGGATCATCCGGACTCTAGCACAGATACCTTTCCAACGTTTTGGTAATGTTGCCCTTAATGGTGTTCCCCCACAAAGCCAGAAAAAATCAGCTACTGGTACTGATTGGTCATCATACCGGAACTTTAGTGGAAACAATAATGTTTGGTTCATGCAGCTATGTGTTATAGTGATATTCCCTTGCATTGTGACTGTCGCATGAAGTATTGTTTTCTTATGAACGTCCGTTCGTGTAAAAGAGTCAGTGTCCAAGTGCCACATTATCATACAATTACCTTGAAATTCCCCTACACTGTGATTTCCTACTGTTTTATTGAAGCATTCATACTCAAGTGTATAATCTATTTCATACTCAGAGGGGAATTCTATCTTTTGTTCTTCAATTCTTATATCCAACTTCTGACACCATTCTCCCCATTCAGGTGTATGGTAGTTATTGAAGTAATCTGGACTACTTAATATTGCCAAACATTCTGCTGGACACAGTGGACGTCGGAAGACATGCAGATGACAAAAATTCTGAGTAAACTCTGCACAATGTCTAAAGTCATATGGATTAGGTACTACTATAATCTTCCTTAATGGGGATGGAGGGCAAATTAAACAACTAGTTATTTTGTTTTCCTTGGCTGTGTAGGCAGCCCATTTATACCACTCATTACTTTGAGCTATGTTTAAGAGTTTTTCTTTTATTTTCCTGCCAACAGCTTTATTACTAAGAACTTTTTGACCAACATTTAATTGAGGCTTTATGGGTGCAAGTTTTAGGTCATTTTGTCTCTTAATGAAAGTTCGAGAAGTTATATTTTGTGTATGGAGGGACACTGTTATCTCGTTAGGCCTAGTCAACTGTTGTAAACTTAATTCTTGGGAAGTCTGATTGGAGCTGTGTACAGGTGAGCTGACCACGGCTTGGTGTAATACCTGAAAGATAATGATCATTAGGTATGCTATCCACTTTATTTTCCCCATTTTTCTGCTTTATTTCCTCCACCCCTTTCACACAGATTTCAAGACCCTGTAGGTTTTCACTGTCGGTGGGTGGGTCCTCTTCTTCTGCACCTGTTCCCTTACTTACTTTAGGGACTTCAGCTATAGGCTTAGATTCAAGATCAGGTCGTAACCGAGTAAATGCCGGTGAATTCGCCACACAATCATGAGGCACTCCTTCGTACGCTAAAGGAACCAATTCAGCTGGGTTAACCGTGTCACATCTCTTTATGGTAATGTCAGGATATGTGAGCAGTGAAGAATATGCTAGAATACGTGCTTGAGTAAGAACAAATTTTCCCTGTTCTATTAATTCTACCACTTTATGATGCGTGTAGATGGTTACCGGGTAACCCATAGTCAATGTGGATGCTTTGTCATATGCATAATGTACAGCTGCTAGCCCCTGTTGGTAGCAAGGTGGGTAGCCTTGTGCTACATTATCTAGCTTAGTGCTGTAGTAAGCTAAGGGCTGTTTTCTTCTTCCACTGCAGGTTTCCTGCATCAACACAGCTGAGGCATATCCATCAGCTCGGTTAGCCACATACAGATGGAACGGTTTGGTATAATCCGGTATACCTAATGTAGGAGCTGTTTGCATTTCTTTCTTGATGGACTCAAATGCTAACCGTGCATCTGTGTTCCATTTTAATGGAGCACTTAAATTTTTCAGTCCTTCTTCTCTCATTATCTCCCTCATTGGAGCAGTTTTTACAGCATATTCCTCAATCCAGTCAGCACTGAAACCTGTTAGGCCTAGGAAAGTCATCAACTGTTTAACTGTTTGTGGTAACGGTGCTTTACTTATGCCTTCTAATTGAGTAGGGGCTATGGCTATCGTACCATGTGAAATTAGCCGGCCTAAATATTCAACTTGAGGCTTGCAGTATTGCAGTTTAGCTTTAGACACTTTATGACCTCCCTGCCCTAGCTTGCTGAGTACCTTAATGGAATCCCTGTGGCATGCATCTAATGATGACGAGCATATTAAACAGTCATCCATATATTGCACTAGATTACTTTCTATCATTAAATCTGCCAAATCAGCTTTCAATACCTGATTAAATATATGTGGGACATGACGATATCCTTGTGCCATGCGTCGGTACGTATATTGTTTACCAGCATATGTAAACGCAAACAAATACCTACTCTCTTCCGCCACTGGAATACTGAAAAAGGCTGAACAAAGATCGATCACAGTGAAATATCTGGCTTCGGGAGGGACATTGGTTAGCAGTGTGTGTGGATTTGGAACATCTGCTGGATAATCCTCTGTTATTTTATTAATTGCACGCAAATCATGCACAAGACGCCATTTATTTGTACCTGGCTTGATCACCGGGAAAATTGGAGTATTACAACAACTCGTTGTCTCTTCCAGCACAGATGCTTTAACAAGACCTTCAATTGTGTTTTTTATTCCAGCTTCTGCCTCAGGTCGCAAAGGATATTGTCTTACTCTGGGCAGCTTTACATTTGGTTTAAGCTGTACATGAATTGGGCTGGCTGATTTAATTAGGCCTACATCTGTATCATGCCGTGACCATAATTCAGATGGGACTTGACTTTCCATTTGCCTATACAACTCATCTTCAGCCGTCTCAACTACCTCTGATGCTGATGCCATTTGTGTCTGTGACTTGCTGCTAACCACAACTTCCTGAGGAGTACCAATTAAACTATTACCACACAAGATCTTGATGTAGTTCTTATCTGCAGAATGAAAAATCAACGGGTTAATGGTTGACTCCCACTGGACTTCTGTAGCGTCCTTCATCATTGGTCCTAAGTCCTTTGAACTGAAGTTTTGTCCTACATACAATGTCACATGAGGAACAGAATCAGTTACATTAAACCACGTCTTTACAAAATCACACTCATCTACACTGATAGCTGCTCCTTGCCTACCTATGATGATGTGTTGTGTAATTAATTCAACCTTGTTCCCTTTTGTCTCTTCCTGCCATTTCCGTTCTAATTCAGTATCCTTAGATTTGTCATACATCATTGTACAGTGAAAAGCCGAACAGGGTAGCTGTGCTTCAGGAATCTGTGCTTTAATGAATTTTCCCCACTTATGAATTATTTGACTGACATCTTTTTCCAGCTGTCCTATCCAATACACATTTGCATGTGGCTCAGACATTACCATTTGATTTTTAATACCTGTCAAGTCGACGTACACCCCTTCTGGAGAACACCATATTTGCAGTCCTAATTTACATAATGCATCTCTTCCTAATAAATTAACCGGTGTCTGACTTGAGACTAATACAGGTATAGTCACACTTTTATTGTTTGTTTGTAGACGGACTGGAGCGGTCATAGGGATCAACTGCTTTTTACCCGAGAATCCTACTGTCTTGGCAAATTTTCCAGACATGGGGAGATGAGAGGCATGACTTAAATTTAAGCATGTATAAACCGCTCCTGTATCAACTAACATGGGTGTACTTTTACCGTCAACCTCAATATGTAACATGGGTTCTTGTTCTGCACTAGTTGTCAAAATAGGCAATTGGCTCTCCCCTGTAGGATTCTCTGGGCACCTCTAACACCCCTGACTCGGGGCCCACGGATTAATGGGTTCAACTCTATCTCGAGGAGGCTGCTGCCACCCGCCCACCGCCGCACCCCTTGGGTTCTGACGCCATGGATGTGAGAGGCAATTTGACCGGTTGTGTCCAGCTTGTCCACACCCCCAGCACACGCCTGGGGGGAAGTTCGACTGAGGATTTCTTTGTCCTCTAGGTTGTTGACTGGCTCTCCACTCCCTCTGGACTGGCCTTTGTGTGAAAACGTTAACGACAGGCGCAGGCATCTGGTTTGAGTTTGGAGAAACTGCAGCTGGTGACATCATCGCAGTGGATGCAGCCTGCTGGACTGTGGGTGTTGGATTACTTAGGGCCCTCACAGACAATTCCTCTGCTTCCTCTGTTCTTAATGTAGCTTGGACCTTTTTCTTGTTCCTCTTTGTCAGTTCTTCAAGCTGTAATTGAGTCAATTTCCTTTGCAACTCTTTTTCTTGGGCTTTCAACTTCTGCTCATTTTTTCTATACTGTTCAACAGCATGTGAGACGTGATCACAGAACTCTTTGTGTGATTTAGAAGTTAAGCCGACCACATCTTCCAGTTTACTTTTCACTGGTTGAGGCATAGCATTTACTATGGTTTGTCTGAACAGCGTAGACAACAGTGCATCTCCCTCAGGATCACTTTCAGTCTCTTGCTTCCATTTCTTTAACTGCTTCTGAATGTACAGCGTTGGATTCTCTGTGTCTTCTAACTGTTCACCTTTTAATGCTTTTGGGTCAACCCTCGTGGGATACTCTGCACGCAAGGCATGCCACACAGACGGACGATAAGCATCAAAAACAGTTCCATCCATATGGTATGTATCCACAGCCTCACTCAGGTCAGAAGAATGGAGGACTTCTTCCAATTTCCCTACCCCCACAATCCTTGCCAGTAAAGCTTTAATGTCTCCCACCGACAAAAGTTTGCCAGATGTTTCTTCCTCTAAACATCTTATCCATTTACTCGCACCTTCCAGGATGCTTGGCAGGCGGTTGACCAGCCCCTCGAGATCTTGCGTTGCCCATGGAATGTATTGTCCCCGAGCACCTTTAATTAAAATTGGGAATTGTGGAGCTAGGTGTCTATGTTTACCAGTGTTCCTTCCCTGTTTCCAACTGCCCATGTTAAATGACAGATCCTCCTCCTCCTCCTCTTCATCTTTTTCACTGCACAATGGTCTATGCCCAGTCCTTAATGTTGTACCTATCTGACTTCTTACTGGTGTTCTAACACTCCTGTCTATCTTCCCTCCACTCGCCTGCATCTTTTCCTGTTCCTCTATTGTATCTTCCTTCCCATACACCCTTTTCACTCTCTGTAGATCCGCCCTTACTTCCTTGTAACAATCTAATGGTGTGCTTTCCTCTCTATCCACTTTCCTACCTTGCCTCTTTCTCAACTTCACACCCGACTCTTCATAATCTTCTTCTAATTCTACAGGACCTTCCAATTTCATCTCACCAGAAACTCCCACCATGCCCTTAAGCATCGGAAAATGACCCTCAGTTTGTACATACGGAGGTGGTGTAACCACAGCTTCTATATCGCTACTACGGGCCTCGCTTCCTGACTTTTTAGACTTTCGCCTTACTTGCTTTTTCTGTCTTATCAATTCCTCCCCTTCTTGCTTAAACAAAGCTAGGACTTCCCTCTCCTGCTGTCTTTTTAACTCTCTCTGAACACGCTTTTTCTCTCTTGCTGCCGCTTTGTAATTTTTTATCAAGGTGTCCATCTCAGAACACAGTGCTAGATCAAATGTCCCCTCCTTTGGCCATTTTGTAATCATATCTTTAGTTCTCTTTTGCCATTTATTTGAGATCTCATTTATGAGTTCTGCACACAACGGATGCTTTAGCACTAAAGTCTACACCGGAGAGGCTGCCATCATGCTGTAGCCTATGTCACCACTTAAATATTAATTTTTTAATTTTATTTTTACTTTTATGCCTGTACACTTACTTAATGGCTAAATTTACTTACAACAATATACACTCTTTTAGAATAACAGAAGTATCCACCTCCACTTACCAAGGCTCATCAATGATAGTCACTCCTTAATCTACACCACTTCACTATTTTCAAATTAACATTTGCCAAAAAGCACAGTATTTTTATTACACAGTGAACACTTTCATCAATTACCGATTAATACCATTTATAGAATCCAACCACATACACCACTCGACACTATTTATTTATTTCTTTATTCATAGGCATAGCATTCAGACTTCATCCCTCTTTTCCTAGAAAATTGGGCTTATTCTCTTCATACTTGTCCCCCTTGCTAATGAGGGCTCATTTCATCCACTCACACGTTGTCCCTTTATTGATTATTATTTATCTATTTAATTATTAGGCTAGCTATTACTTAAATAGGGCTCATTCAGACACACGTCTCTGGTCTGGCAGCAAGCTGCCCCCCCTCTGAGGGTTGCACACACAATTCCCTCGGGAGGTCCAGCCCTGTTCACAGCACACAGAGCTTATCTCATTCAACCAATTCTCTCTCTCTCTTTCTCACACACACACACAGAGCTCTCACACACTCAGACAGAAACAAATAGACACAAAATCACTTAGACACAAACAATTGCAATTGCGTTCAACTTAAATCAACTTAATGGCACAAATCGTGCTCCCCATACGAAGAGATATTAATTACCCCTGTCACTCATATCAATAAAACATAAGGGGTGATTTCTTATGATGTACAATTGTACATTCCACATACGAAGATATATTAATTAATTACCACACCACCCAACTCATACCATATAACATTTACGGTGGCTACAAAAATTGCTTATGACATACAACAGTACGTTCCTCATACAAAGGGTATTTTTTTATTAATTGCTGGGTAACCTTACACAAGCAATATAACTAATTAAGCGCAATTCCTTATTAACTTGCTGCACTACTCATGCCATCCAATCAAGGCCCACTTGACAATGAGTACAAATTAATACCGAGATTATCTACCTTATTCCTGTCCTGTTATCTATCAAAGCCCACTTAACAAAACAAATAGACACTCAAATGCGCTTCCTCATACCGTCTGTTACTGTTGCCATCAATCAATGCCCACTTGACAACACCCAGACCAATGCAATGCTTATTTTATCAATTTACTATCAGTACAAAAGTTAGTAAGTTTGATGCATGCATTCTTTTCTGAAAACAAAGCCCATTTTAAATTACTTGAGTTGGAGAGGTCTTTATCAGTGTCCTTACCACCATGGGGTTTCCCAGCAAACAACACAAACTAAGTATATAAGCAAAAGTTGCTTACCTTTTTTAGGTGGCCACCTGTTTGTGCTGCTCGCCCAGGATGCCCACGGTGATCAGCCACACCTTTGCCCCTTCTCCACCCTTGCTCGCAGCGCCAAGATGTCGTGGAAATTAATTGAAGACTCAGGCTTTGGTTTCAGAAGATACCGGCCTTTATTTATCATGCAATACCGGCCGGGCGAGGCTGACAGAGTCACACCGATCGCTAGCATTCCCCCCATTATATAGGCATCCTAGACAAAGGAATACATTCTATAGGCAATGATGTCATTCCAAACATCTGGACCTTGTTAGGCCTATCCGTTCTTGGGGGACTCAACGTATATATCAAATTCCTTGTGCAAGCATATTTTCCAGACATGTCTAGCTTCGCACGCATACCCCTGATTATTTCCAACTGGGATACCTTCTATTTCTTAAGAGTAATTAAAGTATAAGTAAAATCACATAAAATCTAAACAAACTTTCTTCCATACTACCCGTAAGCAGATATGTACAACGAAAGTGTTGTTATATGCGTGAGCTGAACGCAATGAGATAGATATAACATAGGTTGTTGTAAAAGTCAGAAATTTACAAGATACAGCAACAGATGTTGTAACCACAGTGGATTTACTCAAGACGACTGTTTGAAGTGTTGAATCTTTGATGCTGAAAATAAAATACCAAGACAAAGAAATCATCGGACTTCCATTCTTGTGAGTAAATGATCCAACTAAAGCTACGCGTCAAAACTAGTGAAATGACATGACCGCATCTACATTAAAGTCAAAAGCTTTCCGCTGTTTGAACAAAAACAAGTGAACGCTGAAAGGGAAAGTAAAAAAGACTAGCGCGCCTTGAACTTCACCATGCCGAACAATGAGGACGACGCTCCCAGCACTTCGCTGGAGACCCTAAAGGCGCTCATCGAGGCGAACAGACATGAGGAGAACAGAAAGAACCTCAACGAGGCGCTGGAAGCAAGAAAATGCAAGCTAAATCAACTGAATGCAATGTCTATTGAATTAGAGGCGCTTATGAACGATGCACGTGATTTAGACATCGTTGAAACTGAGTACAGACCCGAATACGGGAAGTTGAGAGAAGACTTTATGAGAAGTAACGTTGATGTGTTAGTGTACACTGATAAAGACGAATGCAAACGCGATCAGGTCGCCTGATTCGCATCTGAGATACAAAGCTGCACAGAATTCATGGCTAAGGTGGATTGCTGGATCGGTGCCCGAGCAGCGTGCACTCTCACTTTTCCAACTCAAAATGCAACAGCCGAGCGCAGCCTGCAACGGAGAGCGCAGTCACCGAATTGAGTAACGCGCACCTAAGAAGCGCGCACTCTACAGACTTGGAACACAATGAACTCTATGAGCACAGCGTGCCCACGGAATATCACGAACACACCTCGTGGCAGCCCACTCGAGAGTCACGCTTCGAGGCAGCCCGTTCAAGCGAGCCCATCAGTGTCAGACCTACAATAGCAAGCACTCAAAATGAATGTCCTATCCTAGACAACGAACAGTTATGTCAGAGCTTCGATACAGCACATTATCGAATGCAAACGCTGTACGAGGCAGCCCAGTCAGGCATGACCATGAGCTCAAACCCACAAATGACAAGTACCCCGAAGAAACGTTCTACCCTTAACAACGAACATCCATGGCAGGGTCATGATGCAGTATGGCGTCAGCCATAAGAAACCCATTTAGTATGACAGAATGCACTACTCAAGACAATGAATACTTACGTCAGAGCCTCGACACAGTAGGGCTCCAGGTGCAATGTCAAGCAGAGCTCACAGAACTGCTCGCGAGAAGCCACATGCTGTCAACCTTGCCCCAGCGCAACATTCCTCCGTACGATGGGGACCCGTTTAAATTCTCATCCTTCATGATATCCTTTGAGCCTTTCGTTGAATCCAAAGCTGACAACGACGGTGAAAGGCTGTCCTATCTCGAACTGTTCACCACAGGCAAACCCAAAGATTTTGTAGCGAGCTGCATGAACATGACAGATGGCTACGCAAGAGCAAAGAAATTGTTGCACGATAGGTTTGGTAACGAACTAAGAATTGCAGCAGCATACAGTGGGAGCCACGCCACATAGCCGCGACCGTGTGGCTGAAGTGTGAATGGCGTGTGAATGCCCTTTGCACGCCGTAATCCCCCCTCCCTTTTCTGCCAGAAAGGCATGTCAAGATTTCACAGTAAACACGCCCATTCAAGCCCTATTTATTCATTTACCTGGTGCCACCACTAGATGGCGCTTCGTTCTCAAGAACACGTTAAAACAAGCCAGCTGCGCTGAGTTGCAATCACGTGATTTTAACAACCCGCCTCCACCCCCGCCGAACTGACGCTGCCAAACTACAGAGATGAAGATGGCGGCTTAACGGACTATTATTAATATACCTCGTTTTAATGAGGCTAATCCTGCTAGGTTGGATGATGATTTACGGCTTGGGGGTGGGGTCAGACATCTGATATCACTATTATACAACTCATTGCTATCAAAGAACTTACCTTCTACAGAGAGTTTAAAATTGCAGTGGGAGCAAGAATTGGGGGAGGAGATATGTTTAGAACTATGGACCGATGCACTAGAGAATATTCATACATGCTCTGTCAACTCTAGGCCTTATTCAATTTAAGATTATCCATCGACTCCACTATACTAAAACCAGTGGTGTCAAAAGTATTCACATTCATTACTTGGGTAGAAGTATAGATGCTAGGGTTTAAAAAGACTTCTTTAGAAGTTGAAGTATCAACTCAAGCTTTTTACTCAAGTAAAAGTGTAAAAGTACTGGTTTCAAAACTACTTAAAGTATAAAAGTAAAAGTAACGTGAGGGGGAAAAAGCATTAAGGATAAAAGCTTAGGCTGTGCTATGGGCCTATATACTACACTAACACCTCATTAAAATAAGAAAAGAAAAATGTGTTGTTGTTTTTTTTGTTGTATTTTTTAACGGCCATAGTGATTTGGGATACTGTACAGTATATGGCAATTGAAAAAGGATGCATTTTAGTACAATGCAAATACATTAAAGAACCATATACTGTATGTGTACTACTGAGCATTAACATGTTTTATGGAGAAGAAGATATGATTGCCTATACAGTGGCTTGCAAAAGTATTCGGTCCCCTTGAACTTTTCCACATTTTGTCACATTATAGCCACAAACATGAATCAATTTTATTGGAATTCCATGTGAAAGACCAATAAGAATTGGTGTACATGTGAGAAGTGGAACGAAAATCATACATTATTCCAAATATTTTTTACAAATAAATAACTGAAAAGTGGGGTGTGCCTAATTATTCAGCCCCCTGAGTCAATACTGTGTAGAACCACCTTTTGCTGCAATTACAGCTGCCAGTCTTTTAGGGTATGTCTCTACCAGCTTTGCACATCTGGAGACTGAAATCCTTGCCCATTCTTCTTTGCAAAACAGCTCCAGCTCAGTCAGATTAGATGGACAGCAATTTTCAGATCTTGCAACAGATTCTCGATTGAATTTAGATCTGGACTTTGACTGGGCCGTTTTAACACATGGATATGTTTTGTTTTAAACCATTCCATTGTTGCCCTGGCTTTATGTTTAGGGTCGTTGTCCTGCTGGAAGGTGAACCTCCGCCCCAGTCTCAAGTCTTTTGCAGACTCCAAGAGGTTTTCTTCCAAGATTGCCCTGTATTTGGCTCCATCCATCTTCCCATCAACTCTGACCAGCTCTGATGCTGCCACCACCATATTTGACAGTGGGGATGGTGTGTTCAGAGTGATGTGCAGTGTTAGTTTTCTGCCCACATAGCATATTGCATTTTGGCCAAAAATTTCCATTTTGGTCTCATCTGACCAGAGCAAACATGTTTCCTGTGCAAACGGGATTCTTATGGTTTTCTGATAACAATGGCTTTCTTCTTGCCACTCTTCCATAAAGGCCAACTTTGTGCAGTGCACGACTAATAGTTGTCCTATGGACAGATTCCCCCAGCTGAGCTGTAGATCTCTGCAACTCGTCCAGAATCACCATGGGCCTCTTGGCTGCATTTCTGATCAGCGCTCTCCTTGTTCGGCCTGTGAGTTTAGGTGGACGGCCTTGTCTTGGTAGGTTTACAGTTCTGCCATACTCCTTCCATTTCTGAATGATCACTTAAACAGTGCTTCATGGGATGTTCAAGGCTTTGGAAATCTTTTTGTAGCCAAAGCCTGCTTTAAATTTCTCAATAACTTTATCCCTGACCTGTCTGGTGTTCCCTTTCAAAGCTACACTCGATGCTGCGTAAAACGCTATGGGAACCATTTTGTCGCATTGCCGGCTGTGAAGCATGTGTGGAAACACGCCAGAATTTTGGCTATATATAACCTCGGTCAGGTGACGTCATCTGATTAGATGCAGGAGGAGGATATAAATACCGGTGAGCCGGCAGCAAACCTCAGATCATTTGTCTTCATGCTGACATTGTGATCGCGTCTGTGCAGCAAGCATTTAAAAAAAAAAAAAAGCCATTCTAAACAGAGAGAAAGAAAAAAAAAAAAAAACCCTTTACGAGTTTTACTCTAAAAAACGAGTTTAGTGTTTCATGCCCGTGCGGTAACCGTCTTTCTCAAGACGATAGTCATATCCTCTGTTTTGAATGTTTGGGTGAAAGCCACGCTCTCCTTGGACTTGAAGGAGAGTGTGAGCACTGTGATAATCTCCAGATGAAGGTACTACGAGCGCGTCTCGCGTTCTTTAGGGAGCCACAAGCCGCTCTGCACTCCTGGGGCTCACAGGTTGATTTGGCCGAGGCACGAGAGACGGAGCCCCTCCTTTCTCTCGCCTCCTCCCCGGATCACGCGTTCTCTCCCTCCACTTCGCGAGCGCACTTCGGTGCTTCTTGGGAGTGTTTGGGAGAGACTCACTCTCTTGCTTCTGTAGATATGGATGTAGCTACCTCAGAACGATCCTCTAGAGATGATAAAGAGTATGAGGAGTTAATTGAGGTTATAACACGCGCAGTCGAACGTTTACACATTGACTGGCCACAGGAGCAAGCTCACCCAAAACGGTCGAAATTAGATAATAGATTTCTGTTGGGTGGCCAGGAGATGGCGCCACAACGCCGCTCTCTCCCTTTTTTTTGCTGATCTCCACAACGAGTTATCTCGTTCATGGAGACGTCCTTTTTCTTCCCGTATCTTTGTACCTTCGACTTTGTTTTATTCGAACATCGTTGATGCAAAGGCACGAGGTTATGTGATGATGCCCCAGATTGAGGAGACGCTCGCGGGCTATCTCGCTCCTGGAACATCATCCTGGAAGCCGACCCTTCCCTCCAAGTCATGTAGAACTTCTTCTACCCTGGTAGGGAAGGCGTTCCAAGCAGCAGGTCTGGCCGGCGTTTCCTTGCACACCATAGCGGTTTTGCAGGTGTATCAGGCTGACCTGCTGAATGATCTGAGCACGAGCGGCAATATGAATCAGGAAGCGTTCATAGAATTACTACTGATCTGTCCCTGCGTGCTATTGGCCGTTCTATGGCCTCCCTGGTGTCTGCAGAGAGGCACCTCTGGCTAAATCTAACTGGCATTAAGGACAAAGATTGGGCATTCCTTCTCGATGCTCCCATCTCACCCTCAAGCCTATTTGGCAAAGTAGTTAATACCGTCGCCACCAGATTTAGAGATGCCAGCCTTTATGAACAAGCTTTTGGGAAATTTCTCCCACGCCGTGCCCAGGTGTCGAGGCCATCGGCCACCCATCCTCGACCTGATCTGAATCTTGCTAGATGAGAGGTGCAGAACGAAAGCGTCAGTAGCCATGCACCCCCCCATAAGGACTGAGGTATGGCTCGGCGCACCCCTCAGGCTGCCCCCAAGAGAATAGATCGCTCTGTCTTCTTTACGGAGAAGCGTTCCTGAGAGCAGAGCTCAGGACTGTGGGGGTGACCCCCCCTGGGGACGGGCATATAGGAGCATGCCCCCCAGGAGTTCGATGTTCAGTTTCCGCCACCTTTGGTGTTTCGGACAACACCGGTCTCCAACGACACGTTAGTCCTTCGGTCGCATCCTGCCATTCCCCCCAGCCCAGTAGAAGTACTTGCACCCCTTTCGGAGAAGCTGGCAGCGTGGAAGCTACTGCCAGGCATATCCCCCTGGGTTTTAAAGACTGTAGAGAAAGAATACATGATCCAGTTTGCATATCGCCCTCCGCGTTTCAACGGCGTGGTCTCCACTTCCGTGATACCGGAAAGGGCGCATTTTCTGAGTTCCGAACTCCAGAAACTACTGCAGAAGGGGGCCATAGAACAGGTTCCTCCTCCAGATATGGAGTCAGTTTACTACAGTCGGTACTTCCTGGTCCCCAAGAAGGACGGGGGTCTGCGTCCAATTCTGGATCTTCGCGGTTTGAACCGATCTCAAAAAATGCAACTTCAAAATGTTGACCATAAAAACTATTGTTTTTTCGTATCGTTGCCGCGAAAGTTACGCAACGCGCGAGTTTCCTCGTCTAAGAACAACAAACGGAATTTATCTCCAAACAACTAAAATTCCGACACAGAGGTACGTTATAATGTCTACCGTTCAGCTTGTTCAGTGTGTAGAGTGCAGGATGTTTAGACATTCTTCCTCCGTCATTAGTGATAACTTTATTTGTGATAGGTGTGTGTTAGTGAGCACTCTGACGGAGAAGATATCAGCGTTAGAGGAGCGCATCCAGACTTTAGAGAGGGTTAGACAGTGTGAGAGCAGCGTTATTCCTGTAGCGGACAGTCTGGGTGCCACAGGCGGAGATAAACAGCCCCCGACTCCGGCATTAGAGCCCTCACAGCGGGGCGAGTGGGTGACGACTCGGCGGCATACTCTTTCAGCCAAAGCTAACGCTAAGGCTAGCCCACCGGAGCACACCTCCTCTGCGCGTCACGTGTCCAACAGGTTTGCTCTCCTCAGTGCTGCACCCGCTGAGAAACCTGAAAGAGCTCTGGTTATAGGAGACTCTATACTGATGCACGTGACATTAGCTAGACCTTTAGGGGCGCCAGCGGCAGTGGTTAGGTGTATCCCGGGAGCCAGAGCACCGGACATAGCAGGTAATCTTAGGGCTCTAGGACAGCACAGGTTCTCTAAGATAGTGGTACATGCTGGAGCTAACGATATACGCCTTCGTCAGTAAGAGGTTAGTAAGAGTAACTTTACAGAGGTGTTTAAATTAGCGAAGGCGATGTCCGATGAAGTAATATGCTCTGGTCCCATCCCAATGAGACGTGGAGACATAGCTTACAGCAGGTTATGGTCGCTGAACCGCTGGATGTCCAGGTGGTGCTCCAAAAATAATGTGGGCTACATAGACAATTGGAAGACCTTTGAGGGCAAAGCTGGCCTGTTAGGGCGGGACGGTGTCCATCCCCCTCGGGAAGGTGCTGCTCTCACTTCCTGTAGTATAGCTCATAGTCTCAGTGGCCTAGTTAATCGGTGACAATCCAGAGCCCAGGCCAGGGAGCAGACAGACAGGCTAAACCAACCGTCTGCTAGCTGCATAGAGTCGTCACTCAGGGTTCACCTTATTGAGACTGTGTCTGTTCCCCGATCTAAGCAAAAATGTAGAAAGACTCAGAAAGTCTGTTTCAATAATTTAATTAACATAAAGACCACAAACTCAGATCATACTGAATGCGCAGCCGGCACCTCTGATCTGAAGATAGGATTGTTAAATATTAGATCTCTCGCATCAAAAGCAGTTATTGTTAATGAAATTATCACAGATCAGGCGTTTGATATACTCTGTTTAACTGAAACGTGGGTTAAACAGGATGAGTATGTAGCTCTAAATGAAGCTAGTCCTCCTGGATACAGCTACATACACCAGCCTCGGTTAACTGGTAGAGGAGGAGGCGTCGCAGCTATTCATAATGATAATCTGTCTATCGTACAAAAACACGGACACAAATTTAACTCATTTGAAATTCTCTATAGTAACATAAGTCTATTTAAGTATATTAAATCAGCTCAGTCGATTCCACTAATTATAATTTACAGACCTCCAGGGCCGTATTCTGAATTTCTTAGTGAATTTGCGGATTTCATCTCAGACCTGGTCGTTTCTGTAGACAAAGTGTTAATTGCTGGAGATTTTAACATTCATTTTGAGAATCCAGAAGACCCTCTGAGAACAGCATTTATATCCATACTGGACTCCGTAGGCGTAAATCAGTGTGTAGTAGGACCCACTCATAAAGCAGGTCACACTTTAGATTTAGTAATATTCTTCGGATTAAGTATAAGAAATGTATTCACAATTCCACTGTCTGAAATTATCTCAGATCACTATCTTGTCTCCATTCAAGTGTGTCACAGTGATAATGTACGCACAGCACCGCGCTACCGTATTAAACGTACATTCACATCAACTACCACACAGAGTTTTATCAGTAATCTCCCACAGTTACCAACTTCGATTAGGCCACCGTCTGACCCCACAGAACTTGATCAAGCGACTGAATATTTAGAGTCGACACTTCGTTGTACCTTAGATAATGTAGCTCCAGCTAAAAGAAAAATTATTAGAGATAAGAAACTCGCTCCCTGGTATAACGATCACACGCGCACTTTAAAACAGACTGCTCGGAAATTAGAGCGTAAATGGCGTCAAACTAAATTATTGGTATTTCAAATAGCATGGAAAGAGAGCATCCTGAACTATAGGAAAGCTCTTAGTGTAGCTAGATCAACGTATCTCTCCACTCTTATAGAAGAAAATAAAAATAATCCTAGATTTTTATTTAATACCGTAGCCAAATTAACCAGAAATAAGACCACTACAGAAATCTCCACAACAACATCATGCAATAGTGAGGACTTCATGAACTTCTTTAATAATAAAATTGTAAATATTAGGCATAAAATTGAGACTTTGAAACCAAACAATGTAATTGATACAGATGTTAACCTAGCCATGTCAGATTCAAACCTAGAAGACTTTACTCCTCTTGAAGAGAATGAACTAATTTCACTCATCTCTTCTGCAAATTCATCAACCTGTATATTAGATCCTATACCGACACATTTTCTTAAACAGATAGTACCAGTAATAACAGAACCGCTGTTGAGAATAATTAATTCCTCACTCAGCATTGGTTATGTTCCAAAATCTTTTAAAGTAGCAGTTATTAAACCAATAATTAAGAAACCTGACCTCGACCCCTGTCAGCTGTCCAATTAGAGGCCAATATCAAACCTCCCCTTTATCTCTAAGATTCTGGAAAAGATAGTAGCGGAGCAGCTATGCTCATATCTACATAGAAATGGCATACATGAACTGTATCAGTCAGGATTTAGGCCTCATCACAGCACAGAAACAGCACTCGTTAAAGTAGTAAATGACCTCCTATTGGCCTCTGATCAGGGTTGTGTAACTATGCTTGTATTACTCGACCTCAGTGCAGCTTTTGACACTATTGATCATGCTATTCTTCTTCACAGATTAGAAAATGTAGTAGGAATTAAGGGTACAGCCCTCTCCTGGCTCAGATCCTATTTGACCGATCGTTATCAGTATGTAGACTTAAATGGTGATTATTCTGCATGTTCTCTAGTGGAGTTTGGCGTTCCGCAGGGTTCAGTTTTAGGCCCACTGCTTTTTTCCCTTTACATGCTTCCTCTGGGCAACATAATCCGTAAGCATGGTATTAGTTTTCATTGTTATGCTGACGACACACAGCTATACGTCTCAACAAAACCTGATGAGAAAAACCATCTTACTAAAGTTGAGCAATGTGTGCAGGACATAAGAAATTGGATGCTAATTAACTTCCTTCTGCTTAATCCGGATAAGACAGAAGTTCTAGTCATAGGACCGCATACAGCTAGAAGTAAAATCTTAGATCACACCGTAACTTTAGATGGCCTTTCTGTTCCGTCAAGTGCAACAGTAAAAGACCTCGGCGTGATTATAGATTCCAGCCTTTCATTTGAAGCTCATGTAGATAATATCACCAGGATAGCATTCTTTCACCTCAGAAATATCGCCAAAATAAGAAATATATTGTCGCTAAATGATGCAGAAAAACTAGTTCATGCTTTTATCACTTCTAGGTTGGACTATTGTAATGCCTTACTGTCTGGTTGTTCAGTTAGGTGCATAAACAAGCTTCAGCTAGTCCAGAATGCAGCAGCGAGAGTCCTCACTAGAACCAGAAGATATGAGCACATCACCCCTATCATATCTTCACTGCATTGGCTCCCTGTGAAATTTCGCATTGATTTTAAAATACTACTCTTGACATATAAAGCATTAAATGGTCTCGCCCCGCAGTATCTGAGCGAACTGCTAGTGTCTTACGATCCGCCACGCCTACTTCGGTCAAAGGATGCAGGCTGCTTATCAGTACCGTGTATTATGAAAACTACAGCTGGGGGCAGAGCTTTTTATTACAAAGCCCCAAAATTATGGAATAGTCTTCCATATAGTGTTCGGGACTCAGACACAGTCTCAGTGTTTAAGTCTAGGCTAAAAACCTATTTATTTAGCCAAGCATTTTTATAAATAGATTTGCCATAAGGTAAAGGAGCAGATCTGGGGGACTCATGGACATAGAGTATTATGGTGAACTGGTATGTTTTAGATGCTGTCTTCCTCAGTCTCATTTGATCACTCAGGTTTGTTGACGGTGAGGTGATTGTTTGCTTTACATCTCAGGGAGCCCTCATGTTTGTGTTTCCTTCTGGCTCTCCCTTTTAGTTATGCTGTCATAGTTAGTCCTGCCGGAGTCCCTGCTTGCACTCTACAGTAAATATACATTCACATTAGACATTGTGACTGTGACCATACCTAATTGCAATCTCTCCTCCTCTTCTCTTCCTCCCCCTCTTTCTCTTTCCTCTCTCCCCCTGTCTCCCCCTTTCACTCTTTCTCTCTCTCTCTCTCTGTCGAGCTACACATGTGGTTCCTGAGCTGCCAGTGATCCAGACTCCCTCTGCCCTCCGGACCTGTCTGGTCCATCCTGGTGCCCGGTTTCTGGTTGGAGGTCTCATCGCATGGATGCCCCGTGTGTCTCTTTAGGATGTGCCTGGTGTCTGGGGATGATTCTATCTACTTAGAAGATGGTTCTGGCCTCGACTGGTGTTGTCAGCTGTTTCTCTGAGGACTTGACAATTCGATAGTTCAGGACTGGAACTTTCTACAAGTCTATCTGAGTCTCGAATAATTACTGGACTCCATTTTACATCAATTATTATAACATCAATTAACATCAACTATTATAGCTGAACCTAACACTGTATAAATGCAGATCATTTCCTGCTATCTGTTTCACCCAGATGAGGATGGGTTCCCTGTCGAGTCTGGTTCCTCTCAAGGTTTCTTCCTATTACCATCTCAGGGAGTTTTTCCTTGCCACTGTCGCCCTCGGGCTTGCTCACCAGGGACTATCTGAACATTTTGATTCATACACATTCACATTCCATACAAACTTAAATAATTCTTTTGATTGTGTAAAGCTGTTTTGAGACAATGTCAATTGTTAAAAGCGCTATACAAATAAAATAAACTGAATTATTGTCTCACAAATCCAACCACTGGATTGGTTTGTGACAGTAGATTTAAAGGATGCATATTTCCACATAGAAATTTTGCCACAGCACAGGACGTTCCTGAGGTTCGCTTTTGGGGGAAAAACGTACCAATTTCGGGTTCTTCCATTCGGTCTAGCCCTATCACCCCGCACATACATAAAATACATGGATGCAGTTCTGGCTCCCTTGAGACTCCAGGGCATCCGCATTCTGAATTACATAGACGACTGGCTAATCCTGGCCCAGTCTCAGCAGCTAGCACTTCGACACCGGGATGTCGTCCTAGCTCAACTTCATTCGCTGGGATTGAGACTCAACACCACGAAAAGCGTTCTCTTTCCAGCGCAGGTGACAACCTACTTGGGCATCAGGTGGAATTCGATCACTATGCAGGCACATCTGTCTCCTGCTCGCGTTCAATCCATAAACAACGCTCTGAAGGAAATCAGGCTGGACCAAGAAGTGACTGTACATCACTTACAAAAATGTTTAGGCCTCATGGCAGCTTCATCCACGGTGATACCTTTGGGTCTCCTGCACATGAGAGCTTTTCAGCTGTGGTTAAGAGCCAGGGGAGTTCACATGAGAACAAATCCCCGAAGGCGGATAAGGGTTAGACTTTGTACCCTTTCTATGTGGTTCAGACCCCGGTTTCTTACCTTGGGTCCCACTCTAGGTCCGTCTTGTCGTCGCAAAATGCTAACGACAGACGCTTCCCTTACCGGCTGGGGCGCTGTCTTGGATGACCGTCCAGCCCAAGGGATCTGGAGAGGCCAACTTCTGAGGCATGGCACATCAATTGCCTCGAAATGATGGCTCTAGTTTTAGCTCTACAGCATTTCCTCAAGCAGCTGAGAGGCTACCATGTCCTAGTGCGGGTGGACAGCACATCAGTAGTCTCCTACATAAATTACCAGGGCGGCCTGTGTTCGCGACGCTTGAACCAGCTAGCACATCAGGTTCTGCGCTGGGCTCAGGACAAGTTCCTGTCCCTCAGGGCGATTCACATTCCAGGATACAGGAATGTGGGAGCAGACTTTCTGTCCAGACAATCTGTGAATCACGGGGAATGGAAACTCCACCCCGAAGTAGTCACTCAAATCTGGGAGAGATTCTCTACAGCAGAGGTGGACCTCTTTGCCTCACAGGCACAATGTCCCCTCTACTACTCTCTGACTCATCCAGCTCCCCTGGGTCTGGACGCGATGGCCCATACGTGGCCCAATTTACGCCTCTATGCGTACCCTCCGGTAGGTCTGCTCCCGGGAGTCCTGGCGAGGGTCCGTCAACACGGTTTGCGCCTCTTATTGATAGCGCCCCGTTGGCCGGCCCGAGTATGGTTCTCAGAAATAATATCACTCCTCGACGGCTCACCTTGGATGATTCCAGTGAGGAGGGATCTTCTATCTCAGGCGCAGGGGATAATATTTCATCCCCGGCCCGAGCTCTGGAACCTTCACGCTTGGCCCCTAAACGGGACCAATTGAGTCAAGCCGGCCTTTCAGCCGGCGTAATTGACACCATCCTAAGTGCTAGGCCTCCCTCCACTAGAAGGATTTATGCCTTCAAATGGAAGGTATTCGAGAGCTGGTGCATGGCAAAGCAGGTCGACCCAGTCCACTGCCAAATCGTTTCAGTGCTGGAATTCCTGCAAGAGAAATTGTCCTCGGGCTTGTGCCCTAGTACCCTCAGAACGTACGTGGCCACTATTTCAGCCTGCGATGTTCTGACTGAAGGGGTTACTGTGGGAAATCACCCTTTAGTTGCCCGTTTCATTCGTGGAGCTAAACGGTTGAGGCCACCCACTAGAGTCACGGCTCCTTCGTGGGATTTATCTATCGTGCTCGAAGGTCTAATCGACACTCCATTTGAACCACTAGCGTCAGCGCCCGACAAGCTTCTGACTCTCAAGATGGTTCTTCTTATGGCTATTACCTCTCTAAAGAGGATCGGAGAACTTCGTGCATGATCAGTCTCCCCATCTTGCCTGGACTTTGCCCCTGGGCTAGTCAAGGCCATTCTGCATCCTCACCCAAACTATTTAACGAAAGTTTCTTTCTCAACCATGCACCCTGTCGTCCTGGAAGCCTTCTGTCCTCCGCCTTTTGCGGATTCGGAGAAGGAGAAACTTCACCTACTGTGCCCAGTACGTGCTCTTCAGGCTTATGTCCACCGCACCAGCCAGTGGCATAAGTCAGAGCAACTTTTTATATGTTATGGAGGCCGCAACCGGGGGTCAGGGGTCTGATCTCTATGTACTTCTCCGCTTGCTCGATGAAGTTCCTCACCTCAGCTGTCTCTGACGCGTCGCAAAAGGTTGGAAACTCCACGCAGATGGATGGTCGAGCATGAAGAGGAGAAGAAGAGAGTGGGGAGGAGAGCAGGGCCGAGGACTGAGCGGGAACACTAGTAGGAACGTCGTTGCCATTAGGAGTACTTGGTGTAGTGGTCGCTGTAGTGGTTGGAGTGCTGGGACGATGTTGTGCCTGAGATGGAGGGGATGCAGGGGTGCAGACCTGTAACCTGTGGGCGGTGGGCGTACTAGTGAGACGCAGCCTCTTCATACGGTTTTCCCAGATGACGTCACGCTGTAGAAAACAGTCAACTATGGCTCTCTCCATTTTTTCGAGAGCCTCCTGGCAGTAGCGCTGCAGCCCTTCCAGGCTCAGGCACAACACAAAACCAGATTGAGTTTAGACTTCATGTCTTTTCAAATTTGGCAAATAAATGTTTAATTAAAATGATAACGTGTGTATTGTTTCTTTGTGTGTATTGATACATTGACCTAAATTAAAATACAGTACCCCTTGAGTAAAGGCTAAATATATTCATTCATTCATTCATTCATTCATTTTCTTTACCGCTTAATCCTGTGTTCAGGGTCGCGGGGGACCTGGAGCCTATCCCAGGAGACTTCGGGCACTAGGCAGGGTACACCCTGGACAGGGTGCCAATCCATCGCAGGGCACACACACATACACACACTCACACATCCAATCACACACTACGGGCAATTTAGGAACGCCAATTAGCTTAATCTGCATATCTTTGGACTGTGGGAGGAAACCGGAGTACCCGGAGGAAACCCACCAAGCACGGGGAGAACATGCAAACTCCATGCACACAGAGACGGGAATCGAACCCTGGACCCTGGAGGTGCAAGGCGACAGTGCTAACCACTACACCACCGCGCCGCCGTCGGCTAAATATACTTTTTTAAAATTAAGTCTAACATATTAATTCTGTGATAGAGCTGTATGAATTAAATTTTGTTAAAATATTTAGTAAAAGTAGCATATTTGTTTGTTAAATTTCAATCATATCTACTCAATTATGTTACTCATTTTCACTTAGGGTAACCATGTCATTAACTTCTGGTTTTCATTACATTTACTCAAGTTTGTACATCATTGTACTAAATAAAGTTATTCAGGTCTACTTAATTTTTTTTACTGACTTGTACTCAATTCATGAAGTATATTTTACACAATTTTGCAACTTTTATATTTACTTTTACTTTAATATTAAAAGTGTAAAAATGTTTTACCAAAAAAAATTGAGTACAGCACAGTTTTATTTTTTAGAGTGAAGAAAGAAAGTTCAGTGTTTAAAGATCGAGGCAAAGCCCCAGAATCAGCCTGTCTAAGACAACAGCGAGAGAATGAAAGAAAGAGAAAGCTGCTTTGCAACAATGTCAGTTGTTAAAAACGCTATACAAATAAAATTTAATTGAAAGTACAACACATCATCACAACACATCTAAATAATGTCATGCCGTATTTGCATCTCAAATGAAACAAAATGCAATTTGTAAACAAATTGTGTTAATTCTTTGGCTAAATAATGTTAAGAAATCAGTATTACAGTAGGTGGAATAACCCTGATTTGCAATTACAGCTTTCATGCATTTTGGCATGCTCTTCACCAGAATTTTACATTGCTGTTGGGTAAAAATTTATACCATTCTTTTTTCAAAAACGCTAACAGCTCAGCTTTGTTTGATGGTTTGTGACATCTTGATGACATTTCTTCTGGAGTACATTGCAATGGTCTCTTAAAAGGATAACTTTTTCAGCAGATGGTTGACTTTTGAACTTTTTCTTGGCTGGTGATAGAGGATGTTTCCATTTCATACTCTGCAGTTTACTCTGAGGCTTGTAGTGATAAATTCCTGTCTCGTCACCAGTAATGATTGAGTTGTGAACACTTGTGTTTCTCCTCTTCCATGAATTGTTTAGGCGCCTGTTACACACTCAGACAACAAAAATGAATCTTTTGTGCAAATCACAAATGGGGTATTAATTTTTGTTCACACAATGAACTGATATAACACGTTTCCACCTGCACAGTAGTGACTGGGGAGACAGTAACCTTATATGGAAAGACTAAAACACATCATAAAGATCATAAAACACTAACAAAAACTTAAAACAGAAGATTCAATATAACCGGAGTGCAGATAAATTTTGACTCACCCCTTGTAGTATAAATACAATATAATTATGAGTTTATAATTTGGTGTCAACTAAAAATAATGAGCCTGGTGTTTCATTTTCTGTTCTCAGTTTCTTCTTCTTTGTTGGCACCTGTCCAGGTTTTGCAAACGGGTCATATAGGATGTGTGGGATGTTTGGGACATTAAACCTTGTGCCACTGGTTGTTTCACCCTGTGGGATCCCAGCCCTGGATAAACACCTCTAACAGTTTTAATAATACCATAAATATATTATTCTGTTAATTACGGAATATTCGGTTACATCCTTAACCTATACAATGAGTTACAATTTCATGCTTTCACTGACATTGTACGGCAAAAGATACTAAAAAGGCTTTTTACTCAAGACTGCATTATCACAAGTACTACATAAGACTGGTGACATGGGGGGTGAAGTCGGCTGAGGTAAAGTATCTTATAGAGCATGGATCTTCAACTCCAGTCCTAGAGAGCCAGTGTCCAGCAAAGTTTGTAACACCTAAACATACCCAATAAACCTATTAAAATTAACAGATAAGTTGAATCAGATGTGCTTAAGCAGAAGGATAACCAGCCTGTCCTATAGGACTGGAGGTAAAAATCCCTGTTACAGAGTATCAGATATGATCACACAGAAATACAGCTCATGGTTTTATCATGTACTGCTTTTAAAGATGATCGAGATATTAATTATACAGCTGTATGAGGATACAGGAATAGGTTTTGCTTATCTTCCAAAAATTGTTGTTATTCTACTATAAAATATCTCAAGTGGAACATATGTCACACTGAACCTACTGCTCATCTGACCCATCATTTGTTCATTGCTTTAATTTAGAGAATGTGCTGCTCAGAGAATGTGCGGAACAGCTGGCAGATGTTCTTAACGACATCTTCAACATCTCTCTGAGCAGCGTCATCGTTCCCACGTGCTTCAAGGCCACCACCATCGTTCCCGTGACCAAGAAGTCTTCTGTGTCCTGTCTCAATGACTACCGTCCCCTTGCACTTACACCCACCATTATGAAGTGCTTCGAGCAGCTCGTCATGAGACACATCAAGACCCTGCTGCCCCCCTCACTGGACCCACTGCAATTTGCGTACCGTCCTAACCGCTCAACGGATGATGCCATCTCCACTACACTCCATCTTGCCTTCACACACTTGGACAATAAGGACACATACGTTCAAATGCTGTACATAAATTTCAGCTCAGCATTCAACACTATCATCCCCCAAAAACTGATCGGGAAGCTGAACCTGTTGGGCCTGAACACCTCCCTCTGCAACTGGATCCTGGACTTTCTGACCGGAAGGCCTCAGTCAGTACGGATAGGGAACTGCACCTCCAGCACCACCACATTGAGCGCTGTGGCCCCACAAGGCTGTGTGCTCAGTCCCCTGCTGTTCACACTGCTGACTCACGACTGTGTAGCAACACACAGTTCGAATCACATCATAAAGTTCGCTGATGACACGACCCTGGTGGGTCTCATTAGCAAGAATGACGAGTCTTTCTGAGAAGACTGAGGAAGGCCCAGCTTCCACCACCGATCCTGACCACTTTCTATAGAGGAACTATCGAGAGCATCCTGAGCGGCTGCATCACTGTCTGGTTTGGGAATTGTGCCATATCGGACCGCAAGACCCTACAGCGGATAGTGAGGACAGCGGAGAAGATCATCGGGGTCTCTCTCCCCTCTATTGAAGACATCTACACCACACGTTGCATCCGCAAAGCCACCAGCATTGTGACTGATCGGACACACCCCTCTCACACACACTTCACACTCCTGCCATCTGGAAAAAGGTCCCGAAGCATTCGGGCTCACACATCCAGACTGTGCAATAGCTTTTTTCCACAAGCCATCCGTCTTCTCAACAAAAAGGGACTGGACTGATAAACACACACCCGCACACACACACACACACACAAACATTATCACTTAGCTTAACTCAACTACCTCAAAACATTGAGACCGGACTGACTAATCAACACAAACGCAAACACACTGACCTATACTACCAAACTATTGTACACACCAACCTGTAAATGCTCTTTTTTTGCACAATATTCAATACTGGATTACTTTTTGCACTAACTTCTTAATTCTTCTTAATTCTAAAACATTTACTGGTTCTGCACTACCTCAACCCATGACCTCAACACCACAAAGTATTATGTTATGTTGTGTTTGTCACACGGTCACTTTGTTGCGCGTTTGCACATTTGCACGTGCACTTTATGTTGTCTGTTGTCTCTGGGTTAGCTAGTTAGTTTTTGTTAATTTATGTTGCTAATTTATGTTGTTAAAATTTATGTTGTCAGCTCAATCTGTCTTGTCTCCGCTAGCCAGCTAACTAGGCCTCTTAGTTAGCTAGTTTGAGCTCTTCTGTTAATTTATGTTGTAAATGTATGTTGAATGTAGCACCTTGGTCCTGGAGGAACGTTGATTCATTTCACTGTGTACTAACTGTATATGGTTGAAGTGACAATAAAGCCTACTTGAACTTGAACTTCAGTAATTAGCAAACAGTGATGTTTGTAAACAAGGGTTTGGGGGCATTTGGCCTGTGAACAACAGCAAATTGGATTTGAAATGAAACACTCAAGATGTGAGTGAAGTAAGACATTCATTTTAATTCAAGGGAACAAAAGTTTAGCATCTAGGATTCAGGCACTATGGCCATTTTTATACACACACACACACACACACACACATTATGATGGTGGCTCATAAATAATAATGGAATAAATGGCTGACAAGCAGTTGCATTTGGCCTGTTCCCATATTAATCCATGAATAATCCAGCAGGTTCAAGGCCTTAAATTGGATCTAAGTGTTGTATTTGCACACTGAGTGTTTGAGACTGGATGTGTATTAGCGAGTTTGTGTGAAGCTTTATGCACAGCTCTTAGCAAATAATCATGCCTCCACTACCATGTTGAATTTGTTATTTTTTTTATTCTGCTCTCTGTCTTTTTTCTTGTTTTACCTGTTCATTTTGTGTAGGTGGAACATGTTAGCATTAACACTTGACACAAGATCATCTACATTTCCACATTAGATTTCTCTCAATGTCAATTTCTTTGAAGTTCCACAGAAGTACTAAAAATGCAGCTGTAGGTGGAGAAAGGGTACATTGCTCATCTTACAACTTACTCTGTGAATTCAAAATTAAGGGTTTCAAATAAATGCACAAATCGCTTGATCAGTGACCGGAATTGGATGGTTTTTGGGTTGACTGGTGATGACTAGTGACTAGCTGGCCAGCTTCCTGCATATCCAATTAGGGTGCAGATCACTCCCGTTCCTGAAGGGTGCTAAAAGGAACATGTTTGACCTATCATCTGGAGATCAGCTGTGTGACTAGATAACATAGTCTAGGGTTAGGGGTGGCATACTTGCAGTCTCACATCAATCAAAGCAACACTAGACAATCATAGGTCTGTAACTGTCACACACACTCGCGTCGCGACCGGCACAAGGACCCGGAAGTAGCCAGCTCGCAAAAGCAGGAAGCATAAAAGGAGACAAGATGGCGTCCCACCTCACTCAGTCATTGAGTTTTGCCCATGTCGGATCAGCTCGTATCGCTTCCAAATCATGAGTACTCACTATCTTGGGTTATCTTTCTGTCTAGAGTCTGTGTTTATAGGACGCGGGTTAAATTTGTGTTTTTCCCTTGCTCCGTTGTTGTGAGAGTCCTTAGATTAAATCGCATGGTTATCCTGCCTTCTCGCTTGCTTCCGCGTTTGGGTTTACCATCCACGCTACACGGGCTAACCGCTAAAGCTAAGTCTTCTGGTCAACTCCGGGTTAATTCACTGACAGTAACTTCAGGATAATATTTTTGTCTCCTGTTCCCTAATGGTCTCTTGGAGGAACATCTGCTCAGTAACCTGGTGGAATTTCTAAAAAGTTACTCAACAGTCAAGGTTTATTTTGAACCTAAAGGAAAACTTTACTGCATTTTATACTGTAACACATCCACAAACATTCTTGAAATTTAATAAGCTGTTTGTGGTGAAATACAGCCTTATGCAAGAAGAATGATGACCTTGACCTTATCATTGCAAATGACATTGTTACAGATCTTATGTTTTTTTTCACATGCAGTTTTGTAAACCATTAAACTGCTTTTATAGTTACTATTTTGTTAGTAACATCTGGCTGTAATTACTCTCTTAATGGAAGTTGCTGGGGCGCACTTATTCTTCTAACCCAGTTTCTGAATGTTAATTTAACTTTTTAGAGTGTTTTTCTTTTATTCTAAAAGGTTTTTTTTCCTTGTTTGTAACAGTCCCGTTTTTGTGGAGGGGTCATGTGGAATGTGTGGGACATTTGAAACATTAAAACTTGGGCAATGTTTTGGTTTCGCCCTGTGAAATTCCAGGCCCTGGGCACACAAAAGATATTGAAAGGGTTTAGGATGTTTTTCTGGAGTCCTGTTATGTCCCTTTGTCCTCTGTGATTTTGTTAACGCAAAAGAGTTGTGCCCAAATAGTTGTTTTTACTGTCTATGATTTCTTTAAGCAAAGTGGAGAAGGGCATCACATTGGTCTTTTTCTAAAGGCTACAAATCACTTAAACCATCCCCTGCATGAGATGTTATATGAATAAGTTAAAAATTAATTAAATGGTGACATCCACCACTGTCATTGGAGAAGATCTGGTGAAATAAATTGTCCCATCAGCGGGCTGCATGCTGGCAACCTCCAGACTGAAACAAAAAAATCTAGCATTGACAGAAGGATTTGAAGTCATAGTTGTGTGATCAGAGTCTTAACAGTTTAGCCAGAAAGATCCATTCACACAACGTTTGCCTTATGTTCAGGGACTTCCCTTTGGTATATATTAGTGTCAATGAATAATCTGGTTTGGAACTTCAAATCTTACCCATGCTATTCTGTCAAAATGCATGGTATAACTCTTCACTCTGGCTGTAGAATTTATTTGACATAACTTTCAGAAAAGACAAATTCATAACTTTTTGACATGATCTCCTTGATTTTCAATACAATTTGTCCATCTGTCAACAAGCTTTATGATTCCCTCATTAAAAAAACACATTTTAGGATAAGCTGTGATCCACGAATGCACTCCTGTCTTTCCTTCTTGGTCTTAAGTGAATCCTTGTGAAGTCTTCGCAGGGCTTCTTTTAGGTGACCAAACAGGTGAAAGTCTGATGGAGTAAGATCATGACCATAAAGAGAATGCTTTAACACCTCAAAACAAAAAAAAAGGTTTTGCAAAGTGTCGACAATGTGGCCACAAGTGTGCAGATATGCATTTTAAGGCATGAACATTTTCAGCTGATGGTTGACTTTTGAACTTTTTCTCGGTTGCCGATTTCCACTCCATACTCTGACATTTCCTTCCAGGCTTCAAGTGATAAATCCAAGTTTCGTCACCAGTAACAACTCTCTGTAATAAACAAATTTTGTTTGCAGTTATCCAAACATGTAACAGGCCCGTGCAACAGGCGAAGACACAAATGACCACCTTAGGGATTTATAGTCAGGCAGATTGGCGGACGGGCGCAGTTGCAGTTGAGTGCAATCACAGAGAATGAGCTACACCTGGCCAGTAGGAAACTTAAACTCCAAAAAACCAACGCATTATGTGTGAACATTAGATAGCACCAGATATGAGAGCATTGCTCTGGTATAGGGGAAAGAATAGAGAAAAGTAAAAAGACAAGAAAAGAGAAAAGTGAAAATATAAAGAAAAGTGAAAAGGCCAAGAACAGTAAAAAAGAGATCAAGAAAAGAGAGAACTAAAAAGACACCAACAATAATAATAACTAGAGAGTGTGTCTATGCGCGTGCCGGGTCTGTGCTAAAACATCATGGAAGCAACATGATAATCAGCATAACACCATGCTAGCAACATGCCAATCAGCTAAACGTCATGCTAATTACAATAGCAGCATGCTAGCAACAATCTACACAAGTTCTTAGCGAAATGCCACCAAAGTCAGCATAATGCTAGCAGCATGCTAATAGCGTTAGCATCATGACAGCGAGGTGCTGATGAAATTAGCAGAATGCTATCGACATGCTAATATTGTTAGCATTAGAATAGCAAAACGCTAATCATGTTAGCATCATGCATCAGCCCTCAGAAACGTCATAGCACCCCATGCCAGAATGAGGCGAACGGTTTGACACCTCATTCAAGGGTCTACGACAAACTCATTCAAAGCTGATCTCAATGTTAAGTCTATGAGCGGTTAATTGCCCCGCTAATCATGTTAGCATCATGCTAACAGCATGCTAATTAGGCTGCTAGGGGGCGTGGCTGGTGAGCATGACGAAAAAAGCAAAAGAGTGATTTTTTGCCAGAGTTAAATCAATGTTAAGTCTATGGACGGTTAGTTGCCCCCTGCTGGGGAAATTAACCGCCCAGCCCCATAGAAAAGCCATACCACCCCATCCCTGGATAAGCCGCACGATTTGACACCTCATTCATGGGTCTACGACAAACGGTGTGGGACTATCAGTTAATATGTTAAGCCTCTGAGCGGTTAATTGTCCCTTGCGGGGGCAATTAACCGCCCAGCCCTGAGAAAAGTCATAGCACCCCATTCCCGGATAAGCCGCACGATCTGACACCTCATTCATGGGTCTATGACAAACGGTCTGGGACTAGCGGTTAATATGTTAAGCCTACGGGGAAAGAACCGATAAAACACTGAGGCCAACAGAAGATTTAATATAACTGGAGTGCAGATTATTTTTGACTCACCCTTGTAGTATGAATTCAATATAATTATTAAATTTTATTTAATAATTATATTATTAAATAACGCTTTTAAAAATTGTCATTGTTGCAAAGCAGCTTTACACAATCAAAAGAATTATTTAAGTTTGTATGGAATGTGAATCAACAGCGAACCCATCCTCATTTGGGTGAAACAGAAAGCAGGAATTGATCTCCATTTATACTGTGTATGAGGTGGCAGCCAGTTCAGGTATAATAGTTGATGTTAATTGATGTTAATATGGAGTCCAGGTAGTTAATTGGAGACTCAGGTCCAGTAGAAGTTTCCGTCCTGAACTATCGAACTATAATTATGTGTTTATAATTTGGTGTCAACTAAATAAGATAATAATATCAGATAATGAGCCTGGTATTTAATTTTCTGCTCTCAATTTCTTCTTCCTTGTTGGCACCTGTCCAGGTTTCGTAAACAGCTCATGTGGGATGTGTGGGACGTTTGGGACGTTAAAAATTGCGCCACTGGTTGATTCATCCTGTGAGTTTTATGTATTATTCATAATACATGGATTTTATATATATATATAATCCATGTATTATGGATACACGCTCTTACGAGCGCCCCTCACACACTCAGAGCTGACACGGGCTATGTATGAGCTGACAAGCTATGAGCTAATGAAAACACTAACGACCGGGGAGACACTTGAGACCAGGGGTATGCTCTTCGTACGTCGCTAACTCAGTTAGCTGGATTTGATTGTTGTGGATTTGTCCTGATCTTGGATTGTCATAGCAACATATCTGTAAGCTTGAACCTGCTCGGTAGTAGGTTTATTTCAAAATTCAAAAATTCAAATTTTATTAGTCACATACACAATCATACACAGTATAATATGCAGTGAAATGCTTTTATACGACCGCCAGTGACCTTAAAAAAAAAAAAAAAAAGAAAAGAAAATCTTGTACGTAAAATAAATAATCAATAAAAAGGAAATACTAAAGAAATAATTTTAACTAGTAAAATTTGTAAAATTACAGTAACTGTGCAAAAGGGCATAATAAAATATTGCAAAAATATAGAAATATGGTATTAAAGTGTCAGTGGTTGTGCAAATATGCATGAAAGGTGACATGTGCAATTGTCCAGATGTATGAGTATTTAGTGCAAGTGTGTATGAATGTGTCCATGATTGTCCAGTCAGTGTTGTGAGCTTAAAAGATGTTATTAGTCCTGTGTTTGTGGTGTGATTGTGTGATTGAGAGACCTGCGGGAAGAAGCTCCTCCTCAGTCTCTCTGTGTTGGCCTTTAGGGAGCGGAATCTCTTCCCAGACCGCAACAAAGAGAACAGTCCATTACTGGGGTGACTGAGGTCCTTCACGATCTTCCTGGCCTTAGTCCAGCACCGCTTGCTGTAGATGGAGTGCAGGTCAGGGAGCTCAGTGCGGATGATGTAAACAGGATTTAGGCTGCGCTAATGGTGGGTTATGATTGGTTGAAATGGCGAGCAACATATCTGTAAGCTTGAACCTGCTCAGTAGTAGGTTTATTTCATGTAAACAGGATTTAGGCTGCGCTACTGGTGGGTTATGATTGGTTGAAATGGCGAGGTCACATCTGATTGGTTAAAGAGCACGACTGCTCACGTGGGAAAAGAAAAGTATCTTGCATATTACTATATACATATAATATTTGATAGCGATTATGATAGCGATTATGTGGAGGGGGGCATATATTCATCCATTCATGTTCTATACCGCTTTATCCTGTATTTAGGGTCACGGGGACCTGGAACCTATCCCAGGAGACTCAGGGCACGAGGCAGGGTACACCCTGGACAGCGTGCCAATCCATCTGCTCTGCGATGGATATATATATATGCATATATATATATATATATGCCCCCCTCCACATAATCGCTATCAAATATCATATTAGAACATAAATTCATAGGTTTATTATTATCAAATATGATATTACTATTATAATGAAGCCTAGGCACGAGACAGCCATCAAGACCTTTAATACAAATTCTTGTAGAATGTTTATTTTGTAACACATTTATTTTTCAGGGGTTTGTCATGAATATGAAAATAAATAAATATTATATATATATATATATATATATATATATATATATATATATATATATATATATATATATATATATATATAATAAAAATAAATATTGATTATGATGAAAACTTAGATGAAACAAATTTTATTATAAAATAAACAATATAAAAGTATATATGTTGTATTAAAAAAATATATATTTCTATTTTTCATATACAACATATTGTGGCATGGGCGGGGCGGCGGCTGACAACCATCATGCCTTGCGGGGGTTCTCTACAGTAGGTGTCCACCCTGTTGGGGAAGGGTGTTTGGGTTAGTGGCTTCGGCCAAGTTGGGTGTGTTATGTGTGAACCTGTTGAATGTGTTCCGGTTCATGCTAAGGCTGAATTGGATGAGGTTCTCGTGTGAATGTGCTGTTCATGTTATACAGTGCTGAGACTTATATATAAAATACTCCCAGCCATCCCACACGGAAATAACATATATGAACATATATGTTTTAATATAGGTTTTGATATAGGTTTTTAATATATGTGACATATATAAAATTGGCCGTTTTCCTATATTATATGTACATATACGTATATATATGCGTGCATATACAGTATGTGTACATATATGCGTGTATATATGTACCTATATAGACATATATAAAATTGCCCGTTTTCCTATATTATATGTACATATATGCGTGCATATATGCGTACATATACAGTATGTACCTATATAGTAATATATGTGACATATATAAAATTGGCCGTTTTCCTATATTATATGTGCATATATGCGTGCATATATGAAGGCATATATGCGTGCATTTATGCGTGCATATATAAAATTGGCCGTTTTCCTATATTATATGTACATACAGTATATAGGTACATACAGAGGTGGAAAGAATAATAAAATTTTGTACTCAAGTAAAAGTACTGTTACTTCAGTGAAATTTTACTTAACTACAAGTAAAGTTACCATTATAAAAATCTACTCAACTAAAAGTAAAAAGTAGCTCATTAAAAAATGTACTCAGAGTAAAAGTTACCGAGTTACTTTTTTATTTTAATTTTTTTAACAGCGGGGGTGGGATGAGGCATTCTAGCGTAGTTCAAAAAAGATGAGCAGATATAAAATCTCAAACTAGTTGTTTTTTAACTGAAGGAACACCTTAACATAATAAAGCTGTTGTCTTTCTTGTGCTTGAAAATCAAAGTGGTCACTTAAATATGGTGTTACATCCCAGTCTAGGACCATACAGCAAAAGACTGGTTCAGGGTTCTATTTTAAACTGTATGGAAATGGTGGAATATGGCAGAAAGAACTCGATCCAATCATTAACTGATGAAATAATGAGGTTTGTATACACACACAGACACAAACACACACACACCAGGAGGAGGATCAGATTCAGGATGGACCCAGGCCAAAATAATAAACAAAATGGTATTTATATTTAGTACCTAGATTACCTGCAAAAAAAAAAAAAAAACACAAACAAAAATACAGGTACCTTCCCGGACTCCCTAAACCTATATAAACTATATAAAATATAAACCTAAGCTAAACTATATAAAATACCTGGCTCAAAAAAGTCTCACAGTCTAATATTTCACTGGATTGTTTTAGCTATGATTAAGCTGTGGGACTGCTTTGATAACCTTATATATATTATGTATATATAATTTTATCACCCCCCCCATCAGTCCGTACAATAAGGTAGTCAGCTATCTTTATTTTATTCCTGAGCAAATAAATTCCCAAATAAACTCCCTCTTCCAAAAATAAATGGCAGCCATGCCCCTGCTACTAGTGAGTGCACAGACATACAGTGAAATTATCTATAAATATATACAAAGACCAACCAAACCATAGGGACAAAGCAATAACCAAAGTCAATTGGAGGCAAAAAGTCAAACCAGAATACACAACCAAATATCAAAACGCCAAAATCACAACCTCTTTCATCTTTCGCGCTTCTCTCTCCAGTCGCGTTAGTCGATGACGTCACTCAGGGCGGAAGCGACCGTGTGGAAGGTCAGGAAGATGCCGATGTCAGAAAACCTGGAGTGGAGTCTGGAGCGGCGCGCGACCAGGACATGATACACACACGCGGCGCAACGGAGCATTTATACAAAGCATAATATTTTTTTTTATTGTTTTATCATTTTCATTCATTTATTTTTTACTCAGTAGCGAATATGATTTAAAATGTAGCGAATTACAATACTTCAAACAAAACGTACTTAAGTAAAAGTAAAATTACAGATTTTTAAAACTACTTTAAAAAGTAGAAATACACAAAAAAGCTGCTCAATTACAGTAACGCGAGTAAATGTAATTCGTTACTTTCCACCTCTGGGTACATATATGCATGTATACATGCTATTAAAATCCATAGCTGCTAGACAACATAAATAAAAGCCCAAAATGTAGAAATACATTTTTTTTATTTTCTTAAGAACAGTCAACTAGTAAAAGAACAAAAACATGACAAAAAACTGAACAGGAAGAAAAAAAAATATTTTGTGGATCTTCCCAGCTCCGTGAGCTTTGAATTGATAGATGTGCCTATCTGCCTTCGGGTGGCTGCCGGCTACTTCTTCAATGTACAGTAGCATCTAGAGAAGACAAAAATAATAAGACAGTATAATAATAATAAATGATTATTTATTAAAACTTCAGACGACAACAATTAGTGCCACGAGGTTATTTGCAACACTATATGTTCTAAAAAATAGAGGACTACACACCCTACAGCGCAATACCCCAGAAATGTGGCTTTAGAAGAGGAAAGGTGGGATTAAGAAGTGAGCAAGCGATGAATTAGTATTATAGGTACCAAGCAGATACAGTAACAACAATGGGTGCCCTACCTTATGCAGTCTCTATTGACGCCTAATAAACATTGATACAAGTAGGCTATGGTTAAAGTGGTGAACTTATAAAGTCTGAAATATTTTTTTTCCCTTTTCAATGCATTATGCATTTACTCACCAATAATGGATACCTTTTTAATTTGGTCAAGTCTCCGAGTCGAAGGTGCCCAGCAGCAGATTCCGTACCATGGCAGTAGCAGAGGTGGCAAGGTGGGCTGCTCTCCACGCTTCTGCCTGGCAAAACACCCCAGAGCCCTTTATAACTTCAATCTGAAAAATAATTTCACATCACAATATTAATTTATTGGCAACTTTTAGAAACTTTTCATGTTTCATACTGATTCTCATGTTTAGCTTCCCAATAGTTAATAGGATTTTATGTATAAATGCAGATTAATGATAAAGATACATGCAGGGTAAAACTGCAACAGGAACAGTACAAAATAAAAACTGAAAAAAGACGGACATTAAGAGTAAAACAGTGCAAGATAAAAAAAATAAAAAAAAACTGTACAAAACATACATGCAGGGTAAGCATTGGTGGGAGCAATGTCCAAGCAGTGTAGAGAAATATTTCTGTACGACTTCATTGTTTTGTGCTGTGTAGTATAGTTTTGTAATAGCTGATCAGAGTGATCAACTCCCCATGTGCTGGTTGTACGCAGTCACAGGACATGGAAATGTCTTTGTAGTCCATGTACCTTGTAATTTCACCCTCATCTTCACCGCGTCTACTGTATAAGCAGAATGGATGGTAGAACAGGTAGATACTTCTTGTGTGTCCATCCACTTCACAAATACAAGAGGTCCATCTGAACGGAGCTTGCGTGTCCTGATTTGAGGGGCTGGTGAAGGCAAGGGTGATGCAGACACATTCCTAAAAACAAATAAATAAAAAAATGTTAGCCTATACTGTTCAGAGTAAATGGATGTGCAATTAATATGGATGCACAATATATACAGAGATGACCAAAAAATGTATCCACACTTCAACATGAAAAATATACACCTCTCTTCTGTAGGTCACATGACAGCATCAATGATGGTGATAGATAATACTACACACTGCTGCCATAATTCAATTTGAGTTTTAAAAAAGGCCATAGATAACAATTGTGAAAGTGTGTATACATTTTTGTGCCCCCCTGTATTTTTTAGTTAGTTCTTAGTTATTGCCTTGATAATAGAAAATATGAGCTAGGCATGATGTATGACAGTTGCCAAAGTGAGATATGAGCTAAAAATTACCAGATCCTGCCATAGGAGACATATCTTGTATGTACATATAGGGCTTATATGTGGATATAAAGAAGCAATACAGGAGACCTATATGGCCTGTATATGCACATATATGGACCTCAATGTTGCCTATATGTGGCATATATACGCATATATATTATCATATATATATGCATATATACTGCATATCGGTTTCATATATGTGCATATATCCTCATATAGGTGCGGATATATGCATATATATACTGCATATAGGTTTCATATATGCGCATATATCCTCATATAGGTTCTTTCCATGTGGGATTGCATTGGGCAGCAATAAAGCTCACTCGTCTCTCCAACATCCTTTCCGGCGGTAAAACGCTACATTGGTGTCAGAAGTGGGATGGAGAGTTACGAGTTGGAGCGCACTATCGAGGACCTCCAGAAGATCCAAGTAGGCCGCCGAGTGGCAGAACAAGTACATGAAAGAGTAGTGGCAGAAAGAGCATGTTCCAGATGGAGCTAGCACGAGCAAAGGAGCGTGACCAAAGCGGAGCGGCGAGATGAAGATCCCTGTCCTGGATCTCGGGGCGGAGCCCAACGCTGATGCTGCGCAAGCGTCGGAGCAAGCTACAGCTCCGTGTGCCGTCAGCCGGTGACGTGACTTGCAGCTGCACCTTCCTTCATACAACCCTACACATTCTTCGCCCAAGTGGAGCTAGCCGCCGACTTCGCAGGCTGGTCCCCGGGGGAAACAGCTGTCAGAGTAGCACTCTCGCTGGAGGGGCGACGCGCTCCGGGCGCTGGAAGACCTCCAGGCCGATGAGTGGAAGGACTGGGCAAAGCTACGAGAGTCGCTCCACCTCCGGTTCGGCACAGGTGACCGTAAAGAAATAAATAGCATGTAAGGAGCTTCTGAGCCACTGGGCGAATTCACCATGGACTTAAGAGGCCTCGCACGGCGGGGCTATCCAGAGTTCGAGCCCGATAGGCAGGAAGAGCTAGCTCAGCGCAGAGAGCGCTGAACGCATCATAGCGGAGCATCATGACGAAAGAGCCGAGCGACCGCTAGCAGCTCGGGGGCGCTCGGTAGGTGAATCTAGCCGGGGACAACAGGGCTACCCATCATGGTTAGACAACGAACAGGTCTCCGGGGTTTCGCGGCGATGCCGAGGCACGGGACCTCGAGACTACCGTTGCAACGTTCTCAGGCCTGAGGGACAGCGTACCCCAGGAGCCGTTAAACTAGCTCCGGGGGGCGCTAAGAGCAATGTAGATGCAGTCATATTATTTCACTAGTTTTGACGTGTAGCTTTGGTTTAAAGTTTCACTCACACAACAGATGTCCGATCTCTTTGTCTCTTGTAGTTTATTTTGTCAGCATCAAAGAATCAACACTTCATACAGTCGTCTTGAGTAAATCCACTGTGGTTACAGACACCAGTTGCTGCATCTTGCAAATCTCTAACTTTTACAACAACCTACAGTATTTGCTGTACCTTATAAATTACAGTCGTAGCTTACGTACATAACAACACTCTTGTTGTATACACCTACTTACGGGAGCTAACAGTCAAAAGCTTGTGTTTCCGTAGCCTTCCGCATCTAAACTGAATTTTCTATCATGCGATAGTCATACAAATACATGTCATAGTGGAATGACATCACAGACCAACTTACGATTGTCAAAATGGATGCATGACTAAGAAATTTAAAGCTTATGGCTTATGTAAAAAACTTAATGCTTAACTAATGAATAGAACAAGGTAGAATAAATGAAATGACAACAAATAGAATAAAATAAACACAACAACAAATTCATAACAAGTACAATATGACTCTTACATTCCAGCCCCTAATTGACAGGCATGGAGACTGACAATTACAATTTGTGTTTGTTTGTTTTTTTGATAAAGCCATGAAATCAAACATTCTTAACCTTCTAAACGTTGTAAATCTTGTAAATGTATAATATTTATCTCAGGTTTTTAAATTTGCATATCAAATTTCATAACATATTAGCACACATTTAACAATCCATTTCACATATGAGGCACAGCTTGTCGATGGGTCTTTCCAGAGTGTTGGTCTTAGTTTTAACTAGCACACATCTCACAAGTCCCCTTTTGTCAGGGAACACTTTCCTGATTCTTCCCATGACCCATGAATTTCTTGGAGAAAACTCGTCAATTATTAAAACTTTGTCTCCAATTTAGAGGTTTTTTCTCTCTTGAAACCATTTTTGCCGTTCCTGGAGCAAGGGCAAGTATTCACGCACCCATCGCTTCCAGAATAGGTTTGATAGGTACTGAACCTGCTTCCACCTATGACGTGCATAGATTTCTTCCCTTTTGAAAAGCCCAGGGGGCAGGTTTGGCTGTTATTTCATCAGCAGCAGGTGGTTAGGTGTCAGAGGTTCCAGATCTGTGGGATCTTCCGAGACAGTAGTGAGGGGTCAGTTATTCATTATCGCTTCTACTTCACACATGAATGTATGCAGGCTCTCGTCAGTTAATGTTTGTTCTTTCAGTACTGATCTCAAGATCTTTCTAACTGACCTGATCTGTCTTTCCCATATTCCGCCAAAGTGAGATCCAGAGGGTGGGTTGAATGTCCACTGTTTGTTCCTTTGAGTGAGGAAGCTTTCAATTCATGACTGATTCCATTGCTGAATAGCCTCGCGCAGTTCAGTCTCAGCGCCTATGAAGTTTGTTCCATTGTCACTTCTCATAACTGACACCTGACCTCTCCTGCTTATAAAGCGTCGCATGGCATTCACACAAGAGTCTGTGTCAAGCGAATGAGCGATTTCAATGTGCACGGCTGTTGTTGTCAGACAAGTGAAAAGTACGCCATATATTTTAACGTTACTTCTGCCACGTTTGACCTCGAAGGGTCCGAAGTAGTCTACTCCCACATTAGTGAAGGGTGGGTGGTCTGGTATTATTCTGTCGATTGGCAATTCTGACATTTTTTGCTCACATGCTTAGCTCTAGACTTTCTGCATATCACACACCTGGAGAGAAACTGTCTTACGAGTGAGTTAGCAGTCGGAATCCAGTATTTCTGCCGCAATTCTGAAAGCATATAATTTCTGCCACTGTGTCCTATCTTGTCATGAACGTCTCTTAATATTAATGTTGTGATATGTGAGTCTTTAGGTACAATGACTGGGTGTTTAACGTGCTCTGGCATTGCGGACCTGCCGAGACGTCCTCCGACTCTCAGCAATCCATCCTGTAGTACTGGGTCCAGTTTGGACAAGCAACTGTTTCTTTTTACAGATGCCTTGCGTTTTTGCTGTGGGAATTCCCTGTTTGAATTCTGCTGCTGCTTTACCCTTTTGCAACGTGAGAATTTCTTCCTTAAAATTTTGTCTTTGAGTAAACTTAATGATTTCGTTTTCTGCTCTTGTTAGGTCTTGAACTGTTAGTGACTTGTGATTTTCTGTCTTTGGGCTATCTACTTGTGCTCTAACCCTTTCTGTTTTTTGTTTGAGCATGTCTCTGATGCGAAGGATCCATGCAACGGATCTTTTTAACTTGTGCCAATCAGAGTGATGACTAATCAATTTACTCACTGCGTCTGCGCATTTTGTAATGCTCACAATATTCACTAAAGCTGAGAGCTTAATTTCATCATCATTTTCTTTTATTGATGTGTCATGAATATTTTCAGGCCATTTGCACTCCGCTTCTTTGAGAAAGGTGGGACCATGGATCCAGTTAACATTTTTCATGAACTTTTCACAGGATGCGCCCCTGGAGGCAGAATCAGCTGGGTTTTTTGAGGTATTAACGTACCTCCATTGCTGTGACTTGGTTGACTCTCTTATAGAGGCGATTCTGTTGGTCACAAAGGTTTTAAAACGATGTGTTTCATTATCAATGTATCTCAAAACAGTTGTACTGTCAGTCCAAAACATAGAGTCCAGCAATTTCAATTCTAGCTGTTCTTTCAACATTTTGTCATTTTTTACAGCGATCACTGCCGCCGTCAGTTCCATTCGTGGAATGGTGGTTTGTTTCAGGGGTGCTATACGGGAATTCCCCATCATGAATGCACAATGTGTAAGTCCATCAGCGTTTATTAACCTGAGGTATGAGACAACTCCGTATCCCATTTCACTTGCATCCGAGAAGTGGTGGAGTTGTGCTGTAGCGGTAACTCCGAAGTCGGCTGGTTTTATGCACCTTGCTATGCTGAACTCGGACAGTCTGTGCAGCTCTTGCAGCCAGGTTTACAATGCCGTTGCAAACTGCTCGGGAATGTCATCATCCCAGGCTAGTTTTTCTTTACATAGCTGTTGCGTTAGAGCTTTGGCTGGCAGTATGACAGGCGTGAGAAAACCTAAGGGGTCGTAAATCGATCTGGTGATTGACAGGATTCCTCGTCCTGTCACAGGTCGTTCCTTTAAACTAATTTTGAACTTGAACATGTCTGAGTTAGTGCACCACAGCACCCCCAGAGCTCTCTCAATGGGCAGTGCATCTTTACTCAAGTCTAACTCTCTCATGTCTTTGATCATTTCGCTCTCGGGAATGACAGTAAGTAGGGCACGGCTATTGCTTGCCCATTTAGTGAGGTTAAACCCTCCGCTTGCACAGAAACTTGGGAGATCGTTGTATAGGGCGACTGCTTGGTCATGACTCGAAAGAGGTTTCAGGCAGTCATCTACATAAAAGTTCTTAAGTACTGTATTGACTGCCACAGCAGGTGCATTGCTGCGGTTTTCTTCTGCTGTCTTTCTGAGGGTGACGTTAGCAACACTAGGCGATGATTTTGCACCGAACAGATGAACTACCATTTTATATTCAACTATGTCTTGGTTCACATCTCCATTCGGCCACCATAGGAAGCGCAGCAGATCTGTGTCCTTCTCGGGGACTTTCACGTGATAGTACATGGATTCTACAATTGTGTCCTTTTTCTTGGACTTTATTTTAATGGGTACAATGGGGAGGATGCAATTATCTCCAGCCCCAGTGAGCGCATTTGATTCGTGACTCACTGCAGGTGCTCGTGGGCGCTTGTGGCTAACTGCGCCGTGTCTTGCACTGCTGTGTGTAGCATGCGAGGATGAGGCTTTGAGCACAATGAACATGTTAATTTTCTGGCACAGTCTTTCCATAAATGACCCTTTCTTAAACATCCGAAACAGAATCCGTTTCTTTTTAAGAATTATACTTTGTCTTTGTGTGTCTTATCATTAAATTGGAAGCAATCGTCTAAGATATGCTCCCCTTTGCAATGTGCGCACGGTTTAGTGAAGGCGCTGACAGGTAATGCTCTGGCATTCCCTTTTATAATCGAGTCTTTGTAATATTTACCAACCTGTCTGTCCTCGGGTTGCAACGCAGACCCTGGGTTTTCCTTGGTCCTTTTGTTTGGGTCCTTGAAGGGATGTGTGACTGGGTTTTCTGTCGCTGGTTGCGGCGTCCAGGTCAGCGAAGGACGGGTCGGAGTACAGTCTGGCTTGTTGATTGATGACGTCCACCAGCTGGGCGAACTTGGCTCTTGTTCCGTGGAGCTCATAGTGCTGGTGTGAGCGAAGCTTCCACCTGTCGAGTTCATTGCGTTCCAAGTCTGTAGAGTGCGCGCTCTTGTTCATAGGCTGCGCTCAGCTGTTGCATGTTGAGTTGGAAAGTTGAGAGTGCGCGCTGCTCGGGCGCGCACTGCTCGGATGCGCGCTGCTCGATTCAATGAGTGCGCTCTTTCTCTTGGTCGAACGGCTGTTGTTTTTGCGATCTTGACGTTGAAGCACTCTTAATTTGGCATCATGCATAGCGAGCGCCGTTTTGATTTCCAGCTTTTCCCTTTTTGCCTTTAGTTGTGCTTCCTTTATTTCTAACTCGAGACGTTCGTCCAAGGTTGCGGCTCTTGCCAGCAGAGCGGCTCTGCCGGCTTCTTCTTTCTTTAGTCGGGCTGTGGATGATGTAGCGGCTCTGCCTGCTTCTTCTTTCTGAGGCTGATGTAGAAGTTACCGACCTTTTGGATGCTGCTGTTATCTGTGACACGCTGTCGTCTGGCGAGACATCTTCACGTGTTCGCGTCGTCATAAAGTGGCCCTTGGTGTCCGCTATCCAGCGATCCACCTTAGCCATGAATTCTGTGCGGCCTTGAGCCTCAGGTGCGCTGCAGGCGACCTGATCGCGTTTGTGTTCGTATTTATGAGTGTACACTAGCACATCAACGTTACTTCTCATAAAGTCTTCTCTCAACTTCCCGCATTCGGGTCTGTACTCAGTTTCAACGATGTCTAACTTACGTGCATCGTTTATAGGCGTCTTTAATGCAGTAGACATTGCATTCCATCAAATTCGCTTGCCTTTTCTTGCATCCAGCGCCACGTTGAGGTTCTTTCTGTTCGTCTCGTAGAGCGCCGTTAGGCTCTCCAGCCCAGTCCTGGGAGCGTCGTCCTCGTTGTTCGGCATGGTGATCTCAGAATCTCATTTATTTAACTATTTTATAATAATAACTCCTAGTTTCCTTTCTAGTTGCCAGCAAAGGAGCTGTATAAGGTCCATCTTCAAAAACAAATAAGAAAACGTGACATGGAGATCGACCTTAAATGGAAGAGAAAAGGATATCCATTAAAAAAAAGCAACACTAGAAATTGAATTACTGGAGCATCGCCTTAAGAGAACTTGTGCGTATATTAATCTGTTGCATGTTAAAAGTGTTGTGTATATAAAGCAATGTCATTAAAAAAACACATTTTATTTCATTTTACTTTCATTGTTTTTCAGGAAATAAAGAAATGAACTGCGCAGCAGACCAGTGCGAACAATTTAATAAAAATAATTTTGACAAATCCTGTCTCTCAAAAGTCTTCCATCTCTATTGTGTGCAAAAATCTGTAGAGGTTCCTCTGGGCCATCTTCTTCAATACAAGGAAGGTGGCTCTCTCCTCTTATAGTGGCAATGCTGTGAAGCACAACACAAGCCACTATGATGTTGCATGTCCTCTCTGGACTGGCCCAGAGCCCATGCAGACACTGAAACCTAGACTTGAGGATCCCTATGGTCATCTCCATCTTGGCCCGTGTTCGGCTGTGAGCCAGGTTATAGCGTGTCTGTGGTCCAGGATCAGGTTCAGGGTAGGGTGACATTATTCAATTCAATTCAATTCAATTCAATTTTATTTATATAGCGCTTTTAACAATGGTCATTGTCTCAAAGCAGCTTCACAAAAATTAAAGAAATTTAACAAAAAAAATAAAAATAATAATAATAATAAAAATTAAATGAATACATTTAAAAAATAAATAAATAAATAAATTTAAAAAATAATAAGAATAATAATTATAGAAAAGAAAATAATTGGAAGTGTGGATGTGTGAGAAAAATGTGCAGATAATAATAATGAGACGAATGAATGAAATTTCTCTGATGAGCAAGCCAAGGGTGACGGCGACGGTGGCAAGGAAAAACTCCCTGAGATGGCATTAGGAAGAAACCTTGAGAGGAACCAGACTCAACAGGGAACCCATCCTCATTTGGGCGATAACAGATAGAAATGATATAACATCTTGTGTGTTGTGCAGGTGAAAATTCAATATGACAGAAATTATTTAAATTGACATGAAGACCAGTTCAGCATAGGGACGAGTCAGTAGGTGCAGAGGGCAGATGAGGTCTGGATCACTGGAAGCACAGGAGCAGCATGTGTAGCTCCAACCATCATAAAGCTGAATCCAGCTGGAGCTGGTCCTTCTCTGGATGCCTCAGGAACCTCGCAGGGTCGGCCTTTGTCTACTGAAGCTGGCAAAATCTCCCGATGCCTCGGGATGGGTAGAGAAATACAGAACAGATGGGGAGAATTAGCGTAGTTGCCATTCGGTATAGGTGTACTGGAGTATGAGATTATGGGATGAGTTATGTGTATGCCAGATTAAAAAGATGTGTCTTGAGTCTACTTTTGAACTGAGAAACCGTGTCTGCTCCCCGAACACTGTCTGGAAGGCTATTCCAAAGCGTTGGAGCTAAATATGAAAATGCCCTACCCCCTTTTGTAGATTTTGAAATTCTGGGAACTACCAGAAGTCCGGAGCTTTGTGATCTTAAGGCGCGTGGTGGATTGTAGCGCATCAGAAGACTGGTTAGGTATGTGGGAGCTAAACCATTTAAGGCCTTGTATGTAAGTAATACTATTTTGTAATTTATTCTAAACTGAACAGGTAGCCAGTGCAGGGATGATAATATTGGGGTTATATGATCATATTTTCTGGATCTAGTGAGAACCCTGGCAGCTGCATTTTGGATTAACTGAAGCTTGTTTATTGAGGATGCAGGACAACCACCTAGTAATGCATTACAATAGTCCAGTCTGGAGGTCATGAATGCATGAACTAGTTTTTCTGCATCAGATACGGATAAGATGTTCCTAAGTTTAGCAATATTTCGAAGATGGAAAAAGGCTGTTTTTGTGATATTTGAAATGTGATTTTCAAAAGACAAGTTACTGTCTAATATTACGCCCAGGTCTTTTACTGCTGAGCTGGTAGTAACAGTACATCCTTCTAAGCGCAGGCTGAATTGTGAAAGCTGTTGTGTGCTGGTTTTTGGGCCAATAAGTAATATCTCTGTCTTATCTGAATTTAATAAAAGAAAGTTATTGGTCATCCAATCTTTTATGTCCTGGACACACTCAGTTAATCTAGACAACTTAGGTATTTCGTCTGGTTTAGTTGAGATATATAATTGGGTATCATCAGCATAACAATGGAAACTAATCCCATGTCTTCTAATGATGTTACCCAAGGGAAACATGTATATTGAGAACAACAGAGGTCCTAAAACTGACCCTTGTGGGACCCCATATTTCACTGGCATTACACCAGACGGTTCTCCATTTAGATCTACAAAATGGTAGCGATCAGACAGGTAAGATCTAAACCATTTTAATGCCTGTCCCTGAATACCTATATAATTATGTAAGCGATCTATGAGAATATTATGATCTATAGTGTCGAATGCACCACTAAGATCGAGCAGGACTAGCAATGAGATGCAGCCTTGGTCTGAAGCTAAAAACAAGTCGTTTGTAATCTTAACTAGTGCAGTTTCTGTGCTATGATGGGCCCTGAATCCTGACTGAAATTCTTCAAGCATGTTGTTATCCTGCAAGAATGTGCAGATTTGAGCTGATACTACTTTTTCTAGTATTATTGATATGAACGGAAGGTTTGAAATCGGTCTGTAATTTGTTATTTCATTCGCGTCCAAATTAGATTTTTTAAGAAGCGGCTTAATAACTGCTAACTTGAAAGGTTTAGGGACGTGACCTAGATGTAATGAAGAATTAATAATGTTTAGAAGTGGCTCTCCAACCGTAAGCATCACTTCTTTTAAAAATCTGGTTGGGATTGGGTCTAACAGGCACGTTGTTGATTTAGCCGAGGTGATAAGTTTATACAGCTCTTCCTGTCCTATACCTGTAAAGCATTGAAAATCTAAATGTGAAGCTATAGGCTGAACTGGATCGTGAGATACTATTAGAGGTTGAACCTCCATTATTTTCTTCCTGATATTATTGATTTTTTCATTAAAGAAGTCCATAAAGTCTTCACTTCTAAACTGTGATGGGATACTCTCTGCACTGTAAAAAATGAATACTGAAAATAGTTGTTGGAAAAAAGAAATATATGTTGGGCTAATATAATGCTGGTGTCAAAAAAGAAAAATATGCTTTCTCAATGATTGTATAAATTTCATTACTCAACTACGAAAGTTTCATCAAGGCAACGAGTATAACTGTGTTCATGAAACATTTAACTGCACACAAACAATTTTATGTTGGACGAACAAGAGGGACCTCTGCGCATGCGCAAAAGCGTTCTTCCAGAATTTTAGAACTTCCCGCTATTTCCTCCCGAAATGGTGAGTACTTCATGTACTAACTGTCCTGCAAAGTAATCAGCGATTTTAGCTTTATAACATATATATTATCCAGCAGCAAGCTTTAGAACATTATATTTTCGAGTGTTTATTTATATAATTTGGAGTGTTACAGTAGTTATCTGGCAATGCACTCGTTTCAGCTCCTAACGCATTTTTTTTCAGATGGTATGTACATTGACATTAATGTTAATCTATGAAACCGCTAAAGTTTACTTACGTTACATGCATTTTAATCATTTTAATGACTGATAATTTCAAAGGCTATTTGAAAAAGTTAGTGCGCCACTGAGGGAGCTTAATGTTCTCACTCCTTCATCATTCATTAACCTTATAGTGTCTGAAAACGGTTATAATGGCTAAACGGACATTTTTTGTCTAGGATTTTTTAATTATTGGCACATTTCACTATAGTTGTTTTATGGTTTTGAACTACAAACGGTTACTTAATTAGTTATTCATATATTTTTCTTTTTGTATTTCAGGTATTAGGGAGAATATCTGGGAAACAGTGCTTACTGCATCTGCAAACAATCTTGGAGCTTAGCAAAATTATTTCACATTTATTTTTTTTTATCTTAAACCATTTCTGAGTTAAAGCAAATATTTTATTTTCAAATAAGCCACTGCACGTTTTTACTGAGAAATATCAGTATGTTTTGTTCTACAAGGCAGAAGTCTATTTATCCAGTATACTGTTTTGACTGAGTGTGATATTAGTAAGCTTTGTAACATGAATGTTAAGGGCACTGTTTCATTCTTGCATTTTGGAATGTTATTTGCATATTTTGTTATAACAATGCAGCAGTTGTTTATTTGTTGAAATAGACTAGCTGGATTTCACATAATCAATGTTGATAGTCTTTAACAGGTGTTTAAAGTTTGCATAAAAAAATATTCAAATTTAGAGGAAGGTGTCATGTTATTTGAAATGTGGCTACAGTGAATAACCTACTCAAGTAAACTTTAAGATGTTAATTTTATAATTATGCAAGCATAATTTCCAATTCAAAATGTAGTTTCCAATTCAAAATTCAGTCAACTTGGAACATTTAATTGACACATTATATTTCAATTTGAGACTACTTGTTGGCCTAGCTAGGCATGTTTTTTCAGCATAGAACATTTAGTTGACAGAATGTTTTATTTCAATTTGTGTGTACATTTAGAGGTAATCAGCACAGCAAAAACAAAATAGTTTACACAACTTAAATTGAGCCAACTAAAAATTTTAGGTGCAACAGGTCACTAGAAATTTTTTAGTTGGAGTAGCAAGAATTTTTTTACAGTGTGCGGGCATCTTAGGTTTTGTTAGAAGAGCCACTGTACTAAATAAGAACCTGGGATTGTTTTGGTTTCTTGCTATCAGTTGGCTAAGATGCTCAGTCCTAGCAGTTTTTAGAGCCTGTCTATAGCTGCACATACTGTCTTTATACGCAATTCGAAAAACTTCTAATTTAGTTTTCCTCCATTTTCGCTCGAGGTTACGGGTTGCTCTCTTTAGGGCGCGAGTATGACTGTTGTACCACAGTGCAAGTGTTTTATCTCTGACTTTTTTTAATCTGATGGGAGCAACAATGTCTAATGTACTGGTAAAAATAGTGCCCATGCTGCTAGTCACTTCATCTAGATCATCTGCATTTAGGGGTCTAATAAGAAATTGGGACAGATCCGGCAGATTACTTGTGAATCTGTCTTTAGTAGTGGGATTCATATTTCTAACAGATTGATAACATGGGGAGACAAAGCTAATCTGTTCTACGGGTAGAGTATATGTCAGGAGGTGATGATGTGTGATATCATCACTTTCAGGTATGATCTCTATATTAGAGACATCTATACCATGGGATATAATTAAATCTAGCGTATGATTAAAGCGGTGAGTTGCTACAATTATATTTTGTTTCACCCCAAAGGAATTTAGTAAATCCATAAATGTGAGTGCTAAAGCGTCGTTAGCATCATCTACAGATGTCGCCCTTAAAACCCTGCGTGTTTTCCCGCGGGATGCCGCAATTTAGCGCGCGGCGTGCCGCGTCTTGCCGGAGGCAACATTCGGGAATTTTAAATAAATGTGTTGCGCTTCACTGAATATCCGCCAGATGGCGCATGGAAGGACTTTATCTAAAAGCCGGACCAAGTACAACAATGAATGTAAGGACGCGGATGAACAGTGCTGAAGCGAACATGAATTTTATTTTGTTTTATAATAGATCTTTCATGATGAATGAGTGTATATGTGCTTCACATTATCAAACACAGGCAAAGGAGACAGAAATTATTGAGGGATCCACTGAAAAAAGTAAACCTAGTTTAATGTGTTTTTTTTTCTCATTCCATTAGTAAAAAAAATAATTTGCTCTTTTTAACTGAAGTGTCTAATTTATGCTTATGGGTGAATCTTTTTTTTTTTTTTTTAGTATAATGCTGTTTACAGCAGGAAACCAAAGTGAAATATTTCATTTTGATCAAGGTACTCTTATTAGGTTGAGTGTGATTTGCGCATGCGCAGTCTTTAGACCATAGTTTTGCCGGTATAATTTTATTTCCGCCTCAAACCGGAGCATGACGTTGAAACAAGTAAGGAAGGATATCAGAACCTGTATTTCAGTTACTGTTAGTTAAAGCCCCTGATTAAACTTAAATCTAATCCATTCACAAAGGACATTTCTGCTTCAAACCGTGTCTCATGACCTCATGACGCAGCATTTTCACGGACTGAATCAAATGCGGGTGGAGATTCTCAAAGAAAACTCCTTTAAACCAGGTAAGAAAGCAAACTCATGTCATTTCTATGTTAAATGTATCTCTTCTATGAGCAAATTCATGATTTATGTCAGGAACAACTACTTTGTAGATTGAGTTTTGTGTCCGTGTTTGCTACTGTAGCTAAAACCACCTATATTACCTGCATTAGCATTAGCTAACTAACATGGTGATTTTCAAAAACACCGGAGTTTATACAGTAAGTCAGCGGCGCCGAAGAAAATAATTATATTTAAGTACCGTTGGTTAACGATGTAAAAATTAATAGGAAAGTGACGTAAACATAGAACAAGCTAATTTGGAGTGAGTGCTGTTTGTAGTGTACTGCTTTCTATACTTTATACACACTGTAATTAAGATTTGCTAACATAAGAACTTGAGCCAGTCCAGTTTTTGTTTTTACCTTTTTTTTTTTTTTTAAAGATCAGTAATGAGTTTCTGAGAATTATATCTGCTCCACTTCAAGCAAGATTACTGGTTTCCTTGGACAAGCAACACTACAAACTAATTGAGATCATCAGAAACTAGGGAGGAACCCGTCAGAGAGAAGACCAGAGATATAATCTTCATCTTCAAGTTCTTGATCTGGTATGTATGGTACGGTTCAGGACCAGGGAGGGAGCCGGAGACAGCAGAACAAAGAGATGATATTGCCAGCACCAGCACAGGGAGCACAGTTTTTAGTTTAGATCTCATGTTTACATTTTATTGTATGTTGATGGCTTGACTGTAAACAACAAACAATGCAATAAATGTATAAAAAATATATATATTTATTGTCTCTTTCCAGGACCAGGCATATCGTTCAATTATTTTTTGGCCAAATAGGCAGCCGTAACAAGAGGTGAGGGCGCGCGCGTCATCACATGTGCTTACCCGACTCTGCGTTCACCGTAAACTTCAATATACATAGACGTTTATATTTTTGTTTATTTGTATATGTATGTTATTAATTTTACTTTTTTAGAGATTGTATGTGCGTGCACGGAGAGTATGTGTTGATAAGTTTATGTGGATAAGTTGATAAGTGTATCAGAAAGCATTAAAATGTTCATTTGAATTAAAATGACACACACACGTCTGTATATACAGTATATCAATTACATATATATCAATTTCATTAGTTCGTTCATTCTATTTGAAGCTTCGCATGTTTTTTTTTTTTTGGTTTGGTTAGATTAGTTCTGAACTCGCTTCCGTGAAACTATCGCTAAAACAATGTACTGAGCCCTCCTGAGGATATAAAGCTTTATTATTGTGTTTGAATAAATATTCAGATCTACCACAGCAGGTAATAAACTATGGTGTGTCATAACCGAAGCAAACACCACGATTATGCCTCGTTTCGTATTATAAACCTGTGGAATGTTTCACTGTTTATGCTCACATAAGAGGAACAAAAGCTCAATGAGGACACGCACACACATAGACACACACACACAGACACACACATAGACACACACACATAGACACACACACAGACACACACACACTCCCCTGAGCCCTCGGGAAACATCCAATCACCGTCGGTATACAAATGAGTCAAGACGCAGCCTAACGTGGTGTCGTGTCGGATTTCAGTGGTCACGGAGTGGGAAGACTTTGAAGAAGCTGCAGTGACAGTGAACAGCTGAACAACTTCACTTTTCCGTTTACCTCTGAGGAAAAAAAGCTGTATTTTGTTTGTTTATATATAGAATTTTTATAGTAGTAAGAGAGAGTTATAGTTTGGTCTGTACTGTTGTTCGCACCCTTGTAGAGAATAAATAAATGAATAACACCTTCATATCCCCTCTCAAGAGTGTCATAGTCCATTGTTAGTTTTAATGATCTGGCTGAAACTAATTATCACTACATAAGTACCCTAACACCATTGATCATGAGTCTCAGCTGAACCTAATTCTATAATTGTAACAGAAAATGTAGATGCAGATTCCAAATGTGTATTTATATAATAGATAGATAGATAGATAGATAGATGTGTGTGTGTGTGTGTGTGTGTAGGCTCTACGCAGGGGCAAGAGAGGGCAGCGCACCCTTAAATGTCTGCACATGTTAATATATTCCTAAAATGTATGTATTACAAGTTGATGAACTGATCTGCGGTAGCGATGACGTCACAGTCCGACAGCTTTAGAATGATGTTTGATCAGGTCTACTGTATATTCTGAACATAGAACTGCAAAATGTCTGATACAGTACTTTGGGGGAAACAAAGACTTAAACTGTTAAGTAATAACATTATTAATAACAAATATGTAATAGTTTTGATATTTGAAAATTTTTTATTTTAATGTAAAAGGACTATAGATAGAGACTTATAAGCAGCTGGTGTATCCGGGTTGTTTAATGAACTTTAAGCAAAAAGACAACATGTATTCATCTGTTTTATATAAATTACTGTTTTAACTTTGACTAGTTTTGGAAGAATAAATTGAATTGTTAAAGTCATGTTTTGCGTGTTTTAATTTTGGGGGATTGTTTGGGTATTTAAAAAGTTTAGTTGAACCAACAACTTCAATGGGCAAAAAATGGGACACAACTTTGTTTTAAATAGTCAAAGAGTTGGGCTGAAAATAATAATAATTATTATTGATCATAGAAACAAATGAAACCAGTTAAACACTTGATTATTTGTGATTGTGACCCATAATAATTTTTTCTCAGTATAAATAAATGTTTTGGGTTTTAAGAACTCCAAAAGAGCAACGACAAACTTGGTATTCTCCATTGAGGTTTCTCACCTTCCACTCCTGGTGTTAATTGCTCTGTGTGTGCGTGTGTGTTTTTGGCAGGGGGATGGGTGTGTGTGTGTTTTCGGCTGTTCAGCAGTTCTAAACACAAGCACAGTTTTTGTCCTTAACTAAAATACTTCAATACGTTAATAATGAATTTATTTTGTTGAATAAGGTAATAAGCGATATTTAAACCAAACCAGTAAGTTAAGTAAGTGTTCCATACATTAAAGTACTGTGTATAACCAAGTGCCCTAGCAAACACAGTTACAGTACAGTTTACAGTACAAACAGAGTGTGTGCGCTGTGTAACATCCGATCTGCATCAGCCCCGGAGATCAAGTTCACCGGATTACTGAGCCGTAGTCTTTGTCTCCCCCTAGTGTGTCTGCGTATGTCACTGTCAGTCATCAACACCAGAGTGAATTCACCTGTCTACCCTTGTGTGTCTCACTATTTAACCCAGCCGAACCCACACCACATTGTCTGGTCACCGTTGTGCACACCCCTGTATGTTTAAACTGTATGTTCTCTCTCTCTCTCTCTATCCCAGGTTTAAGACGGTATCTGCAGGCGAAGTAGCGAAAGCGAGACGGCTTTCGCGTCCGGACGGATTTCGGTTCCGTGGCAAATTCTACGTGTCTTTCAAGGTTAAGACTTCAAGTGAAGTCAGTGTTTTATTTGTGTTTCCGCCTGCAGACCGTCCCTGGGGAAGGACCCTTGGGGTCATTATCATTTATATAAGATTTCTGTTGTTCAAGTCAAAACGGGACTTTCAATAAAAAGATATATTTCCTGCACCTGCGTTCTCCCGTGTGTATGTTTCCCGAAGACAGACATGACAGATGACCAGACCCGTTACCCGAACGCAGCAGGAACACCTGTACGTGACAATACGGCCCCGATGATGGACTACATTCGACGACAGCAGGGGCAGATGGACAGCCTGGCCAGGGCAATTAATGACCTGGCCCACAGTGTCCGTGACATCGCGGCGAGACAGTCGCCTCCACCGGCAGCGCAGATGCACGCATCCCGATCTCCACCGCGGGCCGCCCCCCCCGAGAGATATGCTGGGGACCCAGAGGGGTGCCGAAGATTTCTCCTCGCCTGTGAGCTGTACCTGGCCGAGTATCCCGGTCTCGACGAACGACAAAAAATAAGTTTTGTCACCCAACAGCTCACAGGTGCAGCGATGGACTGGGCCACCGCTATGTGGAGTGCTGGAGGCCGGGACATGATCGACTTTCTCCGCGCATTCCGCGCGGCCTTCGAGGACCCGGATCAGGGCCGGACTGGGGAGCAACAGCTGCTGAGGATAAGGCAGGGGTCGACCACCGTCGCCGAATACGCCGTGCAATTTAAGATCCTGGCTGCGGAGAGTGAGTGGTGCGAGAAGAGCCTTCTCGCCCGCTTCCGGGACGGGCTCCAGCCCGACATCCAGCTGGAGTTGGCGTGCAGAGATGCAGAGCTCGACTTGGATGAAACAATCCAGCTCGCCATTAAACTCGACCAACACCTCCGCAGTCAGAGAAGACAAAATCCCGCCCGGTCGGCAGGAAGCAGGGTGGAATCGCACCACCGTCCTCGCCCCAGCAGAAGCCCACAAGCTCCCCGCGAGTCCCAAACGACAGAGCCGATGGATGTAGGCTCGTCCAGACTGTCCGCCCAGGAGAGACGACGCCGAATTACGGCCGGACTGTGCCTGTACTGCGGTGGTGGGGGGCATCTCATCCGAGAGTGCCCATTATTAAAAGTAAAGACAAACACACTTTCACCATCCAACCGCACGAACACACACCCACGAATCACCTCACCACCAATCACACGCATGAACAACTCTACACAAACCAAAAACACGGACATACCCCCACAAACTGAAAAAACACCTACACTGCCAACACCACCACGAACCTACCGATCATTTTGTGTAAATGCGAAGTTGGCATACAATAACCATGAAATTTCTGTTTCCCCTCTCATAGATTCGGGCTCGGCTGGGAATTTTATTTCATTTTCTCTACTTTCCTCGCTGCACGCTCCAGTGTCGAAGCTTCCAACCCCGATCGTGATTAACGCTCTCGATGGCAACCCATTAAGTCAATCGCCGGTTAACATGATCTCCGTGCCCCTACGGTTAACTTTCCCTAATCACACTGAGGAGTTAGAATTTTATGTAATATCCCAGGTGAGTCAGCCCGTCGTGCTTGGCCTCCCATGGCTTAGCTCTCATAACCCGAATTTTGATTGGGCAAGTGCTCGCATCCTCTCTTGGTCCCCCCGATGCGCGAAACTCTGTATGCCAACCTCATTGATGGCCCAAACGACTACAGTAGAAAGCCCTAGCGCCCTAGTTTCGACCCTAGTGCCATCGGAGTATGCGAAATTTAAGGACGTTTTTAGTGTTAAGGCAGCTGCACGACTTCCCCCTCACCGCCCGTGGGATTGCGCTATTGACCTCCTGCCGGGGAAAACACCGCCCTGCTCGCGGATTTATCCATTGTCCGTGCCAGAAACACGGGCGATGGAGGAATACGTGAAAGAGGCTCTCCAGCAGGGGCTCATTAGTCGCTCCACGTCACCCGCATCGGCAGGGTTCTTTTTTATCGAGAAAAAAGGCGGGGGCCTTCGGCCGTGTATTGATTATAGAGGGCTCAATACCATCACAGTGAAATATAAGCACCCGCTGCCCCTGGTTCCGGCCGCGATCGATCTGCTCCGCGGCGCGTCCATATTTACCAAACTTGACCTCCGCAGCGCTTATAACCTCGTTCGTGTTCGCAAGGGAGATGAGTGGAAGACAGCGTTTAGCACTACATCAGGTCATTACCAATACAATGTAATGGCTTATGGACTGGTGAACGCTCCTGCGGTGTTTCAGGGGTTCATGAATGACGTGCTCCGACATATGTTAAGCCGGTTCGTGATAGTTTATTTGGATGACATCCTAATTTACTCTCGGTCATACGAAGAGCACGTTAGTCATGTGTAAGCATATTTTAATTACATATATTTGTGCATGCAGTAATATTACAGAAAACTATTAATTTTATCTTATTGATGTAAGATGAAGTGAGCAGAGTTGAGCCAAGGACAATGTGATGTCATAGTATCAAAGACACCATGTGACGTTCAGTATACAGTATGTACCCAACAAACCTTAGACTGGCAGCCATCTTAGAGATCTCATAGTAACCCTAGAAACGACACCAGATCAGCAGATATGACATAGCCCCAGACATGGGATGATCTTAACTGTGATGTAACAGGCATTGGCTACTTAACTGTGATGTAACAGGTATTGGATACACAAGCAACCTGTCAAATTAAATAACCAAAAACACACACACAGTGATCTGAATAATAAGTTTAATAAAGTAATAGACACAAAATAGTATGTGTATCTACATAGTGAATATTGTACAATACAAAGTATTAGGCCCAACATAAAAAGTATAAAAAACACACAGGGCCTGGGTAAGCATCAGAAGCAAAATAAAATGCATAAGAAGTCAATTAGCAAAACCTCCTGTGAGGAAAGACAACACTAATTTAAAAATCAGTGAAAGGAAATAGAAACAGAAACGCCGCGATTTGGATTTGGCACAAGTGCAGAAGCAAAATCTGTTTGGGTACCAACAGACACTTTAACATCGGTCTGGGTGCCAACACTTACGTGACAAACAGGTCTTAAGACCAGTGGAGCTGGCGTTGTAGATTCAGGCCGTACAGGCCTAAAAGAAAATGGATAAGGGCTATCCGCACGTGGCCTCTTAGAAGGACCCGGTTTGGGATCAACATCCTTGGAAAAAGTGAGACCTGTCTCCTCTAGGAACTGCAGTAACGAAGCAGATGGCTCGGGCTCATCCTCAGTAAAACTCACCGAGGCCCGGTCCATGACAGGTTCAGTAGGAGTATAGTCAGTAGGACTGTGAGCCGGACTGCTCTGGCTGTCCGAGTCGTCCAAAGCGACGTGGTGATCATTCGTGCAGACGCGATTAGCTATAAGAATAAAAATAGAGGATAAAAACAGGTAAATACAATAAAAGTTACAAACTTAGACAAATAATTAAAATAATATGAAAAAGATGCTTACCCATGGCCTGTCTCTTGAAAACTGTAGAGTAAAGCGGAAGTACCAAGAATTTATAGCAGACATAAGCGCCACCCCAATATTTTTTAAGTTGAACAACAAAAGTGAAAAGATAATGGAAACTAATTTGAAAGGAAAATAAGTTATATTGGAAGCAAAATTCGGTGAAAGATGGAGTCAGATAACGAGGTATATGACGTATAATGAAAATGTAATTTTATTGGTTGAAAAATTTGATAAGGAACTAGAAAAAATAATTGGCAAATGAGGGGGCCAGATGAGTGTCCCGCCCCCTGTAAAACTGTATAAAAGAAGGCACCGATGTCACAGTAGGTCAGTCTGTTCTTGGTGATGCTCTGGGTCACATCTTAGGCATTGTCAGGACTGGCTCACTTTGTTTTATTGTTGCAATAAAACTTATCCTTACTTCATCTAGATCTACATGGAATCCAGAGTCTTTCTTTGATTTCTTTATTCAAGTTACAGTATTTGTTTAATGTTTTAAATTAGGGCAACTTCGGTGTGGGGAGAATAAAAAATCCACCACATTTCTTGGTGACCCCCGACGTGATTGCCTTCGTGGAGGGCCCCTCCGGGGACCTGGGACTTCGCGGGCTGACAGACCATCAACTTATGCCGGCATAAAAAAGGTAAGCAGAAAACCTGTTTGATCAAATTTCTGCATTAGAAGTTCATGGTCTGTTAGTGTGCGTGCTTCCAGCTGGAGAGGTAACTCCTAGGGTATATTGAACACAATTATTTTAAAAGTTGCCAAAATTGATAAATCGAATTGACAAATTAATTGATATATTTAAATTAATTGCTGCGTTTTTGCTGATATATAAAAGACTGGATGAAGTAACGAAACATTAGGAGATCTCCATTTTGTTTTATTTTTTGTGTGTGATTTTATGTTGTATAATTTCTTTATTATTTTATAAGTTGTGTGATATCTGAGGTAACGCCACTGTGTTTGGGCTAGAGCCTGTATATGAGGAATCGCCAACAAGTGGGGCTGGACCCAGATGGTAAAAATTCCTGCAAATCACTAAATAGGGAACCTTATTCGTTACCCAGACGTGGCAGGTGGTAAAAAGTCCTGTAGCAAGACGCTGAGTATAGAACTCACTGATTTGTGAGCTGGTACCAAGACGCGGAACTGGGCAGGTTCTTTTCAAATGTTTTCAGATTTTTAAGTATTTATTGTGAAAAAGTCCTGTAGGTGGTTGTGCTGTAATCTCGAGTCCTAGGGCTAGAACCCACTTGTGTGAGGTATCGCTAGGAGCAGTACTGCAATCGAGTTTCCTAGGGCTAGAACCCATGTGTATGAGGTATCGCTAGGGAACATAAAGTGATTGCTAGTTGAAAATTCCTACAGGTGGTATTGAAGTTTTCTGGGCCCAGGTTGTGTGATAAATTATTTTATGGTTAAAAATTGTTCTGAGTACTCTAAATTTTGAAATTGTTGTAAAAGCGCTTGTGTTGTTTGTTGTTTGTATGTCTTGTATGTGTGTCTTTTAAATGTTTGTGTATGATATTCATGTGTAAAGTCTTTTGTTGAATTTATGTGTTTGTGTAAAATATAAAGAATAGATTATAATTTATACAGCATTAGTGTTACTAGACATAGACCTTACTGTGACATAGGTTTTGTCTGTGACATACACGCTACTAGACATAGAGCTTACTGTGACATAGGTCTTGTCTGTGATGTAAGCGGTGATGTGCTATTGGACGTTACTGTGAACACACTGTGACATAAGCTTCCTCTGTGACACAAGCTTCCCCTGTGACACGAAAGTGGTACGGGTGCTGAATGTGCCAGCATAGTAGTATTATTAAATAATAATTTCTTTAGATTAGTTATTGAAGCTTAAGTTTAAGAATGATATAAAAGGTACCCTTTACGTTTTTGTGTAGTCGACAACACAATACTAATAACAGTAAATATAGTGCTTAAAATAATAAATGCACCTAGGTTGAACATAAAATAAAATATTAAATACAACAAATAGAGGAGATCAGATGATAAGTGGAGTTAGAGTAATTAACTGGGACGAGCAGATAAGTGAAGAAGGAGTTTTAAATAAGTGTGAACGGGAGTTTAGAATTTCAGAGTCAGATCAGAGTGAAACAAATAAATGGTTGTTGAATAATCCAGGAAAGGATCTACTTTTAGTGAAAGAGTGTGATAAGGGAGAGTGGACACTTAGGCTTTCGTTAATACCTGACGTATTAGAGCTTAACTGTGACACACACACTTTAATTCTTACATCATATTTTAGAATGAAGATATGAGTCATTTCCTTGGATTAGTTCCTAAAGAGATTCGTTTAAAAGTAATAAATAGCACATTTGAATTTGGAGGATTAGGTGGACCTCCACGTTTAACTCCGCTCATTTCGCTACTGCAAACATACCCAGATTTTGATATATTATATTTAGAAGAAGACGCAGAAGGCCGAAAAGCAAAAAGATACAGATTAACAGGAGCACAGACAGGTCCGGTAGTGCTGAGTCGTATGTGGATGGTTGACAACAATAGCGAATTTATGATAATACCTTTTGGACCAGACGGGAGAATAATTTTTCAGACCCTTGACAAAATCGTTACTCCTCTGATACTGACACCAGTGGAAAATTAATGTTTAACAAATATAAAGAGAAAAGACAGTTGTTGAAAATCGGCAGTGGTCATAAAGTACACAGCAAAAGAACCTTAGTTAAAAAGAGAGAGAAGAAACACAAGAATTCACATTATAAGTCAGGACAGAAGTGTGTGATGGGAAAGTTATTCTGCCGTAAAGGTGCGTGGCCAAAGCCAGCGACACCAGTAGATGCAATTATAGCCAAACATAAGGAAGATGAAAAGTACATCAGAAAGTGTATGATAAAATGGCATGACAGGACATCAGGAGATTTGCAATGGCCTAAAGAAGGAACCTTTAATGAAGAATGTTGTAAGGAAGTAAAAGAAATGCTCAGACACACCACTAAGGAAAAGGGTAGCAAAGGAAGAGTCAAATTAGGACAAAAATTAGAGATAGTACAGTGGTTCGAAAATGAAGGAAAGGAACAGGAAAGACAGAAACAAGTTGAAGAAGGGAAAAAGGATCAGAAGTCAGAAAAAAGTGAAGACAGGAAAGAAAAAGTTCAGAAAGCAAGGAAAGAACAAGCAAACTTAGAATTAGAGAGACCACCACCATACACTGAGGAACACATGCAACAGAGGGATGGAGGAATGTACCCACAACTGAAGCTGCAGGAACAAGACAAAGGAGCATGGGGATTTGAAGGACGAGTGACGGGACAAATTAAAGTGACGTCATGTGACTCTGAGTGGATGGATGGACAACTTGAAGAAACAGAACAAGAATCAATGACTCACAGACGAAGTGATGGCGACGAAAGGGAATGGAACAGAGAAAGAAAAACAGAATCACATGAGTCAAGAGAAACTAAAGAACTGCAGGGTAGAGGAAGAGAAATGAAAAGACTGAAAGAACAAAATGTGAAATTCCTGTCAGAAATACAGGGACTCAGAAATGAACAACAAGTCACGTCCAAAAGAAGGATGATGGAAAGCAACAAAAGGAAGCAGTCCCGGGAGAGATGGGAAGGGAAGAACATGCAAAGAGGAAACAGCATAAAGTCATATCCTGAACAATCATACACATCCCTTCATGAGTCTGACAAGGATGAAGCAGAAACTGAAGAAGAGGTAATCGAGATAGATCGACAAGAACCAGTAAAAAGAAAAGTTAAAGGGCACCTGATCATTGAATCTGAAAAAGAAGCAAGAAAGAGAACAGAAAGAAAAGAACAGACAAGCACACCACAATGTAACGATCAATACAGAAGAAGGTATAAATGGGAAGATGCCAGTGCACAGGAAGAGGATGATGACAGTGAAGCCCTTGATGAAGCAATCAGTCAAATAGAGAATCGAATTGACAAACGCATAAAAAACTCAGAAAAGAAAATGAAAAAAGCGGCAAAAGAGTTGTCTGCATCAAAGATGCCATCAAGCTGGAAGGTCCTCTCGTCCTGGCCTGATGAAGGAGGAAATAAAAAATACACCAGTTTTGATGAACCACACATGCGGCATGATGAAGAAGAAAATGAAAGATACAGTTTTAATGAACACATGCCAGACCTAGAAGACCACAATGAAGGTGGACAATTCCCACTTGTTGTTAAAGGAAGTAGGTACCAATATGTGCCATGGTCATTCATGGATATGACAGGCCTGGCAAATCAACTACCAGACTTGTGCAATGGAGCACAAAGATGGATAACACAGTTTGAAGAAAAAACCACTGGACACCTCCTAGCACTGGGAGATGTAAAAGCTATTCTAGCACAAACAATTGGGAAAGTCAAAACCACAGAAATTCTGGATGAAGCTAACCTGCATACATTAACAGGACAGAACAGAGGAGACACCCTAGCATTTGGGCCTCTCAGAAACAGGATATGGGATGCCCTGCGAAAAGCCTATCCCACCAAAATGGATCCAGGAAAACTGGAATCAGTAGCAATGAAAGAAGATGACAATGTTGTAAAATTCATCAATGACTTCCAGACAAAATGGAGAGAGGAAACTGGAGGCTCCTGGGACCAAACAGATACCAGTAAGAGCCTGTTCCGAATGATGCTGAAAAAGTGCATGCCTCAGGAAGTCCAAACAGCCCTTGAAGGGGTAGTGGGACTGAACACATTGCCATGGGAAACATTTCAAGCACACATTGTACACTATGTGGACCAACATCGAAAGAAGAAGAGGGAAGCTAAAGAGACTGCTGAGTCAATCGCAACCCAGTTACACAAAATACAACTGGGGGAATTCACAGCTGCAAAGAAAAAGGAAAAAGAGAAAGGGAAAGGTCAAGTCCAAGCAGCAGTAATGGTTCCTGAAAATCCGATAACACCGCCTCCTGCTGGACCAGTGCAGCAAATACCACAACCAGCAGCAGTCAATGCCCCTCCAACGTATGTGCACCCTGGAAACCAACAAGGACAAAACCCACCCATGAGGTGGCAAGGACAGGGCCCCAGGCCTTATGGAGGCAGGGGACAAAGGGGACCATTCCAACAGCAACCAAGGAGACAACAATTCAGAATGAATGCCCCAGGGCAAATGGGCCCAAATACTCAAGACATGCAGTGTTGGCAGTGTGGAGGAGCAGGACACATTAGAAGAAATTGTCCACAAATGTCATGGGCTCAAAATGGACCCCAACCTCAGGGGCCATATGGAGCAGCACAAGCACCTCGAGGGAATATGGGACCTCCTGGCCCCAGACAACCTCCTGGACCATGGACACAAGGACAGCCCCAGAATCAGTGGGCAGGTCCCTGGATGGGACCACAGAACTGGAATTGACGAGGCCCAGAGGAGCCAGAGGGGGAGCAGATGCAGTACGTCTCAACACTGCATCCACAACAAGAACCAACTGTAATGGTGTCTATAAATAATTCACAACCAATTCCATTTATGATTGACACAGGTGCTACATACTCATGTATAGGACGTGAAGGCTCACAGCTCCCTCTCTCAAGCAATACGATAAAAACCACAGGCTTCTCGGGACATTCACAGATATTGCATTTTACAGAGCCCCAAATAATAACACTAGAAGACACCACTATAACAGCACCTTTACTATTCTCGCCTATTACTCCAGTCAATTTACTGGGAAGAGATTTGTTGTGCAAACTTAAAGCAAAAATTCAATGTAATACTAAAGGACTGTATGTAACAATGGGACAGTTCTTACAGATTACCAGAAAACCTGACAACAAACAAGATACAGTATACTGGCTATTGTGTTCTGGTAAAGGAGCTCAACAAGCACAGAATCTATGGGAAGAATGGATTATGCAACGACGACCAGATTGCAAAAGAGCAACCTTACCGCTACACTGTACTATGTACTATGACCAAGGAAGTCAAGATGAAGAATATGCACAATTGTGGTCAGATGTGATTGAAAACACAGTCATTGATGTGGCACTAGGAGATATAATTGTAGGCGCTCCAGGAGCAGCCATTACTGTGCACCTGACTGAACGAATGGAACATTGGCATCAAGTACCTAACACAGCACCTCACATTTCCTTATTAGTGGGGGAAAACGCACAATCCAAAGAATTAGGACTGATGGTCAAACAAGCAGTTGAAGTAACTGATTGGGAACAAACCTCTGACCCTTCTGTACATATTTCACATGATCAGAGATTTTTGAAAATAACATTTTCAGGAACAGATAGAATGAGGGCAAAACACACAGAGATAGATGGGAACATGACGTTGTCAACACACCCTCAGAGGGGGATGTGTAACATGCCGTTGTCATCGCACACACAAATGCCAGTTAAGATGTCAGGGCAGATAGATGAAAAAGAATTAGCATTAGAAGAAGAAACACTTAAAACAATCCCAGAGAAACTATGGACAAGACACTCCACAGATGTAGGATTAGTTAAGTCTGGAGGACAAGCCTTAGTAAAAATAAGACCAAATGCAAAATTGCCTTATCAAAGACAATATCCACTGACACCCCAAGCTATAGCAGGAATCAAACCTACTATAGATGGGTTATTAGAAGCTGGAGTATTAATACCCACTAAGAGTCCTTGTAATACTCCTATATTTCCTGTCAGGAAGCCCAACTCAGATAAATGGAGACTCGTGCACGATTTACGAGCCATAAACCAAATTGTAGAAGCAGAATTGCCTATAGTGCCTGATCCACACACCCTACTGTCTAATATACCAGAAGACACTCAGTGGTACACTGTCATAGATTTATGTTCAGCATTTTTTAGTATTCCACTACATCCAGAATCACAACACTTGTTTGCTTTTACATACGAGGGACAGCAGCTGTCTTACAGTCGCTTACCGCAGGGATACTGCGAAAGTCCATCAATATTTAACCGAGTACTAACACAAGATCTAGCCTCGATAAATATCAAGAGTACTTTGATCCAATACTGTGATGATTTGCTGATTTGTAGTCCAACTAGAGAACAATGTGAAGCAGATTCGTTAAGAGTCTTGACAGTACTAGCAGAAAATGGACATAAAGTTAGTAGAGAAAAGTTACAGTTCTGTAGACAAGAAGTAGAGTATCTAGGTAGAGTATTGAAAGGAACATCTAAGCACATATCTCCAGAACATATAGAAGCAATAGCAAAAGCCCCTAAACCACGAACTGTAAAAGAGATGCTATCCTTTCTAGGCATGGTAGGATTTAGCAGAGACTGGATATGTGACTTTGCATTAAAAACAGCACCTTTAAGAGCACTAATCAAAGCAGCTGGACAGACCAAAAATAGTGCAGTGTTAGAATGGACACCTGAAGCACTAGAAGCTTTTGAACAGCTAAAAAGAGAACTCTGTACAGCCCCAGCACTTGCTAGTCCAGAGTACAACAAACCATTCCACCTGTATGTCTCAGAGCGAGGTGGATTTGCCACAGGGGTTCTGACCCAACAACAAGGTCCTAGCAAACAACCAATTGCATATTATAGTACAGCGCTTGATAATATTGAAAAAGGCATGCCTCCCTGTTATCGAGGGGTGGCAGCCGCAGCATTTGCTTATGAGAAAGCAACATCAATTACTATGGGACATCCAGTAACGCTGTACACCACCCACGCATTACACGCACTCCTGACCAGTCCATCGTTTGTAATTACAAATGCTAGAAGAACAGGATACGATGTAATACTCTCTGCACCTGAATTAACTATACGCAGGTGTCAGACAGTAAATCCAGCAGATCGTATAATGACCCCAGCAGAGGGAGATCCCCACGATTGTCATCTAGTGTCAGCAGAATATCTAAAGACACGCCAAGATTTAGAGAACCAACCTCTGTCACATCCAGATTGTATATTCTTTGTAGATGGGTCATGTTTTAGAGATGGGGACAGTAATAAAGCGGGCTATGCAATAGTAACACCCACTTTAGATGGAGAAACATTTAAAATTGCACAAGCAGAACATGTGCCACAACCATGTTCTGCCCAGTTAGCTGAATTAGTCGCTTTGACAGGCGCCTGTAAACTAGCAGAAGGGAAAGCATGTACAATATACACCGATTCAGCTTATGCATATGGAATATGCCATTTGTATGGCCCCATATGGGCACAAAGAGGTTACAAAAGAGCTGATGGAACACCAGTAGTACATGGAGAAGCAATATCAGAATTGTTAGATGCAATCAAATTACCATCAAGACTAGCCATAGTTAAATGTGCAGCACATAAAAAAGATGGCACTTTTGTTAGTAACGGAAATGAAGCAGCAGATGAAGCAGCAAAGAAAGCAGCAGTAAATCAGATAAATATGATGCCAGAAACAGCAGCACAACCAGAACCTAATCCGCAGGGAGATAATGAACCAAGTTCACCAGAATCGAGCACTGGTCCTGATGAAGAACCAGGTGCAAGTCCAGAGCCAGAAGAAAGATTTCTTATACCTGAAGACTATGCGCCTCCCACACCAGATTTAACCTCATTAGCAGACATGCAAGCAGCAGCATCAGGCGAAGAGATTCGTAAATGGATAAAAAGAGGAGCAACAAAAAATAATGATACTAATGTATGGCGAAGTGCAGATGGACGTTTTGTAGCACCACAAAATTTCCTTTTAACCCTGATAAAACAAGTTCATGGGAATGATCACGTAGCAAGAGGGGAAGTCATAAAAAGAATCCAAAAGGAATGGTGGTCGCCTTATTTAGGTCCAATGGTTCATCGAACATTATCACAGTTTTGCGACATCTGTGCTAGATTTAACATTAGAAAGCACTTCACATCACCGATAGGACATATCCCAGAGCCAGATGGGCCATTCAGGCATATAATGTTTGACTATGTAGACATGGGGGAACCTAGGATACAAGGAAAACGATACATCTTAGTGGTCGAAGATAGGTTTAGCAGATGGGTAGAAGCTGTAGCAACAGCTAGGGAAGATGCGACGGCAGTAGCAAAATTCTTGTGTAGAGAAGTGATACCAAGATTTGGAATTCCAGACACAATTAGTTCAGACAATGGAAAACACTTCACAAATAAGATAGTACAAAAAGTAACTCAGTGGTTGAACATCAAGCACAGATTTGGATGTGTGTATCATCCCCAATCTCAGGGGATGGTAGAGAGAGCGAATGGAGTTCTAAAAATGAAATTGGCTAAAATATGCGCAGATACAAATATGGATTGGTTTCAAGCCTTGCCGTTAGCCTTAATGGGCATGAGATCGCAAACTAACCGCAACACGCATCTAACCCCACATGAAATGCTTACTGGCAGACCTATGCTTACTTCTTTTACCCGCGGGCCCTATAAAGGCCCCACACTTGAACAACTGCAAACTGAACTTGATCATTATGTGAAACACTTATCTGAAATACACAAAGTTATTTTCCAACAGGTTAAGGGAGCTACAATACATGACAACACCAGACAGAGAGCAGCTGATCAAGCTGAGGACGCTGAGGCAGAGGACATAGACGAAAGAACTGTACTGCCTGGTGATTGGGTGTTTATCCGAGTGTTCAAAAGAAGGTGGAACCAAGCTAGAAGGGAAGGACCATACAAGGTGGTGTTGGCAACTCCAACTGCAGTAAAAGTTCAAGGTAAAGATGTATGGTACCATTTAAATCATTGCTGCAAGGCACCAAATCCGGACCAGGTAAGAGACAGGTTTCCGCAGGAGGACACCGAGTCTCCAAGAGCAGGACCCTCAGGTCTGCAATCAGATCCTCAGAGAGACGACGAAAGACCCAGACAACAAGCACCAGATCCATATGAACGTACTGAAAGTTTGCCGTGGATAGAACAGGAAGAAGAACAAGGCTACTGGCCAGAGTGGCCTCAAGAAGATATACAAGACTGGGAAGCTGAACTTGAAGAAGAAGAAGCAGAAGCAGAACAAGCAGGACCATCTCATAGAACAAGAGCCCAAGTTAGACAGCGAGAAGATAAACGCACTAAAATAGAAACAGCACGGAGACAGTTAGAAGCTGATACTGGCTCAGATACTGATTAAATTATTTAAACCAACTACAGTAGAAAGAACATACCCAACAAAAAACACCCCAAGAAATATATTGTGTAGATTATTTGGCCATAATCCCACGTGTCACCGTTGTGATCCTGATGGAGAAACCATCCTCTTATTACCGCCTAAAAAACAGAAGGAAATCTATGGAAATAACAATACTTCTTATGATCGGTTTGACTAGTAGTTGGGCCGTCAGAAGTGAAAGGAGCAAACCAAACTGGAACACTGAAGAGAGACAAATACGTTGCGTACTAGCTACAATAACTAGAGCAAGAATGGTAGCTGGTTTATCAATGTGGGAAAGAACAGGAAATTGGGAAGGAACTTATCAAATAGAGGTAGACAGGACACGACCCCAAGAAGATCAAGTGCGTATTTATGTAGAATTAGAGAAAACCCCTAGATCAAAAATGAAGATTGCGTTAGATGGATTGATTGAGGCAATACCAACATCCAATCAATGGTGCGCATTTAATAAGTCAGCAAGCGGCAAAATACGAGGTGTATGCCTAGCATATCCATATTTACGTGGATGTACGGCAAAAGTACCAGGCCAACCTAGCGTATCAGATGATGAGTCAGCAACTTATGTAACGGTAATTCCAGAAATAATAAAACAGGTACCTGGAAACAAAAAAGAATCTGACCAAACATGGAAAAATGATATGTTCTACCAATGGATGAGATTCACAGCTGAGTCTTTAACAAATAAGGACTGCATCGTATGTCATGACAGAAGTCATAAGCCCCCAAGAGTGGCGATAACACAAGGGACAAAGGAATGTATAGATGATCCAGAATATAGTGAATCACGATTATGCCCTATCAGCTGTCTTTTACATTCAGCTGCAATAGATTATGGTCCAGAATGGATGCAGAATATAAGCAAATGCACATATCATCCTGTAGAAACCATAGATGCTGTCCAACGAGAAATAACACCTGTGCAACAGACCTATCCTCTATGCATCTGTTCAGACGGAAGTATGGAAGTAGGAAATCTATCATTAAGCTGCAACGAAACACAGTCAGCAGCAGGTTTTTCCATAAAAATGAGACAGATATGTGACAATACAACAAGCAATATGTCATGCAGTGAGATAGTCAACGTACGACAACCAGACCTAAGATTAGGTACAACACCCTTAGCTGACATATTTTGGTACTGTGATGGAACCACAGTTAGACAAACTCTACCAAAGGACTGGAACGGATGCTGTGCTCCAGTATTACTAGAAGGAGAACTAATTGTAATAGGATTGCATGGTACGCAAAACAAAAGAAGCAAACGTGAGATAAAATTCTTGGACACAGTCGGTCAAGGGGAATTAAAGAAATGGGAAGAGTTTGATAAAGAGGGAGGAATAACAGTAAGTTGGGATGGAATTCCACTTGGCGTACCAACTGAACATGAGGTTATAAACAGAGTAGGAGGAGCATTCACGACAATCTTCCTCCCATGGGTTCAAATTTCTAAAAACGCAAGGTGGATAAACTTACTATGGTACAATCAACAGAGATTTTGGAATCACACTTTAAGTGTCTTAGGATTAGTACAAGAACAATTAGACAGAACAACAATAATGACCATGCAAAATAGATTCGCCCTGGACACTATGTTAGCACCTCAACGAGGAGTGTGCGCTTTAATTGGAGAAGACTGCTGTACATACATTCCAAGACATACAGGCCCTGATGGTAATATAACCAAAATACTAAGAGCCATGCGGAATCTGAGAGATGAACATGTTAGAGTCACCCAAGAAGTACAGAAAACTGCCGCGTGGACCACATGGTTCGACTGGCTTAATCCTTCTAATTGGTACGGACTACTTGTGAAACTAGGCACAATTGTTCTGATAGTGTTAGGAACCCTACTCATTGCATCTTGCTGCGTTATTCCCCTGGCAAGAGCAAGCATTCAAAAAATGGTAGGACAATATACAGTTGTTGTGGAATATCACGACCAGACGACACCATATGAGGATGAGGAAGAGGAGTCCATCTATATGCAAATGAAGTGAAAGAAGACCAACTACACTGCATAATGGACAATTGACTATATCCTTATTGATCACGTGTATATTGAAAATTTATCTAATGTAACAACATATTTTAATCCAACTTATTTAATCCATGTTTTAAGTAACCATATCAGAGAAAAAGTAGTATTAGTAGAAAAAGTATGTCTTCTATTTTGTGTTTTGTTTTTGTGTTTGTGTTTTGTTCTGCTATACACGTATGTATTGCAGGATGGAACTGGTACCTGACCCAAGGTGGATAGTTTCCTGCACCGTCTGCTGTAACGCATGGAACGAGGTTGCGGAAATGGCCCCGAAGAAAAAATGGGCAGAATTGAGACATGATCTCGTTGACTGGTATCCACAACGCACGATAGGGAACAAGGAGTTCATCACCAATGCCAACGTCTTGACAAAGGACTTCAAATGGATCAAAGCAAGGACACAGGAGACGTTCAACCTTGACATGAGCACAGGACTTCATCTGGTAACAACTTCATATCAGCTTGGGAGACATCTGAAGCTAGGCATCTACAGAGGTATTGGGATCGAAGAGGATTGGGCTGCATATGATATTTGTGGGATAGTTGAATTTGACGATGTGTACATGGCAGCAACTAAGACCATAACCAAAGTAATGTTGGGGGATGACATCTTATGGAGAGATACACCAATATCCCTGCAACATGCGCTGGATGCTCTTCCAAAAGCCGATGAAGTGTGGTTAGACTTTTTGCGCTTAGAGACGGGCAGGATAAACCGAATTCCACTATCTCAGCTGGCGAGCTGTAAGGACCTGTATGTGATCGAATTCACAGACGAGGATCGTAAGACCTGGACTGAAGAGGGGTCTGAAAATCTTGACACACTATCTTTAACTTACAGGGACCCTAATGGACTGCTTAAATGGCTTTGATGGTTTTCAATGTTTGTCATATATGTATTATTATACAGGATGAGGTCCTGGTGATGTATACACTGTCGAGCACAAAAAAGCTGGCAAGGTGTGGAATTTTTCCTTCTGAATTGGCTGTACTGAAGGTTTTTTCGCCCACCTCTGGACTCATCATATTATAACCATTGCATGCTTATTATATTCTCATATATGTTTATGCTTATATTTACTCATTTTCAATAGTTTTTCCTAAATGGATGGTTTAGTGAGGGGGTAATATGTAAGGTTAGGTTGAATATGTAAGGTTGTAAGGTTTTGAAAGTTCTTTGAAAGTTCTACACTTTTAGGTTTCTTTTGCTTAAGCTTTAAGCTTTAATTTCATTTAAATTTAAGTAATATGTAAGACTTTATATGTAAGATTTCTTTGAATTTGATTTTCTATGACTTTGATTTAAAATGATTTAAGATTATTCTTTAGTAGTAAGGTTCTTTAAAGGTTCTTTAAGATTGATTTTTGAAAAGATACCATAATTTTGATGAAAAGTTACTAGTTCAAGGTTTATTTCTTAGTTTTTTCCTATTCTATAAGGATTAATATTGATGTGTAAGGTTTATTTCTTGTTTCTGTAGTAATATATAAGGTTATGGTTCATAAGTTAAGCATTGTTTAAATTCTGTTAATGTTCATAAGTTAGTGAGTAAGCATTATTATCTCTTTACTTTTCTTTATGCTCTTTTATGTGACTTAAAAGTCACAGAGGGGGAAATATGTAAGCATATTTTAATTACATATATTTGTGCATGCAGTAATATTACAGAAAACTATTAATTTTATCTTATTGATGTAAGATGAAGTGAGCAGAGTTGAGCCAAGGACAATGTGATGTCATAGTATCAAAGACACCATGTGACGTTCAGTATACAGTATGTACCCAACAAACCTTAGACTGGCAGCCATCTTAGAGATCTCATAGTAACCCTAGAAACGACACCAGATCAGCAGATATGACATAGCCCCAGACATGGGATGATCTTAACTGTGATGTAACAGGCATTGGCTACTTAACTGTGATGTAACAGGTATTGGATACACAAGCAACCTGTCAAATTAAATAACCAAAAACACACACACAGTGATCTGAATAATAAGTTTAATAAAGTAATAGACACAAAATAGTATGTGTATCTACATAGTGAATATTGTACAATACAAAGTATTAGGCCCAACATAAAAAGTATAAAAAACACACAGGGCCTGGGTAAGCATCAGAAGCAAAATAAAATGCATAAGAAGTCAATTAGCAAAACCTCCTGTGAGGAAAGACAACACTAATTTAAAAATCAGTGAAAGGAAATAGAAACAGAAACGCCGCGATTTGGATTTGGCACAAGTGCAGAAGCAAAATCTGTTTGGGTACCAACAGACACTTTAACATCGGTCTGGGTGCCAACACTTACGTGACAAACAGGTCTTAAGACCAGTGGAGCTGGCGTTGTAGATTCAGGCCGTACAGGCCTAAAAGAAAATGGATAAGGGCTATCCGCACGTGGCCTCTTAGAAGGACCCGGTTTGGGATCAACATCCTTGGAAAAAGTGAGACCTGTCTCCTCTAGGAACTGCAGTAACGAAGCAGATGGCTCGGGCTCATCCTCAGTAAAACTCACCGAGGCCCGGTCCATGACAGGTTCAGTAGGAGTATAGTCAGTAGGACTGTGAGCCGGACTGCTCTGGCTGTCCGAGTCGTCCAAAGCGACGTGGTGATCATTCGTGCAGACGCGATTAGCTATAAGAATAAAAATAGAGGATAAAAACAGGTAAATACAATAAAAGTTACAAACTTAGACAAATAATTAAAATAATATGAAAAAGATGCTTACCCATGGCCTGTCTCTTGAAAACTGTAGAGTAAAGCGGAAGTACCAAGAATTTATAGCAGACATAAGCGCCACCCCAATATTTTTTAAGTTGAACAACAAAAGTGAAAAGATAATGGAAACTAATTTGAAAGGAAAATAAGTTATATTGGAAGCAAAATTCGGTGAAAGATGGAGTCAGATAACGAGGTATATGACGTATAATGAAAATGTAATTTTATTGGTTGAAAAATTTGATAAGGAACTAGAAAAAATAATTGGCAAATGAGGGGGCCAGATGAGTGTCCCGCCCCCTGTAAAACTGTATAAAAGAAGGCACCGATGTCACAGTAGGTCAGTCTGTTCTTGGTGATGCTCTGGGTCACATCTTAGGCATTGTCAGGACTGGCTCACTTTGTTTTATTGTTGCAATAAAACTTATCCTTACTTCATCTAGATCTACATGGAATCCAGAGTCTTTCTTTGATTTCTTTATTCAAGTTACAGTATTTGTTTAATGTTTTAAATTAGGGCAACTTCGGTGTGGGGAGAATAAAAAATCCACCACACATGTAACCGCCGTTCTCCATCGACTGAGGGAACATGGGCTCTATGTGAAGGCGGAGAAGTGTGAATTTCATAAAACAGAAGTTGCATTTCTGGGCTATCGCATAGGGCCACTGGGGGTCAGGATGGACACAGCCAAGGTCAGAGCGGTGCTCCAATGGCCGGAGCCAACAACAGTGAAGGCGCTACAAAGCTTCCTCGGGTTTGCCAATTTTTACAGGCGCTTTATTAGGGGCTATAGTACACTGGCAGCACCGCTCACTAGTTTACTAAAGGGTAAACCGCGCAAGTTACAACAGTTTACGCTGGACGCGCGCGTGGCGTTTCAGCGCCTAAAACAATCTTTTACATCAGCGCCTATACTAAAACTGCCCGACCCTAACAAGCCCTTCGTAGTAGAGGTCGATGCGTCGGAGGTAGGACTCGGAGCGGTGCTGTCACAGCGCCATGGCCACCCGGAGAAGTTATTCCCCTGTGCTTTTTTCTCGCGAAAACTGACACCTGCTGAATGCAACTATGATATCGGAAATCGCGAACTGCTTGCAATAAAGGCGGCGTTAGAGGAGTGGAGGCATTGGTTGGAAGGGTCGGAACATCCATTCACGGTACTCACAGATCATAAGAACTTGGAGTACCTCCAACAAGCAAAAAGACTAAACCCCCGACAAGCCCGCTGGGCACTGTTTTTCACTCGGTTCCGTTTTAGTATTACTTATCGCCCCGGCTCGAAGAACTTAAAGGCGGACGCGTTATCCCGCTATTTTGCGACGCAGGACCGACCCCAGGTGCCTGAACCCATTTTGCCCCCGTCGCTCGTGGTGGCACCGATCACGTGGGACCTCGATGCGGAGATAGCCCGGGCGACACGGTCAGAACCCGTGCCGCCGGGCTGTCCTCCGAATCGAACCTACGTGCCGGAGTCACTTCGTGAACGAGTGATCGTGGAGGCACATACAAACTTATCATCAGGACATCCCGGCGAACAAAAAACACGTCAACTACTAGAACCTCGGTTCTGGTGGCCAAAATTGCGGGACACAGTGAAAACAGTCGTTTCGTCTTGTGCTACCTGTGCAACCACCAAAAGCCCTCGAGGGTTGCCAGTTGGAAAATTAATACCCTTACCTACACCTAACAGACCGTGGTCCCACCTAGCGGTGGATTTTGTGACGGACCTGCCAGTGTCTAAAGGGTACACGACCGTCCTGGTAGTTGTAGACCGCTTCTCAAAGGGTTGCCGGTTTATTCCGTTCTGCGCCCTCCCAACCGCCTTCCAGGTGACGGAAACCCTATTCAACAATGTGTTTCGCTACTACGGCATACCGGAGGATATTGTTTCCGATCGTGGTCCCCAATTTATCGCAAAAGTCTGGAAAGCTTTTTTTCAGAAATTGGGGACCACTGTTAGTCTAACGTCAGGCTATCACCCGGAGTCTAATGGGCAGGCAGAGCGGACTGTCCAGGATCTCGGGACATTCCTCCGCGCATATTGTAGTAGTCGGCAACATGAATGGGCAGACTGTTTATTCTGGGCGGAATATGCGCGAAACTCACTAAGACACTCCTCAACCGGCCTAACGCCGTTCCAATGTGTGCTCGGACATCAACCACCGCTATGTCCCTGGGATGCCACTCCCACCAATATTCCCATGGTGGATGAGTGGTTTAAAAAAGCGGAAAAAGTATGGGAGGGGGCGCATGCCAGTATCTCCCAAGCAGTTCGCCGGTTCAAAAGTTTCGCCGATAGGCGGCGACGGGAAAGTCCTCCGCTCCAGGTAGGAGATCGGGTTTGGCTCTCGACAAAGGACCTCTCTCTCAACCTCCCCTGCCGTAAGCTTTCCCCCAGATTCATCGGTCCCTTTCCTATAATCTCCCAAATCAACCCTGTTTCTTTCAAATTGCAACTCCCTTCACACATGCGCATTAATCCTGTCTTTCACATCTCTCTTCTCAGGCCAGTAATGCGGGGGCCACTAGACAGAGGTGTCGTAGACCCATCACTCCCTGGGGCTGTGGAGATTGAGGGCGCCCCAGCATTTAGAGTCCAGCAACTGCTGGACTCCCGAAGGCGAGGGGGCTCCCTTCAGTATCTAGTAGAGTGGGAGGGGTATGGGCCGGAGGAACGCAGCTGGGTCCCGGCAAAGGACATCCTAAGCCCGGAACTCATATTCGAGTTTCATCAAGCTAGACCGGATCGTCCTGCGCCACGACCTCCAGGCCGACCCGCTCGCCGGCAATTCCATCAGGCCGGTGGGTCCCAGACCCCTTCGGTACCTAGCGGGGAGCGCCCACCTCTCTTTCAGGAAGCCGGCCCTGGGAGGGGGGGTAATGTAACATCCGATCTGCATCAGCCCCGGAGATCAAGTTCACCGGATTACTGAGCCGTAGTCTTTGTCTCCCCCTAGTGTGTCTGCGTATGTCACTGTCAGTCATCAACACCAGAGTGAATTCACCTGTCTACCCTTGTGTGTCTCACTATTTAACCCAGCCGAACCCACACCACATTGTCTGGTCACCGTTGTGCACACCCCTGTATGTTTAAACTGTATGTTCTCTCTCTCTCTCTCTATCCCAGGTTTAAGACGGTATCTGCAGGCGAAGTAGCGAAAGCGAGACGGCTTTCGCGTCCGGACGGATTTCGGTTCCGTGGCAAATTCTACGTGTCTTTCAAGGTTAAGACTTCAAGTGAAGTCAGTGTTTTATTTGTGTTTCCGCCTGCAGACCGTCCCTGGGGAAGGACCCTTGGGGTCATTATCATTTATATAAGATTTCTGTTGTTCAAGTCAAAACGGGACTTTCAATAAAAAGATATATTTCCTGCACCTGCGTTCTCCCGTGTGTATGTTTCCCGAAGACAGACATGACACGCTGGGGGGATTGGAAGGTGAGTGAGAATACTCATTTACAAGACAAAAGACGGTCAGAGGCAGCGCCGTTCTAGACCAGACAACACGGGGTGGGGGGAGGGGGCATCATGTTCGAGCACTGTTTTTACCTGGCCTTACTGTATAGTAACAGTATTGTATTTGCTGAATTGTGTTGAGGCACGCAAACCCCCAGACCACAATAATATATAATTATATAATAAAATATCCTTAATCCAGATTTTATCAATGACATAACATTTATCTAAGCTGGATGGTCAAATTCTCAAAAACGTTTAACCTAAAGTAAGACTTAACACACTATAACTAAAATATTTACAAAACTGAAAGGTTGTCTTATGAATAATAAAAAATACAAACTAAATTAAAACAGATGGGCTGTTGAACAGATCATAATATGTTTTATGTTTTCTGATTATAAATGATATATGGGTTGATTTTAGAAAGGCTAAATCAAATAGCTAGTTTTGGTAATGTCAGTCCAGTAACTATACTATGTAAAAGTAATTATAATATGAATTAATTAAGGGCAGGACCTAACCTAATGTTAATAATTTACACCATGATAACATTAGTATTCATGTTTTTGTATTTTTGTATTAACATTTTAAATGTTCAAATGAACGTTTCAGAGTATATAATTTGTCGTGTCATCTGTGATTGAGACCCATGAGTTAAATTGAAATATTTTTTATAGGTAGTAAGCCAGGTTTTAGTAACCTGCTTTAGTAATGGGCTCTAAAAGACAATGGAACATTACAGAACGTGCGAGTTGACGCCCATGCACAGATTAAAATGTTCATTTGAATTAAAATGACACACGCATGTCTGTGTGTGTGTATATATATATATATATATATATATATATATATATATATATATATATACCCTAAAAAATGCTGGGTTAAAAACAATCTGGGTTGTTTTTAACCCAGCTGCTGGGTAAATATAGGACTAACTAAATGCTGGGTTAATTTAACCCAGCAAGATGGGTTAAATATTCAATCCAAATGCTAGGTCATATTTAACTATAATGCTGGGTTAATTCTACCACATAAATGGTTCAAATGTTCTACCCATATGTTTGGGGTTTGTTGGTTCATTTTAACTGGAATGTTGGGTTAATTCTACCTCACAAATAGGTTATTATTATTTTCATGTTTTACAGTGAATCTGTAAAAAAAACACCCATGTCTATTAAACAGTTAAATTATTTTGATATACTTGCCTATTACAAAAAAACATACATATATGCAATAAACACCATCCTATTACATGTTCTTAGAAAAAAATATTTATTTTTCAAAAGCACAAGAACAGATCATCAACAGCGACATCATTACTATACTATCATTGATAAGGGCGGGATGGAGTAATTGCACAAATAGACTGAGGCAGCTTCTACAGAGCAGGATCTCTCTGTGACTTCAGATATCTTTTCTGAAGAACAAAACTATCCAGCTATTTTTTTTTTGGTTTGGTTAGATTAATTCTGAACTCGCTTCCGTGAAACTATCGCTAAAACAATGTACTGAGCCCTCCTGAGGATATAAAGCTTTATTATTGTGTTTGAATAAATATTCAGATCTACCACAGCAGGTAATAAGCTATGGTGTGTCATAAGCGAAGCAAACACCACGATTATGCCTCGTTTCGTTCGACAGGAACGTGGTTCACTATTATAAACCTGTGGAATGTTTCACTGTTTATGCTCACATAAGAGGAACAAAAGCTCAATGAGGACTAAACCAATGATTTCGGTAACTCCACTGAGTGTAACATCTGCATAGTGACACTGAACATCTTCACTTTTCCGTTTACCTCTGAAAAAAAAGCTGTATTTTGTTTGTTTATATTTAGAGTTTTTATAGTAGTAAGAGAGAGTTATAGTTTGGTCTGTAATGTTCTTCGCACCCTTGTAGAGAATAAATAAATGAATAACACCTTCATATCCCCTCTCAAGAGTGTCATAGTCCATTGTTAGTTTTAATGAACTGGCTGAAACTAATTATCACTACATAAGTACCCTAACACCATTGATCATGAGTCTCAGCTGAACCTAATTCTATACTTGTAACAGAAAATGTAGATGCAGATTCCAAATGTGTATTTATATAATAGATAGATAGATAGATAGATAGATGTGTGTGTGTGTGTAGGCTCTACGTAGGGGCAAGAGAGGGCAGCGCACCCTTAAATGTCTGCACATGTTAATATATTCCTAAAATGTATATATTACAAGTTGATAAACTGATCTGCGGTAGCGGAAAAATCCGCTGAAATAGGACAGACACACTAACCCGCACACACACACACGCGCGCACACACACACACAGACACACCTCCCTTGAGCCCTGCGTCTGTCGGATTTCAGCGGTCACGGAAAGACTTTGAAACAGTTTATATATGAATCTAAGCTTGAACTTATCAGCATTGTAAATATATAATACTTTTCAAATAAAATCGCTATTACTTTGACCCTGAAGTTTAGTTTAGCACACACAAAAAACAGAAAAGTCATTTCTGGTAAATCAACGGAATGTGTAGTTTATTTACAGTAATTCATTAAAAAATGAATATACATTGTACAGTACACGGTAAACACGAGAAAGATTACAAAATGAAAAAACAAACAGTGTCTACTTTATAAACAGCTTAGTATGTGCGTCGAGATGCTGAAATCCCTTGCATGTTTTTGCTTCCAAGTGGAGAGATATTTGACCGATAGCCTAGAACAAAAGATCTATAGGTGTGATCACAACCCCCTCCGACCGACCGTGCCATCAATCACTGACCACCTCAGAAGTTCCCTCCAATGTATGGCTGCAATACTTGTTTTGCAAGTATTTTTAACACCATTCAAAGGCTTCAAAGGGGCAGTTATCGGCTATGACACGTTGAAGGAGAACTTAATAGTTCTCAAAAATAGTGTAAATGTCTGCAACAATCACTAACCATTAAAATGTTTTTTTTTTGTAATTAAACACGAAAATATTAATTATATTTCCATATATATACATACACACACACACAAGGGCGTAGGTTTGCTACCTATTACTCCCTATAATAATGTAAACATTGCTAATTTATGTTTTGGAAAGAAACTTAAGTAATTATTTCATCTATATCTTTCATAAATCACACAACTAAAATATAATTAAACAGTTTATTCACCAGCATTACCAAATATTTGTGACATTCACAGTCTAGATCCAAGTTGTCTTTTTAATAAAAGTGCATTCAGCTAAATTTTGCATCCATAGAAAAAAACTGCACGGCACCAGGGCCTGAAATACTTGTTTTAAACAAAATTGTGTAAAATAATAAATAAATAAAATACAGCATTCATTTAGAAATAAAATGCAGCAGAAAATACTTTAAACAAACTGTAGAATAAACGTTAAAACGTAATAGCCCTCTGAAGCAGTGAAGTTGCAACTTTCAAATCAGCACTCTGGACTAGTGCACTTAAAAGTATGCCATTGAAACCTTAATGCATGAAAACATTTTAAGCTGAACATGTAAACACAACATGTAAACACTTGTAGTCAAGCCAAATCAAATGTTTTAAGATGATAACTTCATCTTTAAAGCTTGCACTTTTGGTGATAGCTTAATCCCATCAAGTTCTAGAAGAACTTTCTGAAAATAGCCTCTCCTTCAAGGATTATGGATACACCAACCGGTTCTTCCCCTTCAACAGCACGGACGACAAGGATTTTAAGAAGGTGTCACTTCGTCTGTCCCCCTGCATAAAATTTACAAGAAAATAAATCATTTATTTTGAGAAGCAAAAAAATCTGAATTGCTTCAACCTGTGCTGACTTCATTGAGAAAAAAATAATAATAAAAATAAATGATAATAAAAAAATGACCATCACTTCATATACTTCATATTGTTAAACTTGGGTTAAATTGCTTTATCTTGCATCAGTAAAACATGGCATGAGATGGCTTTACAGTGTCAGGAAATCCTATGATGAATGCTGAGTTTGTATTTAAAGGGTTAGTCCAAACATGAAAATTCGTTCAATAATTACTCATTTATATATACATTTGCATTTATATGCTTCTGTCCAATACAACAAACACTATATTCAAGGTATTAATAAATTGTATAATTAATAAGAAAACAATGCTTTACCAGGCAATCATCAAAGAGATCCTCTTCAGATTCACGTCTCATCTTTACACTTTGTTTCTGTGAAAATATTTACATTGTATCATTACATAATCTTTTATTCGTACAACTACATTTAGGCATTTCTTCATCTTTTGTAAGTTTGCCTTTATCCAAAGCAAATTACAAAAGAGGAAGGCGTCAAGCAGTGCTACTAACACAAAGTTTCTGACACCGTTAGAAAATACAAGATAGAACAGTGAGGGATTAAGGAAAAAGTGAGAAGCAAGAATCATGTGTGCAAAGATTAGTCATGTAGGGTCACAGGATGACTCGACTTATTTTTATTGTCTGCAATGCGATTTAGACAAATTAGAACTGCGGTAAAGCCAGCCGCGGTTCAGAAGAACACGGTCAAGCCAGCCGCGATTGATTTTAGTGTGCGCACATATTACAGTGATTACGGTAGTTTCATGACCGACACAGAGACAACGCGCTTTCAGAGCGCTTTTCATTTAGACGCCCAGGACTGAGAGATAATACAACATGCTCGTCAATTTTTACTTGCTTATTTATTTGCATTTCTGCTTTAATATCCGTGTTATTTATTGGTGACTTTGACGGTTGTCTGTTACAATATTTTTCTTAAATATTCACCATTCAAATAATTGTTTTATGTAGATAAGTTACAGCAGAATTCGTAGAAAACAGACAAAATAATGTATTTAGTCTTTCTAAATACCAGAATTGATTTTTATTTTGTTTTACTGTTCAAAAGTAGCAGTTATTCTTCAATGAATGTTTTCTATAATGAGGATTAACGTCTGCTTTGGAAGAGAGGTCAAATAAATAAATGTTCACAATGGGGAAAAAAAGTTAAATAAAATGCCTTTATTTCACTTCAGAGACCTATGAAAAAATAAATTCTAGTAAGTATAAAACGCCATGGTCAGTTTTTATCCCATATAATGTACACACATTATATGATAAAAAAAAAAGTAGAAAAAAACAATGATCAGTTCTTATTCAGGACGTCCCATACTATATACACACCACATATGAAACTATTTTACTGCAGCATTTTTGAGATATTGGACATTATTACACTTTAAAGGGGTATAAAGACCCCATTTCTAATAAGTAGAAAAAAAACAATGATCAGTTCTTATTCAGGACGTCCCATACTATATACACACCACATATGAAACTATTTTACTGCAGCATTTTTCAGATATGGGGCATTCTCTCTGTGTTGTTCATGAAACTACCGTAATCGCTGTAATATGCGCGCGCACTAAAATCAATCGCGGCTGGCTTGACCGTGTTTTTCTGAACCGCGGCTGGCTTTACCGCAGTAAATTAGAGCTGCTGTCAATACTGTATGAACATATGTACAGGTTCTTTACTCGTAACTCATTAATAAAGTCCGGCTTCAGAAAAAAAACGTTTATTGCTAGTGCTCTTTTACCATTTAATGCTTTAACACACACGACTCAGTTTGTTCAGAAATGGCATCTAACTGGCGAGGCTTTGTCTCTGAACACGCCGTTTTCACTCGGGGTGGGGGTAAGAAACACACATCTCGGTGTATTAATCCGCGCGCTCGGTTCGTTATTATTTTATTTATTTATTTACCACAGGACCCATGGGGGCTCCGTAGGTTCAGGTTTTTACACGAAAACGGTGTTTTGTGAATCTCCACACTATTAAAAACTGAAATTGCTAATTGTACGTCCTGAGATTAAGATGAACATTAATTGGGAGTCATGAAAGCGAGAATCACATCCAAAAAAGAAAGCTAAACTTACCTCGAACACGACAAACTCAAGCTCCAGCCATGCCGTGTTGTACCTCCGTGATGATCCACATCCGACTGATCCACAGCGCCGGCACAGCGACTCCAAACACGCATGCGCAGTTTAATTTGCACACATTTTCGGCTTCAGTAGACACACAATACTTCAGACTGAAACACGACTGCCCCCTACAGGTAATGAAGGGCATGTTCACAGCTTCCCGCACGCAGCCGCGCAAAGCCGCGGCAAGTCACGGGATCCCTTTTCTCGAAACGCAGGTTTTTAATGGCGACATCTGTACATGAATGTTAAAATCTCCTACTATCAACACTTTGTCAGAGTTAACCAATAGGTCTGATAGCAGATGTCCAAATTCTTTAAGAAAATCGCCATATGGCCCCGGGGGTCGGTACACGGTGGCCAGGGTAAAATATAGCAAGGGTTTATTACGTATTTCATTTAGTGCAACATTAATGATAAGCACTTCAAATGAATTAAACCTGGGCCTTATTTTCTGAGTAACAGTGAGTACATCATTGTAGATAGTGGCGACACCACCACCGCGACCAATTAGACGGGGCTCGTGCTTATAGAAATATCCTGACGGAGTAGACTCATTCAGACCAAAATATTCATTTGGTTTAAGCCAGGTTTCGGTGAGACAGAGTGCATCAAGGCAATAATCTGAGATAATTTCATTAACAATAAGTGCTTTAGGCGCAAGGGATCTAATGTTGAGTAGTCCAAACTTTAGAGGTGGATTTTGACTACTTATTTTGCCTTTTTCTGGTTTTATGGTTATCAGATTGTTTCGGGCAAATTTTACAAATTTATTCTTTTTTCTCAGTATTCGGGGAACAGACACAGTTTCTATAGGACAAGCTATGTGTGTGCATCTATCACTACGGTGAGTTGTGATGTGGCTAATATGTTTGGAATCTACAGTATGACTTACCGCCAGTCAGATGGTTCGTAGTGTCCTGGAGATGTTGTCAGAGAGGACCGTTGCTCCAGCTCTGCTAGGGTGTAGGCCATCGGTGTGATAGAGCCTAGGATGCTCCCAGAAAACATTCCAGTTATCAACAAAGCGTAATTTCTGTTGTCGACACCAAGATTGTAACCATTCATTAAAGGCAAATAATCTACTGAACTTCTCGATTCCTCGCTGAAATGTGGGAAGCGGTCCAGATACGATGATCCTTGTCATGGGTGATGTGCTGCGGACCTTCTCGACCAGGCTCCTGAAGTCCTTCTTTAGGATCTCCCTTTAGGGGGAGAGGTCCTCGCCCGGGGCTTGGCGTGCTTCTTCCGCTGCTGCTGTATCCAGGGTCCGTGGTATCCCGGCGCCGGGGTGTAGGAAAACTGGGCGGGCTGCGTCCTTGGTGTGTTGGACCTGGGCAGAGAAACACGCGGGGTTGAGGTTGTCGGAGAGATTGTGTCACGCCGAGAGTTTACCTGGGACAGGTGAGCGTCGGTCCGTGACGATTCCAGCGTGGCTTTCCGCTGCTGTAGCCGGGCCAGCTTCACCTGTAGCTCGCGGATCAGCTTCTCCACGGCCTCCAGCTCCAAATCCAGCGAGTGCAGCTCCAATGTCTCCTCACCTGCACTCAGAGGCAGAGTTACAACCGACATGGTGTCTAAACACGGAAAATAATCGGTGTGAAGAAGCGTAATCAAACTTTACAAACAAACGTGATAGCCGGGCTAACGGGCTAGCGATGCTAATGCCTGCTAAAAGCGGTGTGCTGCAAAACAATTAAAACTTAACGATATAACACGCGTTTCGAGTAAATATATTATAAGATACTTATCCGTTTTATGTACACTCTTCGTAAGGGGACGAAAAAGTTAAAAAATTGGTCAGTATGGCGGAGCTCGGAAAAAAGCAGCGTCTCAGCGTCCTTGTACAAGGGTTGCCAGACATTATGGCTGAATCCCAATTCTATTTTCTACCCCTTCCCCTACCCCTTGCCCCTTCCCCTTGTAACGAAGTGGAAAGGGGAAGGGTTTAACTATTTCCCCTAAGAAATGGGACACCACTACAACACTGTTATACGTCATCATATGTTGTCGCTCGTTCCTAATGTTATGTCAGAGGACATGCGCCGATATTTATCACACATTCCAATAAGAGAGAGATTACTCACTCCCAAAGTTTTTTTGTGCCGTATTTCGATTTTTAAAAAAGTTGCTCATTTTCACCACGAACACACATGAGCCTTCGGGTTTCCTCAGCCGTCCCTATACAGAATATAAATTACAAAACTGTGGTCACGTTGCAATAAGCAAGAATAGTGTAAGCACCGTTCATTTACATGTACACATGGCCGTAAGCAAAACAAACAATGCGTTATCAAATGCTCGACAAACTGCCGTGCTACTGAACTTTCATATTTGTTTGTAGCATGCAGTAAAGTGTATGTGACATAAAAATATATATTTGTAATATCGTGCATTCTGTGCTATCCGCTAGCAAACTTTAGCGATTTTTTTGCAAACGTTTCTTTACAGAACATCACCATAAACACAAACACAAGACTAAGGTAATATACATATAATGAAAACTTGTCATAAAAATCTTTATTAATGGCAAACATTACTTAACATTTATGGGTCTGCTTGCTTGAGTGAGCAGCCATGTTGAAATTTTCGCTTAGCCCTTCGTTTGAAGTGAGGTCCTGAAAAATCTTCGTTTGGAGGGCTATCTGGCCCTTCCCCATACCCCTCCAACCAAAAGAGAAATGAGACACCCCTACCCCTTCACGTGAACGCGCCAAACGGAGGGGTAGGGCTATGTGTAGGGGTAAGGGGTAGAAATGGGATTCAGCCTATATAGGGCAGACAAGATTATCCTCTGTCCCCCAGCAAGTAACCATTGCACTGTCGTGTAATGATTCAAGTGTACAATACAAATATATTGTAAAACATTGTATAGAGCAAAACATACCCTGCTGAAATGTCTAGCATAATGATGACTCGTGGAAAATTCTGGCATCATGCACAGATCCTGGCCATTTTGCATCATTAGTAACAGTGGCGGACTGGCCATCTGGAGTACCGGGAGTTTTCCCGGTGGGCCGCTGGCCAGTGTGGGCCATCCCAGTCAGTACGCAAATTTATAAAAAATTACGGAAACCCTATTGCATCACTTTCCTAATCATATGGATGAGTGCGTCGATTGCACGGGTGCCGCCGACAAAGAGCGTGTTTTTGCGGGAGAGAGAGGTTGATTTACGACAGCTGTTTACGAGAGTGTAGTCCAGTGCGGGAGATGCATTGTGGGTAATGAGGTCCGGTGTGTGTGAACGCGAATGCGAGATGTAAGCTGGAATATAGAGCCTGAGTTTTGTTTTATTTTCAGTAGTTTTTAGTTGGATTTAAGTGCAGCATCCACCCGAAAGGTTGTACCATAACCTGACAATACAGCAAATAAAAGAACAGGGGCACCGACCAGTTTGTCCTTCTCATCATTACACGAGCATCAATTAACGGGCTGTTACGCTGCTGCGAGCAACATTAAACATAAAGTGGATGTATTGCCCTCCCTCAATATAAATTAGACACCTTCACTTTTAATTTACGGAGGGTTGAGATATTGAGCTTTCTCGATGCAGCGAATTTCTTTGAGCAAATTAACAATAATTTTAATGAATGAAAAGGATAAAGAAGAAACTGTGGAGCTGAACGTTACACAAAAATAAGAAAAAACTTTAGAGTTAAATGCTGTGAAATGCTTCAAATGAACAGATTCTGCCTTTGGTGTGAAGTTCCGCAGGCTCTGATGGCTCTAACAGGGACAGCAGCCCACCACATCCCACATCATAATACATTGGCTCATTAAAGTGGAGATTCATTTTTAAAACCAAATACTAGTATACAAATATAACACAAACAAAAACATAAATAAAAAAGTATAACTGAACATATTTTGGGTCATGTTTGTTAAACAAAGAAACAAAGGAAAGAACAATAAGTTCATCATTCAAGTTATTCAGATCAATGTAAAGTTATTAAGTGCTATAACACCACCTGGCACAGTTTCATCCCAGTGAAACAATCTGACTACATGTGCAGTGCCATGGAAAAGCATTTGCCCCTTACTGATTATTTTTCTTTGCATATTTGTCATACTCGTATGGGTGGAATTTCACCTAAACACTTTATGAGGAAAAGACAGAGTGGCCTTTTTGTTTGTGAGATATCATGAACATTTCGCAGGGGGTATCATCGTGGTGCAGTGTAAGATCTACCACTCATCAGTGTAAGCTGTAAGTGCAGCAGGTCAGTGATGATGAACCAGTGTCTGCTGATGACCAACATCTCTCCCCTGATCTACCAGAGCCAAGTGAAAAGGATGACAATCAAACTGAACAGGTAAGCTGGAATAAAATCAGTAGCAGCATTAACTTGTGCTAGTAATTATTATGGTAGTCAATATTAATTAAAAATAACGTTCCTCAGCCTTATTTTGAATTAATATTGACTACCATAATAATTAAAACAAGTAACTAGTTTACTAGCGTGAGCTAATGCTGCTACTGATTTTATTTCAGCTTTCCTGTTCAGTTTTATTGCCATTCTTTTTAAAATATTGTCTTTATAGATTTATATGTTGTTTTTCTTGATGTTCTTTCCTTTGTTTCACTAATATGACCCAATATATGTTCAGTGATACTTCAAATAATATGTTTAAAAAGCACTGATTTCTGTATTGTGTTATATTTTTATACTTGTAACTGGTGTTAAAAATGTATCTCTACATTAATGAGCCAATGTACAGTGGGAGCCACGTCAAACAGCCGCCTGGAGCATGACGGCTCCATGGCAGGTTCATGAAGGGTTAATGGACGCTTCGTGCATGGAATGTGATCCCCCGCGATGATGCAGTTAACAATGCCCCGCCCCATAAACGCCCCCATGCGCTTTCTAAAAAGATGGTTGCAATGCCGTATATTTCCGCCAGATGGAGCATTGACTGGCACAGTTAACTGCAGTGTCCAGGAAACCCAATACCGTATCTTTGATATACAGACAGTTCTTGTATTGTCAACATAGTTTCATAAATAGATGACGTGGTAAAAAACAACAACAACAAACCGATTAATAAAACAGATTTGTTAAATCACTCAATACACAACCCATGATGATTATGCTATTTATTATTTAATAATGACTTAATAAAACTAGTTAGTGAAATATTTTTTAAGACATCCTGAAATAATCCTTAAAGACACGGTAACGTCTGTAATTTGTCTATACCGATCATTGTAGGTACGGAATACACACGCGGGCTATGTACAGTATTTTACATTACTGTGTATTTTACCTAGTTCCATTTAATATACTGATAGATAATATTTTGCTGCAAAGTAAAGCTCAAAATGTAACGTCTGCTTGGGATTGTTTTCGTTATATTTTTGATTATGTTTTCGCTGATTTTTTTTTTCACTGATAGTCAACAAGTGGCATAAGAAAGGCAATTAATGGCGTATGCAACCTGGAACAAATATCTGCCCATATGGATCAGTATTTCTTTAGTCATTTAATCATGCATAATGCTCCCCCGTCAAAAGATCTGATGGGGCATTAATCACTTATCACAACTGTGAATGGATGCGGCAGCAGAGACACATTAAATCCCCATAAACACTTGGAAACAATAGTAAAAAAGTTCCAGAGGGTTAGCGCCTGTTATACTAATGTATTTTTACTGATTTTTTACTGCTTATATTTCGTTTGGTTTCACGCAATTTCATGTTTGTGTGTGTGTGTGTGTGTGTGTGTGTGTGCGCGAGAGAGAGAGGATACTCTGACAAGACCAACTTCCGTGTGGCTCCCGTGGCGCAATCGGTTAGCGACACTTATAAAGCGGTCCAGGTGAAGCAATGCCGAGTTCGAGTCCAAAGCATCCGAGTCTAAAGCATCCAAAGCATTTTACTGCATATCGCACTGTGTATGTGACAAATCAAATGTTTATTTGAAAGTAAAGTTTAAAATGTAACTTCTGCTTTGGTTTGTTTTCGTTATATTTTTTATGTTTTCGCTGATAGTCAAATTGGCATAACAAATTGATTAATGGCGCATAATATCTGGAACAAATATCTGTCCATACGGATCAGTGTGTCTTTAGTCATTTAACCAGCATAATGTCCCACATCAAAGATCTGATGGGGCATAAATCACTTATCACAACGGTGAATAGATGCGGCAGCAGAGACAGATTTAATCCCCATAAACATTCACACTTGAAAACAAAACTAACAGAACTAAACAGTTCTAGAGTGTTAGTGCCTGTTATCACAGGACAGGAATCACCTACAGGATACTACTGTATTTTAACTGCTCATATTTTTTACCCTAGTTTCATTTGGTTTCATGCGATTTCATGTGTTATTTGTGTGTGTACAGTGTGTGTGTGTGTGTCGTGTGAGTGCGAGAGAACATTATTTAAATTTAACTCATGGGTCTCAATCACAGATGACACGACAAATTATATACTCTGAAACGTTCATTTGAACATTTAAAAATATATACAAAAACATAAATACTAATGTTAACATGGTGTAAATTATTAACATTAGGTTAGGTCCTGCCCTTAATTAATTCATATTATAATTACTTTTACATAGTATAGTTACTGGACTGACATGACCAAAACTAGCTATTTCATTTAGCCTTTCTAAAATCAATCCATCTATCATTTATAATCATAAAACATATTATGATCTGTTCAATAGCCCATCTGTTTTAATTTAGTTTGTATTTATTATTCATAAGACAACCTTTCAGTTTTGTAAATATTTTAGTTATAGTGTGTTAAGTCTTACTTTAGGTTAAACGTTTTTGAGAATTTGACCATCCAGATTAGATAAATGTTATGTCATTGATTGATAAAATCTGGATTAAGGCTATTTTATTTTATTTCTTTAATTTTTATTTTTTAGTTTCCCCCCTGAGGGATTGCCACCTTATTGTGGTCAGGGGGTTTGCGTGCCTCAACACAATTCAGCAAGGACAATACTGTTACTATAAGCCCAGGGAAAAACAGTGCTCGAACATGATGCCCCCTTCACATTTCTGACTGCGCCCCTCCCCCCCTGGTCTAGAACTGCCCTGCCTCTGACCGTCTTTTGTCTTGTAAATGAGTATTCTCACTCACCTTCCAATCCCCCCAGCGCACACACTCTGTTTGTTTGTCCTGTAAACTGTAACTTTGTTTGCTAGGGCACTTGGTTATACACAGTACTTTAATGTATGGAACACTTAACTTATTGGATTGGTTTAAATATCGCTTATTACCTTATTCAGCAAAATAAATTCATTATTAACGTATTGAAGTATTTAGTTAAGGACAAAAACAGACCCTGTGCTTGTGCTTAGAACTGCTGAACAGCCGTGTTCATAGGTTTAATCAATGATGGATGAATGGAGAGGTGTGTGTGTGTGTGTGTATATATATACACGCGCGCGCTCTCCTGAATTTCTCCGTTGGCTTTAACATGCGCACCCATCCCCCGCTAAAAACACACACACAGAGCAATTAACACCATGTCATACTCAGTATTCTCCATTGAAGTTTCTCACCTTCCACTCCTAAGTTTGTCGTTGCTCTTTTGGAGTTCTTAAAACCCAAAACATTTATTTATACTGAGAAAAAATTATTATGGGTCACATAATCACAAACACACATGATCAAGTGTTTAACTGTTTTAATTTGTTTCTATGACCAATAATTATTATTATTATGATTTTCAGCCCAACTCTTTGACTATTTAAAACAAAGTTGTGTCCCATTTTTGCCCATTGAAGTTGTTGGTTCAACTAAACGTTTTTTAAATACCCAAACAATCCCCAAAAATTAAAACACGCAAACATGACTTTAACAATTCAATTTATTCTTCCAAAACTAGTCAAAGTTAAAACAGTAATTTGTATAAAACAGGTGAATACATGTTGTCTTTTTGCTTAAAGTTCATTAAACAACCCGGATACACCAGCTGCTTATAAGTCTCTATCTGTAGTCCTTTTATATTAAAATATCAATTTTTCAAATATCAAAACTATTAAACATGGAACAGTTGAAGTCTTTGTTTCCCCAAAGTACTGTATCAGACATTTAGCAGTTCTATGTTCAGAATATACAGTAGACCTGACCAAACATCATTTTTAAGCTGTCGGACTGTGACGTCATCCCTCCTACAGCTCCCTCAACAGCTTGTTCAGGCTCCTCCAGTCCTGTAGCTCCAAAAGTCCAGCCGTCAGCCGTCCCAATCCTCCACAGCGAAGCTCTGCTTAAAGACAACAGGAGAATTTAGTGAAGACAAAGACAAATAAACTTCACAGAACATATAGTTCTAATAAAAATAATATATATTAATAAACCTATTTACCACAGAGGGTGTAAAATACTGTTTTGGGGATTCTGGAATGTAAATAAACTGTGCTAATGTTAACCAGTGAACAGTGTTAGTGTTAACCAGTGACTGTCTGTATTATCGTCTGAATTAAATTAACCGAGAATTTACTTAATGTGCTTCTCATACAAATAAGTTAAGCGATATAACACTCCTATTTGAGCATTAGTTCATCCCTGAGGCCAAACTATAACTTACTGAAGCCCCTCATACCCCCCCCCCCCACACACACACACCTCCCCCCTCCTCCTCCTTAACTGAAAAACACTTCAGTGTTTTTATTCAGCTCGTTAACTAAGCGCTCGCGCTACCGCAGAAAGTCACGACCAAAGTGTATAAAATATAAACCGGGTTATGAGCGTTACTAGCTCCTGTACAGCTACCCTCAGTCTGTGTCCCTCATCAACTGCATCACATTATATTACAGTCACAGAAATAACCTGCAGATTAACTCTTAACCAAAGAATAAATAACCGCTGAATTTATCCAGACAGCACGCGGTGAGATTCTCTCAGTATTTACAGAGAGCACAAACACTCTTCATCGGGTAGTGCAGCTCTTGTAATAGGGACATTAATAGTATTTTTGAAGCTTGAGCATGTTTTTGAGTTAAAGTGGAGTGACATTGTGAGTGTGTGACACTGACAGTAAGCTGTAATATTAACTCCAGACTTGGTAAACAGATCATTAAGTTCTCTAAAGTCACATCTGACCACTGCTGGTGCTGCCAGTGATATTTAAAACGGCCAATAAAAACTAAACTGGGAAATAAACTGTAAACTACCCCAAACACATTTTATAAAATAAAACATCACTTACCACGAACAGTCCGTTAAGCCGCCATCTTCATCTCTGTAGTTTGGTAGCGTCAGTACGGCGGGGATGGAGGCGGGTTGTTAAAATCACGTGATTGCAACTCAGCGCAGCTGGCTTGTTTTAACGTGTTCTTGAGAACGAAGCGCCATCTAGTGGTGGCACCAGGTCAATGAATAAATAGGGCTTGAATGGGCGTGTTTACTGTGAATTCTTGACACGCCTTTCTGGCAGAAAAGGGAGGGGGGATTACGGCGTGCAAAGGCCATTCACACGCCATTCACACTTCAGCCACACGGTCGCGGCTATTTGGCGTGGCTCCCACTGTATTATGATGTGGGCTGATGTGGGCCAGAAAGTCCAGGGCCACTTTTTGGTCCCAGGGCCACTTTTTTGATGTGAGTTGCCTCACATATTAAAAAAGCAATGAGTTTAATGATTTTAACAAGGCAAAAAATTAAGCAAACAAAGTTGTTACCTGTACATTGATAATATGAATAGATTTCCTATTAACATAGTCTCCCTCATTTACTGAAGGAGCTTTAATGGGAATGTGGCAGTGGCGGCTGCTAACTTTTGAAACAGCGGAAACTCCTTAGGCCTTCATCATGAATTATTTCATTATAATAAAATTTTTCATCATAAAAAATCATCTGCAAATCCGCATGGGACTGAACTCGAATCTCTGTAGGCTACAGTGATTCGAGTTCAGTCCCATGCGGATTGAGGTGCGTTTCTAGGATTTTCAGGTAAGGGGTCTCAGGCCATAGATGTTTAACACAGAATCAGTACTCAAATGAGTCTTCTTGATCACACATGCTGTTTACCGTATAAACCTTTTTCTATGTACAGGTACAATCAGAAAAATATAACCAGAAAACAGCATATAACTTTAAACTTACATTGATGAGCAATATATACAACACACCTATGAGGCTGGACAATGGAATAAACTGTGTGAGTGCCAATAGTGTCAAACATTTATCTGTTCATTCTTTGACAATACTGCTGCTTTTTGTTGGAAACTGGCAGACATAAAAAATGTGAAAAATAGTTTCTGATGCAATGACTTCAATCAAAGTTGGGGACACAGTGTTAATGTGCCTGAGAGGCTGCGCTTTCAGAGAACTAAACTGTAGAACTGAACAGAGAACTGAACTGTAGAACTGAACAGAACTGTAGATGGAAAGTTTTTCAAGTCACATGGGAGTCTCCAAATGCACAGCAGGCCTGAAGAATAGAACATGTCCGGTGAGAGTACGCTGTGCGCGTTTGGCTGCCGCTTCTTGCTGGAAGGTTTCTCGTGTTTGTGTTCTCTGTTTGAGTACGTTGTGTGCGGCTTTTGTTGTTTTTTTCGAACGTTTACGTGTCTGTTTTAGTTTTGCCGCGTTCTCCTCTCCTCCTCTCAACATCTGGATTGTTTATGTTGTTGATCATTACTGTTGTTATCTCACTATGGATTATAACTCTAATTGATCGCCCTGCTACATCTACTGTCCTGGACATCTGACTCTGTTGGATTATTGGTTATGACTCTACTGTTGTTCTTTCACTGTGGATTATACTCCGACTGGATTGCCTCTACCCATTGCTAGCTACCTCCATTCTGCTCTGCTGCTGCCTGTCGGCCTTCGCGCTCCTTCGGGCCTCCTACATAGCTGACAGGTGAGTCTCCACTCCTTCGTCTATCTATTGTGGACAGTATATCGGATGGTCAGGCACCTCCCCTCCCCCCGGCCATCTGATTTGACTGATAAGGTCCGTATTGCGCTAATCATTCGGCGACAAGAGTGTTGCAGCTCTCCTGCATTTTATTGTGAGAGAAGTGAGTTCCTCATCTGTCAGTGATGTTGTGCTTTCGCATCTAACCATGTCTCTCACCACTCGCAAAGTTCCTGTACCTGCTTTGCTCAGAGTTTTAACACTGGGCTTATTACTTGGCTGCGTTGTTGTCATGGCACTGAGCTACTCGCTATCTCAACTACGAAGCCTGAATTCACACCCTCTACTCGACGCACCTACATACAGGCTCTGCAAGGAACTTGTGATCACTAGACGGCGGCGCTACGTTCATCGTTCCGGTCGCCACTATCTCTCATCGTGCTGTGTGACATGCTCGTCTATTCCTTCTATTTGGTCCAACCGTTCGAATATATGCTATTCTATGCTGCCGGCCAATCACCGTGGTATCAATCGTACTGCATTAATTACTGTATCTCCATCTCCATCTGCTTTACAGACACGCAATGATTGTACGCTTCGTCCTGCATTAGCGCTGTTCAACTACCGCTCACTTACTAACAATGCTACTGTGCTCTCCGCGCTGTTAACCAATAAAAACCTGGACTTCTTGCTGCTTACTGAAACATGGCAAAGACCAAATGACTATTTCCACCTAAATCTTCTCACCCCCTCTGGATACAGCTACATGACCAAACCCCATCTTATATCGAGGGGCGGCGGTCTGGCTGCCGTCTATCGTAGTAACATTCCTGTTAAAACCATTGACTTTCATGCAACTTCAACCTTTGAGTACCTAGTTCTCAAAATCTCTGGTACATTTCCTATGATTGCAATTCTCTTGTATCGTCCACCCAAATCAATGTCACTGAACAAATTTTTTCACTGAACTGCATGAGCTATTAACCCTTACATGTGCGATGTCTTCTTCTATAATCTTACTTGGTGATTTCAACATACATGTTAAAAAAGATTGTGCAGACATGTCAGTTTTTGAATGCTTTAATCTCGTACAGCACATAAATTTTCCTACACATCTAAAAGGTCACACACTGGATTTAATTTGTACAACTGGTCTACGTAATGTTTCTGTGTATGGATATCAGATTGGACTTTCTGATCAACTTCTCATTGAACTCAGTTGTGAAATGCCTCTCCCCTGCCTCAGGGTAAAATCAACCATTGTAGTTGTTGGTCTTCCGGCTGCTCCCGACAAGGGGTCACCACAGCGGAATATCAAGTCTGCACTACAACTTGGCACAGGTTTTACGCCGGATGCGGGTACAATCAATTAGGGCTGCAACAACTAATCGATAAAATCGATAATTATCGATAATGAAATTCGTTGTCAACAAATGCCGTTATCGATTAGTTGGGCTGCCCACGTTACTGAGGAGCGCGACCACAAGATGCACAAATACACACACAGATACACAGTCGCTCGCGCAATGGAGGTTACAGAAGCATTTGCAGGAAAAAGCGCGCGCCCCAAGTCCTCCAAGGTATGGGAGTAATTTACATTAAACACCTCTTATTGGGCGTTAAAAGCGAGCGGTTTTCTGCCGTTCGTAGTGTCCGGCGAGCGCGGATGAAGCGCCGAGGGTTTTCTACACATGTGGGAGCCCCTAGCGATGGGGAGGAATTGGCCATGACTAAAAAAAAAAAAAGGAGTCAGTGAGAAGAGTTCACACGGGCTTTGGTGATGTGCGTTTGTCCGGCTGCGCGGTTATATGGAGTAAAAAAAAAAAAAGTTCCATGCAGCTTTTTCTTGGTGTTCAAATCCCAACGAACGCAAGGAAAACACTTCTAGTGCGTTTTCTTCACGTTCAGTTTACACCTCGGAGGACCGGATATATCCCATCATCCTACATGCTGTACAGAGGGAAATGCGGGAAAAGGGCAAAATAAACAGTGAACCCAGTAGCGGCCATTTTTTTCTCTCCCTACGTCGCCGTATTACGAGAATGTTGCTAGTATAGCAAAATGGTCTATAAAATATATTTTTTTTATTTATTGAGACAACAACAAAAAAGGATAAAATACCCGAGAGGATCGAAATAATGTATAAACCGTGGCAAGGATGTAGCAAGAGACACTTTCATTAAAAATAATATCATAATAATCTAGAAGTCTATTATTCTTCTTATTAAGTTGAATTAATTTAAGAGAATTTAAAATTGAGGTCATTCTTAACAACTGAATATGTCAGTGTATTTTTTAAACTACTGTGTGTGTGTACGTATGTATGTATGTATGTATGTATGTATGTATGTATGTATGTATGTGTGTGTGTGTGTATATATGTTGTAGCGCAGCCACACAAAAGGGACTCCTTCAACAACAGGAAAATGGTCTTGGAGCTAATGCTGCTCACCTGTGGCCGAAGGTGTGCCCTAGCGGTTTCTCTTCCCCCATTGACAGTGTTTTGGTCACCGGGCAAGTTCCCGCGCATGCGCGATCGCGACGCAAAGGAACCCGGAAGTGACGTGGGTCACATGATCCAGCATGAAGCCGGAACCGGCAAGGTAGCCGGGACGGAGAGATGAGGACAGCGCGCTGCATATTGTTTGAGACTGAGAGCCTGTTTGAGGATTATTCATTCATTCATTCATTTTCTATACCGCTTAATCCTGTGTTCAGGGTCGCGGGGGACCTGGAGCCTATCCCAGGAGACTTCGGGCACTAGGCGGGGTACACCCTGGACAGGGTGCCATTCCATCGCAGGGCACACACACTCACACACACTATGGGCAATTTAGGAACGCCAATTAGCCTAATCTGCATATCTTTGGACTGTGGGAGGAAACCGGAGTACCCGGAGGAAACCCACCAAGCACGGGGAGAACATGCAAACTCCATGCACACAGAGACGGGAATCGAGCCTGGCCGGGGAATCGAACCCAGACCCTGGAGGTGCAAGGCGACAGTGCTAACCACTACACCACCGCGCCGCCCTGTTTGAGGATTACCTTTCGTTAATTTCATCCAGTACCCAGCTCATTCCGTTTCTCGATCTCCCAGACCTACCATCATTATCTGGTGAGATCGAACCATCTCTCCATCTCATCACTTTCATACCTTTTGCCGTTTTTCAGACACTGGACTATCATACACACACTCATACACCCGCATACATCACACACACACTATTTATAGTTGTATATATATTTTGTATATATTGGTTTGTGGTGCACCTTGTTTATTTATTTATCTGTTTGTCTCTGTATAATACACTTGGTTTAATTTATTATAATTGTTTTGTGTCACATCGTGTTTTGTCCAGCTGCGGTTGCGCAATACCGGAAGTGTTGTTTTCAAGCCCCTGTTTAGATTCCCGAATCCGTTTTTTTGTAACCAAGCGGTTAATTAAATCCAAGCGTTACATAGTGGTGGCCCGTACGCACGGGGAATCTGTATTTTGGGGTATTTTCCGGTTTTGTGTGGCGTGGCTGAACAAAATGGACGCTAACATCGCTAACGCTAATGCTAGTAGTGCTGCTAAGGCTGACCTTGTAGTAGATAATAACATGCTGGTTGATGTAGAGGATGCATTTAATACACGCCGTAACCCTACAACTGAATTAACTTCATTGATTAGTTCATTATATATATCAGATAGCCATGATATTGTCAATGATGATGATTATATTGTTCTTGGGACTGATATTGGGGTAGTGCACACACTACGAACAGAACTATATCAATGTAAGGTGGACATGGTGGCGCTTACTAATAAAGTGAGCTCCATGGAGCTGGATTATAGACAATCCATAGACAGCAGTCTCAACAGGGAAAGCAGTCTTCGTGATGCAGTGGACACGAGCTTGGAAGGGCTGCAGCGCTACTGCCAGGAGGCTCTCGAAAAATGGAGAGAGCCATCGTTGACTGTTTTCTGCGACGGGACGTCATCTGGGAAAACCGGATGAAGAGACTGCGTCGCACTAGTACGCCCACCGCCCACACGTTACAGGCCTGTAACAGGCATCCCCTCCATCTCCTGCACAACATCTGCCCAGCACTCCAACCACTACAGCCACGGCCAAGGTAAAGCCACCAAGCACTACTAACAGCTATGACGTTCCTACTGGTGTTCCCGCTCACTCCTCGGCTCTGCTCTCCTCCCCACTCCCTTCTTCCTCTTCGCTTCACGCTCTTCCATCCATCTGCGTGGAGTTTCCAGCCTTCTGTGACGCGTCAGAGACAGCGGAGGTGTGGAACTTCATCAAACAAGCAGAAAAGTACCTGGAGAGCAGACCCCTGACCCGCCCTGAGCTGCTGGGAACCCTCGGCACAGTTCTCCGAGGGCCGGCTCTCAGTTGGTGGAAGACGGAGAAAGGCAAGGTAAAGGACTGGCAGTCTTTTAAACAGGCGTTCACGGCGGCGTTTATACTGGACGTCGACCTCGACGAAGTGGAAGACAACCCGAGGTCTCCGGTACAGCTGCCGGGGCCATGCCTGGGAGACTTCGCCAATGATCACCCCGCCCTCTGTCTCATGGGGAACCCGGATAACACCGAGGAAGAGCTAGTGGGGCGAGCCTTGGAGAACATCAACACGAGAGTGGCGTTAAGAGGAGCGGCGAGCTCCATGGAAAAACAGGTGGAGAGAGGCGCTAGGGGAGAGAAAGACGGCGTGGACCACTTTATTCCGGGTCCAGATGCCATACCCCGAGCACACCTGCCGCTGAAAGGAGCTGACACCCCACGTCTACCCACCACGTCCACTAAAGAGGCCTCCAACTTTCCGAGAGACCTGAGCGAGATCATCAAAGCCCAACAGAACGACCCAACTATCACGAAGCTGCTCTCCAAAGATCACCCAAGAGGCTCCCAAGATCAAAGGGTCACCTTCGAAGGTCGTCAGGGCGTGCTATATCTCCGGGTACCGGTAAGGAAAGGAGAGAAATTTCAGCTAGTAGTCCCCCAGTCGCTAATAAGAGAGTTCCTTCAATACTATCACGACAATCCATTGGGAGGACACTGGGGACAACTGAAAACCCTGCTGAGGTTATTAGAGGTGGCGTGGTGGCCGACGGTGCGGAAAGACGTCTGGCGGTATACCAGAGCTTGCAGCGTTTGCCAAAGACACAAGACCCAACATCCATCATCACCCCGATTAAGACTTATCACGGAGGAGGGCCTGCCAGGAGACAAACCATCCAGATCCAGACAAGCCAGATGTCACAATACCCGGGGGGAAGCAGCGCACTTCCAACCGGGAGAACTGGTTTGGGTCAAAATTCGACCTCTCTCCTCCACAGCCAAGAGAGATTCTGCTAAGCTAGCGCCCAAGTGGGAGGGACCAGCAGAAACAAAAAGAAGAAAAAGACCAATTAAATACACAATGTCTTGGGGCTACCCACAAAAAGCCGAGGATTACAGTGTGGCGACTTTAAAGCGCTGGTACGGACGCTCTCCTCAGATGCCGGAAGCTTGGGGGTGGGGTCTATGTAACGCAGCCACACAAAAGGGACTCCTTCAACAACAGGAAAATGGTCTTGGAGCTAATGCTGCTCACCTGTGACCGAAGGTGTGCCCTAGCGGTTTCTCTTCCCCCATTGACAGTGTTTTGGTCACCTGGCAAGTTCCCGCGCATGCGCGATCGCGACGCAAAGGAACCCGGAAGTGACGTGGGTCACATGATCCGGCATAAAGCCGGAACTGGCAAGGTAGCCGGGACGGAGAGATGAGGACAGCGCGCTGCATATTGTTTGAGACTGAGAGCCTGTTTGAGGATTACCTTTCGTTAATTTCATCCAGTACCCAGCTCATTCCATTTCTCGATCTCCCAGACCTACCATCATTATCTGGTGAGATCGAACCATCTCTCCATCTCATCACTTTCATACCTTTTGCCGTTTTTCAGACACTGGACTATCATACACACACTCATACACCCGCATACATCACACACACACTATTTATAGTTGTATATATATTTTGTATATATTGGTTTGTGGTGCACCTTGTTTATTTATTTATATGTTTGTCTCTGTATAATACACTTGGTTTAATTTATTATAATTGTTTTGTCTCGTGTCGTGTTTTGTCCAGCTGCGGTTGCGCAATACCGGAAGTGTTGTTTTCAAGCCCCTGTTTAGATTCCCGAATCCGTTTTTTTGTAACCAAGCGGTTAATTAAATCCAAGCGTTACAATGTGTATATATATATATATATATATATATATATATATATATATATATGTATATGTGTGTATTATATATGTATTATATAAACACACACACACACCGTATCAACACTGTTAACTTGCCATCTGCAATTATTGTTAAAAAAGAATGTTGATTTACATAAACTAAGGTTTAAATTAGATTAAATTAAATTAAAGATCATTATACTCTATGTGGCTATTGCATTTTTTAAAGTTTAGTTTTATACATAAATAATACCCTGATTTATGGTTTTATATTGTTAAGCAAAACAGCAAATTAAAGCGGTCACTTTTTATCCGATTAATCGAAAAAGAAATCGACCAACTAATCGATTATCAAAATAATCGTTAGTTGCAGCCCTACAATCAATCATTACTTTTCGTAAAATTACTTCTGTTTATCATTCACTGTTTACCGATTCTGTACAGACACATCTTTCAGATATTACTGAACACAGCTCTGCTCTTGATATTCTTGCGAAATATAATAACGCTCTTTCTACCGCCCTTAATATTCACGCCCCACTCAAATGCAGAATCGTACCTTATACACATACATCACCCTGGTTTACCCCCTCACTTCGCAAATTGAAAACCACTGGTCATCGCCTGGAACGCCTTTATAGGAAAACTGGCTTGACCGTGGATTTTCTTGCATACAAGGATCACATTCAGCTACATAAATTAGCTTTAAATAATGCACGCTCCAGCTATTCTACTCTGATCGCAAATGCATCTTCCCATCCTAAAACACTGTTTTCTGTAGTTAACAAACTCACTAGCCCTCCTGTCCCTCTTATGACCAACTCCATAGATCTCTGTGAGTCATTCTTACATTACTTCCAAAATAAAATAACTTGTATACATTCTCTCTTTTCAACAGTATACTCCCCTATTCACTCAAATGACTTCCCCATGGACTTTGCAACTGGTATTTTTACTGATTTCGATCCTCCAACTCCTGCTTTTATTTCTGAATTACTCAGTAAAGTCAATCCTTCTTTCTCTCACCTTGATCCTGCCCCTACGTCCCTGCTTAAATACTCTGCACCTGTTATTTCACTGCCTATTTCACTTCTCATTTCTAAAATCTTGAACACTGGTGTTGTTCCTCTTGAATTAAAAACTGTAGCTGTCACACCAGTCTTAAAATTGGACGCTGAGACGCTGCTTTTTTCCGAGCTCCACCATACTGACCAACTTTTAAACTTTTTCGTCCCCTTACGAAGAGTGTACATAAAACGGATAAGTATCTTATAATATATTTACTCGAAACGCGTGTTATATCGTTAAGTTTTAATTGTTTTGCAGCACACCGCTTTTAGCCGGCATTAGCATCGCTAATTAGCATTAGCATCGCTAGCCCAGCTATGACGTTTGTTTGTTTGTTTGTAAAGTTTGTTTTCGCTTCCTCACACCGATTATTTTCCGTGTTTAGACACCATGTCGGTTGTGATTCTGCCTCTGAGTGCAGGTGAGGAGACATTGGAGCTGCACTCGGTGGATTTGGAGGTGGAGGCCGTGGAGAAGCTGATCCGTGAGCTACAGGTGAAGCTGGCCCGGCTACAGCAGCGGAAAGCCACGCTGGAATCGACGCGGACCGACGCTCACCTGTCCCAGGTAAATTCTCGGCGTGAGAATTCTCCTACAACCTCAACCCCGCGTGTTTCTCTGCCCAGGTCCAACACACCAAGGACGCAGCCCGCCCAGTTTTCCTACACCCCGGCGCCGGGATACCACGGACCCTGGATACAGCAGCGGCGGAAGAAGCACGCCAAGCCCCGGGCGAGGACCTCTCCCCCTCCACCACCACCACCCGTCTTCGACATCTCGACCCGAAACCGCTTCGCTCCTCTCCGCGAGACGGCACACGACGTCCTGGTCATCGGAGACTCCATCGTTCGTCACGTGCGTGCTACCACGGCAAAAGGTAAGGTGCACACACGCTGTTTACCTGGTGCACGTGTTCTTGATGTTGCTGCACAGGTGCCTGCTGCCCTGAGGAAGAACATTGGAGCTGTGGTCCTTCATGCCGGCACGAACGACACCAGGCTGAGGCAGACGGAGATCCTAAAGAAGGACTTCAGGAGCCTGGTCGAGAAGGTCCGCAGCACATCACCCACGACAAGGATCATCGTATCTGGACCGCTTCCCACATTTCAGCGAGGAATCGAGAAGTTCAGTAGATTATTTGCTTTTAATGAATGGTTACAATCTTGGTGTCAACAACAGAAATTACGCTTTGTTGATAACTGGAATGTTTTCTGGGAGCGTCCTAGGCTCTATCACACCGATGGCCTACACCCTAGCAGAGCTGGAGCAGCGGTCCTCTCTGACAACATCTTCAGGACACTACGAACAATCTGACTGGCGGTAAGTCATACTGTAGATTCCAAACATATTAGACACATCACAACTCACCGTAGTGATAGACGCACACACATAGCTTGTCCTATAGAAACTGTGTCTGTTCCCCGAATACTGAGAAAAAAGAATAAATTTGTTAAATTTGCCCGAAACAATCTGATAACCATAAAACCAGAAAAAGGCAAAATAAGTAGTCAAAATCCACCTCTAAAGTTTGGACTACTCAACATTAGATCCCTTGCGCCTAAAGCACTTATTGTTAATGAAATTATCTCAGATTATTGCCTTGACGCACTCTGTCTCACTGAAACCTGGCTTAAACCAAATGAATATTTTGGTCTGAATGAGTCTACTCCGTCAGGATATTTCTATAAGCACGAGCCCCGTCTAATTGGTCGCGGTGGTGGTGTCGCCACTATCTACAATGATGTACTCACTGTTACCCAGAAAATAAGGCCCAAGTTTAATTCATTTGAAGTGCTTATCATTAATGTTGCACTAAATGAAATACGTAATAAACCCTTGCTATATTTTACCCTGGCGCCCTAAAGAGAGCAACCCGTAACCTCGAGCGAAAATGGAGGAAAACTAAATTAGAAGTTTTTCGAATTGCGTATAAAGACAGTATGTGCAGCTATAGACAGGCTCTAAAAACTGCTAGGACCGAGCATCTTAGCCAACTGATAGCAAGAAACCAAAACAATCCCAGGTTCTTATTTAGTACAGTGGCTCGCCTAACAAAACCTAAGATGCCCGCAGAGAGTATCCCATCACAGTTTAGAAGTGAAGACTTTATGGACTTCTTTAATGAAAAAATCAATAATATCAGGAAGAAAATAATGGAGGTTCAACCTCTAATAGTATCTCACGATCCAGTTCAGCCTATAGCTTCACATTTAGATTTTCACTGCTTTACAGGTATAGGACAGGAAGAGCTGTATAAACTCATCACCTTGGCTAAATCAACAACGTGCCTGTTAGACCCAATCCCAACCAGATTTTTAAAAGAAGCGATGCTTACGGTTGGAGAGCCACTCCTAAACATTATTAATTCTTCATTACATCTAGGTCACGTCCCTAAACCTTTCAAGTTAGCAGTTATTAAGCCGTTTCTTAAAAAAATCTAATTTGGACGCGAATGAAATAACAAATTACAGACCGATTTCAAACTTCCCGTTCATATCAAAAATACTAGAAAAAGTAGTATCAGCTCAAATTTGCACATTCTTGCAGGATAACAACATCCTTGAAGAATTTCAGTCAGGTTTCAGGCCCCATCATAGCACAGAAACTGCACTAGTTAAGATTACAAACGACTTGTTTTTAGCTTCAGACCAAGGCTGCATCTCATTGCTAGTCCTGCTTGATCTTAGTGCTGCATTCGACACTATAGATCATAATATTCTCATAGATCGCTTACAAAATTATATAAGTATTCAGGGACAGGCATTAAAATGGTTTAGATCTTACCTGTCTGATCGCTACCATTTTGTAGATCTAAATGGAGAACCGTCTGGTGTAATGCCAGTGAAATATGGGGTCCCACAAGGGTCAGTTTTAGGACCTCTGTTGTTCTCAATATACATGCTTCCCTTGGGTAACATCATTAGAAGACATGGGATTAGTTTCCATTGTTATGCTGATGATACCCAATTATATATCTCAACTAAACCAGACGAAATACCTAAGTTGTCTAGATTAACTGAGTGTGTCCAGGACATAAAAGATTGGATGACCAATAACTTTCGTTTATTAAATTCAGATAAGACAGAGATATTACTTATTGGCCCAAAAACCAGCACACAACAGCTTTCACAATTCAGCTTGCGCTTAGAAGGATGTACTGTTATTACCAGCTCAGCAGTAAAAGATCTGGGAGTAATATTAGACAGTAACTTGTATTTTGAAAATCACATTTCAAATATCACAAAAACAGCCTTTTTCCATCTTCGAAATATTGCTAAACTTAGGAACATCTTATCCGTATCTGATGCAGAAAAACTAGTTCATGCATTCATGACCTCCAGACTGGACTATTGTAATGCATTACTAGGTGGTTGTCCTGCATCCTCAATAAACAAGCTTCAGTTAATCCAAAATGCAGCTGCCAGGGTTCTCACTAGATCCAGAAAATATGATCATATAACCCCAATATTATCATCCCTGCACTGGCTACCTGTTCAGTTTAGAATAAAATACAAAATAGTATTACTTACATACAAGGCCTTAAATGGTTTAGTTCCCACATACCTAACCAGTCTTCTGATGCGCTACAATCCACCACGCGCCTTAAGATCACAAAGCTCCGGACTTCTGGTAGTTCCCAGAATTTCAAAATCTACAAAAGGGGGTAGGGCTTTTTCATATTTAGCTCCAAAGCTTTGGAATAGCCTTCCAGACAGTGTTCGGGGAGCAGACACGGTTTCTCAGTTCAAAAGTAGACTCAAGACGCATCTTTTTAATCTGGCATACACATAACTCATCCCAGTACTCATACTCCAGTACACCTATACCGAATGGCAACTACGCTAATTCTCCCCATCTGTTCTGTATTTCTCTACCCATCCAGAGGCATCGGGAGATTTTGCCAGCTTCAGTAGACAAAGGCCGACCCTGCGAGGTTCCTGAGGCATCCAGAGAAGGACCAGCTCCAGCTGGATTCAGCTTTATGATGGTTGGAGCTACACATGCTGCTCCTGTGCTTCCAGTGATCCAGACCTCATCTGCCCTCTGCACCTACTGACTCGTCCCTATGCTGAACTGGTCGTCATGTCAATTTAAATAATTTCTGTCATATTGAATTTTCACCTGCACAACACACAAGATGTTATATCATTTCTATCTGTTATCGCCCAAATGAGGATGGGTTCCCTGTTGAGTCTGGTTCCTCTCAAGGTTTCTTCCTAATGCCATCTCAGGGAGTGTTTTCCTTGCCACCGTCGCCGTCACCCTTGGCTTGCTCATCAGAGAAATTTCATTCATTCGTCTCATTATTATCTGCACATTTTTCTCACACATCCACACTTCCAATTATTTTCTTTTCTATAATTATTATTATTATTATTTGTTTTTATTTATTTATTTATTATTATTATTTTTTTTTTTTTGTTAAATTTCTTTAATTTTTGTGAAGCTGCTTTGAGACAATGACCATTGTTAAAAGCGCTATATAAATAAAATTGAATTGAATTGAATTGAATTAAAGAAACCTGGCCTTGACCCAGCTGATATGGCCAACTACCGACCAATTTCAAATCTTCCGCTACTCTCAAAAATACTTGAAAAAGTTGTTACTGTTCATCTACAGTCCTATTTGTCATCTCATAATCTGTATGAATGTTTCCAATCCGGTTTTCGTCCTCACCACTGTACAGAGACAGCGCTTCTTAAGGTTGTCAATGACCTTCTTATGGCTTCTGATGCTGGCTCTGCTAGCATTTTGATTCTGTTAGATCTTTCTTCTGCATTTGATACTATCTCTCACAGTATTCTCATCTCATGACTCTCTGCTCTTGGTATTTCTGGAACTGCCTTATCTTGGTTCGCTTCTTATCTGTCTGACCGTTAACACTATATTACACTGTTAAAAATTGTCCCGTTAAAAAACAGTAAGTAACTGGCAGCACGGTTGCCAGCAAGTTACTGTTAAATTAACAGTGTCTTGCTGTTGTTGAAATTTACAGTTTGTTGCTGTTTTTGAAAATACAGCATGAAGCTGTTATTTTCTACATTAACAGTAAATTGCTGTCAAAAGAATTAACAGTTAATTAATGTTATTTTTTTTCTATGTGTTATACTGAGAAATGGACTGCTAATAAAAAAGGTGAAATTATTTTCCTAGATATTTAATTGACTTGCTACAAAACATGTTTTAGTACAATGCACAAACATTAAAAATGTAACACAATGCAGTGTAACTTCAAAACTTGCTTTATTATACCTTTGAAAAACAAAAGCCACTTTTAATCACAAGATATTACTAAAATTAGTGGCTGTAGACAGTATTCAAAAATGAACACCTGAAAAAAATTGTGCGCTTAACACACTAAAAGCATGTTTTTGTCATGAGTGAAGTGTATGTGTAAGGTGTGTGTGTGGTATATCAGTGAATGAGTGGGTTCACTTATACAGTATATGGCAAGTCCCACTCGAAGTCCATTATCTTTTTAAGTAGACTGGCAACCCGAGTGTTGACTGGTTTCTTCTTGTGGGTGACCTTCCTTGTGATAGGACGTTTCCACTCTTGGTGCCTTTTTCAGGGTTTATACCAATGAAGCGCCTGAAAAACAAATGCGTACATTCAGAAGTAGTGTGGGTAAAAGTTTACATAACAAGAATGTGAAGAGAAATTAATACATGAATCTAAGCATCTAACCTCTGAACGAATTCCAATGTGCATCACAGTGCTTAAAGGGACTACTACTGTACTTACTGGACTACTGCATTGTTGCCCACATAACTGACATGCAAACATGCTGCCAAGTGGCCACAAAAAAATGTACCTCAAAAAATCTCAACAACAAAAAATCTCCACTAAAATAAAATGTCCATTAGCCTGCTGTACTACATTAGCACTACAATACGAACCAACAACACTACACTTTTGAACAGGAACTATTCTTACTAAGTATTCAATCGTGTGACTTATTCTATCAAACTAACTTTGATCGAAGCAATCCAAAATACAGCCAACATTAAAGAAACAAAACAGCAACATTAGTACAGAAAAACTCCCCTCAGAATGCAGTTATGTACAAATTAGAACAAGCTTACCCAAATTTACAAGCACTGTTACCGAAATAAACACCGTGCAGTGGACTGTTGTGTCTAATATACATTTAAGGTATATTAGGCAATAAATGAAAAGATATCAAGCTAAACATAGCAAACGAGATGACGATAAATTCAGCGTGCTATTGAGACATAAATATCACTTTGTTGCTACGGTGTATAAAGGCAGACGAGTTTATAGTATATGATGTTTAATTGAACTCACCTTATAATCGGGAATATTTGAATGGGAAATCCAGCTCCACTCTATGAAGCAGTTAGCACGTTGACGTATTTAGAACTGAAATGAACGTATAAAATGTTACAATATCAGCTTCCACAATTATTTGCAATTGCAAAGGTGTGTTTTGTTTAAAAAGAGCAAGGAAAATGTGCACTTACCAGTTAAGTCTCAGAATAAAGATGGATGAAAATCCACGTGTGCTCTGCGATTTCCTGTTCCCGAAATACTGTTAAGTACCGTTTTTTGGCCTTCGTGCAATAAATACGCTAAAATCCTGTTAAATTTGGCTACATCATTTCACCAACCGTAAAAAAAACAGCAATGCACTGCTTTTGAGCAAAACAGGATTATAATGTTAAATTTTTGCCGTGAATTAACAGCAATTTTTAACAGTGTACTATCCGCCAGTCTAAATCTTCTACCGCTCCTGTTTCTCATGGTGTTCCGCAGGGCTCTATTCTTGGCCCACTACTGTTCATCATCTACATGCTTCCTCTAGGTAAAATCATCCGCCGTCATGGTTTCAATTTCCACTTTTATGCAGACGACACTCAACTCTATTTCAGTTTTCGACACTACCATTCCTTTCCCACTAACTCCGTTTCAGATTGTGTTGAGGACATAATGCTTGGATGACTAGTAACCTTCTCAAGCTCAATACTGATAAAACAGATTTTTTACTTGTTGGTTCACCTAAAACCATTGCAGCTCTCTGTACTGATACTGTTAACATTTCCGGGACCTTGGTTAGATGTTCCACCACCGTTAAATATCTGGGTATAACTTTTGACTCCCATCTTTCCTTTCTACCTCTCATTTCTTCGCTTACTAAATCTGCCTTCTATCACCTCCGTAATATAGCTTGTCTACGGCCCTTCTTAGACATCAAGGATGCTGAGACACTGGTCCACGCTTTCATTACTTCTCAACTTGATTACTGTAATTCTCTTTTTTATGGTCTACCAAATACAACATTAAATAAGCTCCAATACATTCAGAACTCTGCTGCTAGGGTCCTCACTTATTCAAAGAAATCCTCACACATCACTCCCATCCTACACAAACTTCATTGGCTACCCATTCGCTCCCGCATCCAATACAAGATTCTCCTTATCACCTTCAAAGCACTCCATGGTCTTGCCCCTCCATATATCTCGGATCTCATTCATACTTACTCCCCTGCTGGCACACTCCGATCTGCAGATGATGGTCTACTGGTAATTTCTCGTCATAGATTAGTGTTACGAAGGCGTGGCGGTGTTGCGTCACCGCCCTACTTGGGGTTCTTTCTCTACCCAAATCTTCGTAACAAGTGGTGTCAGAAGTGGGATGGCCAGCCGCAAGAAAAGGTCAGTGACCAGGCAACGTACAGGACTGAGGTCTCAAGTAAAGCACGCTCAGGAAGAGGATGCAGCATGGGACACAGTTGGGGAGGAGGAAAACTTGAGTGAAGCCGAAGGAAGGGCACCTGAAACAGAGATGGTGGCGCTACTAAGGAGTTTTCTGGTGGCACAGCAGTCCAGAGAGGAGGTGCTGCTACAGGAACTCCGAGGATTGAGGGAAACCGTCCAGACTGCCCAAGTGGTCTAATTGGTCAGGTTTAATTCATTTGAAGTGCTTATCATTAATGTTGCACTAAATGAAATACGTAATAAAACCTTGCTATATTTTACCCTGGCCACCGTGTACAGACCCCCGGGGCCATATGGCGATTTTCTTAAAGAATTTGGACATCTGCTATCAGACCTATTGGTTAACTCTGACAAAGTGTTGATAGGAGGAGACTTTAACATTCATGTAGATGATGCTAATGACGCTTTAGCACTCACATTTATGGATTTACTAAATTCCTTTGGGGTTAAGCAAAATATAATTGGAGCAACTCACTGCTTTAATCATACGCTAGATTTAATTATATCCCATGGTATAGATGTCTCTAATATAGAGATCATACCTCAAAGTGATGATATCACAGATCATCACCTCCTGACATATACTCTACCCGTAGAACAGATTAGCTGTGTCTCCCCACGTTATCAATCTGTTAGAAATATGAATCCCACCACTAAAGACAGATTCACAAGTAATCTGCCGGATCTGTCCCAATTTCTTATTAGACCCCTAAATGCAGATCATCTAGATGAAGTGACTAGCAGCATGGGCACTATTTTTACCAGTACATTAGACACTGTTGCTCCCATCAGATTAAAAAAAGTCAGAGATAAAACATTGGCACCGTGGTACAACAGTCATACTCGCGCCCTAAAGAGAGCAACCCGTAACCTCGAGCGAAAATGGAGGAAAACTAAATTAGAAGTTTTTCGAATTGCGTATAAAGACAGTATGTGCAGCTATAGACAGGCTCTAAAAACTGCTAGGACCGAGCATCTTAGCCAACTGATAGCAAGAAACCAAAACAATCCCAGGTTCTTATTTAGTACAGTGGCTCGCCTAACAAAACCTAAGATGCCCGCAGAGAGTATCCCATCACAGTTTAGAAGTGAAGACTTTATGGACTTCTTTAATGAAAAAATCAATAATATCAGGAAGAAAATAATGGAGGTTCAACCTCTAATAGTATCTCACAATCCAGTTCAGCCTATAGCTTCACATTTAGATTTTCACTGCTTTACAGGTATAGGACAGGAAGAGCTGTATAAACTCATCACCTCGGCTAAATTAACAACGTGCCTGTTAGACCCAATCCCAACCAGATTTTTAAAAGAAGTGATGCTTACGGTTGGAGAGCCACTCCTAAACATTATTAATTCTTCATTACATCTAGGTCACGTCCCTAAACCTTTCAAGTTAGCAGTTATTAAGCCGCTTCTTAAAAAATCTCATTTGGACGCGAATGAAATAAAAAATTACAGACCGATCTCAAACCTCCCGTTCATATCAAAAATACTAGAAAAAGTAGTATCAGCTCAAATTTGCATATTCTTGCAGGATAACAACATCCTTGAAGAATTTCAGTCAGGTTTCAGGCCCCATCATAGCACAGAAACAGCACTAGTTAAGATTACAAATGACTTGTTTTTAGCTTCAGACCAAGGCTGCATCTCATTGCTAGTCCTGCTTGATCTTAGTGCTGCATTCGACACTATAGATCATAATATTCTCATAGATCGCTTACAAAATTATATAGGTATTCAGGGACAGGCACTAAAATGGTTTAGATCTTACCTGTCTGATCGCTACCATTTTGTAGATCTAAATGGAGAACCGTCTGGTATAATGCAAGTGAAATATGGGGTCCCACAAGGGTCAGTTTTAGGACCTCTGTTGTTCTCAATATACATGCTTCCCTTGGGTAACATCATTAGAAGACATGGGATTAGTTTCCATTGTTATGCTGATGATACCCAATTATATATCTCAACTAAACCAGACGAAATACCTAAGTTGTCTAGATTAACTGAGTGTGTCCAGGACATAAAAGATTGGATGACCAATAACTTTCTTTTATTAAATTCAGATAAGACAGAGATATTACTTATTGGCCCAAAAACCAGCACACAACAGCTTTCACAATTCAGCTTGCGCTTAGAAGGATGTACTGTTATTACCAGCTCAGCAGTAAAAGATCTGGGAGTAATATTAGACAGTAACTTGTCTTTTGAAAATCACATTTCAAATATCACAAAAACAGCCTTTTTCCATCTTCGAAATATTGCTAAACTTAGGAACATCTTATCCGTATCTGATGCAGAAAAACTAGTTCATGCATTCATGACCTCCAGACTGGACTATTGTAATGCATTACTAGGTGGTTGTCCTGCATCCTCAATAAACAAGCTTCAGTTAATCCAAAATGCAGCTGCCAGGGTTCTCACTAGATCCAGAAAATATGATCATATAACCCCAATATTATCATCCCTGCATTGGCTACCTGTTCAGTTTAGAATAAATTACAAAATAGTATTACTTACATACAAGGCCTTAAATGGTTTAGCTCCCACATACCTAACCAGTCTTCTGATACGCTACAATCCACCACGCGCCTTAAGATCACAAAACTCCGGACTTCTGGTAGTTCCCAGAATTTCAAAATCTACAAAAGGGGGTAGGGCTTTTTCATATTTAGCTCCGAAGCTTTGGAATAGCCTTCCAGACAGTGTTCGGGGAGCAGACACGGTTTCTCAGTTCAAAAGTAGACTCAAGACGCATCTTTTTAATCTGGCATACACATAACTCATCCCAGTACTCATACTCCAGTACACCTATACCGAATGGCAACTACGCTAATTCTCCCCATCTGTTCTGTATTTCTCTACCCATCCCGAGGCATCGGGAGATTTTGCCAGCTTCAGTAGACAAAGGCCGACCCTGCGAGGTTCCTGAGGCATCCAGAGAAGGACCAGCTCCAACTGGATTCAGCTTTATGATGGTTGGAGCTACACATGCTGCTCCTGTGCTTTCAGTGATCCAGACCTCATCTGCCCTCTGCACCTACTGACTCGTCCCTATGCTGAACTGGTCTTCATGTCAATTTAAATAATTTCTGTCATATTGAATTTTCACCTGCACAACACACAAGATGTTATATCATTTCTATCTGTTATCGCCCAAATGAGGATGGGTTCCCTGTTGAGTCTGGTTCCTCTCAAGGTTTCTTCCTAATGCCATCTCAGGGAGTTTTTCCTTGCCACCGTCGCCGTCACCCTTGGCTTGCTCATCAGAGAAATTTCATTCATTATTATCTGCACATTTTTCTCACACATCCACACTTCCAATTATTTTCTTTTCTATAATTATTATTATTATTTGTTTTTATTTATTTATTTTCTATTATAATTTTATTTATTGATTTATTATTTTATATATAATTATTCTATATATATATATATATATATATATATATATATATATATATATTTTTGTGTTTGTTAAATTTCCTTAATTTCTGTGAAGCTGCTTTGAGACAATGACCATTGTTAAAAGCGCTATATAAATAAAATTGAATTGAATTGAATTGGTCAATCCAGAGGTGCCCCAGTTACGGACCCCCAGCTCAGCAAACACAGATAACTCCATGCTCGCCCTGCCGACACCTGCTCCACGTCCACGACCAACCACATCAGCAGAGGCATCACCCAGCGACAGCCGTGGATGGCGCAAAGACCCGAAAATGCCTCAGTATCAGCCTGGTGAGGACATCGAGAATTATCTTCTTCGATTTGAACGGATGGCCCGAACGTGGCAGTGGCCAGAAGAAGAATGGGCATGTCGACTGGTACCCTTGTTGACGGGACGAGCACTGGAGGCATATACTGCAATGGATGAGGAGCGTGCCAACATATACCAGGACCTGAAGGCGGCGCTACTACAAAAGTTCGACATCTCACCCGAAACTTACCGTCAGCGGTTCCGGCAGTGCAGTGTACCACCTGGAGAGTCACCGACAGAGACCTACCACCGTCTGAAGGGCCTCTACAGGAGGTGGATCCGGCCCGAAAGCTGCAGTAAAGAGGAGGTCGGGGAGGTGATTATCCTAGAACAGATGCTACGCGTTCTCCCACCGGAGGTAAGGACCTGGGTACGAGAACACGAACCTGCAGACGGGCTTACAGCAGCAAAGCTGGCACAGCAGTACACCAACGCCCGCAAGGAACTGTCCGCACGGCGCCAGGTAAACCCCAGCACAGCAAGCAGAGACAGACTGGACACTGGAGGTAAGCTGGTGGGGTCTGGGGTGAGTATAGCAGGAAAGCTTTGCCAAAGAAGGACTTTGTATGTTTTTACTGCCAGCAGCCTGGCCATAAAGCCGCTGTATGCCCTGTGCGTAAGCCTAAATTAGCAGGTGTATGCTATGTGCCTAGGGACTTGGACATTTGTAATCTAAACAGGGCGAAGGACCGGATGGTGTGTGATGTCTTGGTGAATGGTAAACTGTTACAGGCTCTGATGGACACGGGTAGTGCTGTTTCGCTTATTAAGAAATGTCATGTTTTGGACTCCACTATTGATTATGCTTCATTAACCTTGATCCAGTGCGTGCATGGTGATGAACGTTCTTACCCAATGGTTGAAGTAACGGTAGCGGTTAATAATGCGCGGTTTTTGCTAAAAGTTGGGGTGGTAGAGAGATTGCCAGCTGACATGGTTTTGGGGAGGGACATGCCTACTTTAATAGAATTGCTTAGAAATGTTGATGCTAAGCCTAATTGTAGCCATAAAGCAATGCCAACAGAACAGCTGTCATGTCCAGTGGTAACTAGAGCTCAGGCCAAAGCGGGTTTGCAACCTTTACCTGAAATGTGTGACAGTTTATGTGAAGGGGGAAGTAAGGGGCCTAGGAAGACGAGGCAGCAACGACGGCTAGCTAAATACCTGGGGACGCCGATAAAAACAGATGATGTAAGTGGACTAAAATGTGTGAATTGGGATGTACCTGACAATATTAGTGAACTGCAAGCAGCCGATGCAACGCTAAAACCATTGTTTGAGTGTGCACGTAAGGGGAAGGAAACTAACGTGGGGGAGACCTTTTACCTTGAGGATAACATTCTGTATGTTAAAGATAATGTTGGTTGTAAACGGTTAGTGGTACCCTCCAGCTGTCGTCCTCTTGTGATACATCTTGCACACACCATTCCATGGTCAGGACACCTAGCTCATCAGAAGACGTACATTAGAGTCAGTTCACGGTTTTTTTGGCCATCAATGTACACTGATGTTAAACAATATTGCACCACATGCCCAGTCTGTCAGAAAACTAGTGTTGTCCGTCGGTCTGACCGAGCTCCTCTCCATCCCTTACCTGTTCTCTCAACTCCATTCCGTCGCATTGCTATGGACATTGTGGGTCCATTAGAGAAGAGCAGTTCCGGCTACCAATACATACTAGTTGTCTGCGACTATGCCACCAGATTCCCTGAAGCGTTCCCTCTGAGGTCTATCACCACCCCTAAAGTCATTAGTGCACTGGTGCAGCTATTTTCCAGGGTAGGCATCCCAGATGAAATTATAACGGACCAAGGCACCAATTTTACTTCACACCTGATGAAGCAGTTTCACCAGCAGCTGGGGATCAGTGCCATCAAAACCAGCCCCTATCACCCACAGACTGATGGCTTGGTGGAGAGATTCAATCAGACCCTAAAAAGAATGCTACGGAAGTTTGTTGCAGACACTGGAAAAGACTGGGATAAGTGGCTACCCTTTGTCCTGTTTGCCTACCGAGAGGTACCCCAGGCATCTACAGGTTTCTCACCATTCGAGTTGCTGTATGGGTGGCCTGTACAAGGGCCGTTAGACCTGCTCCAGAAATACTGGGAGAAACCGACATCCAAAACCCAGGAGAAGGGGATAGTCAGTTACGTCCTGGAAATGAGGGACCGGCTGGAGAGGTATCAAGAAGAGGCCCGGGTGAACCTGCTACAAGCCCAGAAAGCTCAGAAACGGTGGTATGACCAGCATGCTCGGCATCGTGAATTTAAACCTGGACAGAAGGTACTATTATTACTACCAACCTCTGCAAACAAACTCCTAGCAAAATGGCAAGGACCATACACAATCACAAGGAAGATGGGGCCAGTAACCTTTGAAGTTCATCACCCAGATCGAGGGAAAAAGCACCAGACCTACCATGTAAACCTGCTAAAGGAGTGGAAGGAAGAAGGCAGACCTTGTACTGAAGTGCTCCTGATTCGTCAGGTACAGGAAGTAGAAGACTTGGAGAGTGAAATCTCACCGGTAAGGCCGGAGGGGCCAGTGGATCTTAGCCACCTACAAACATTGTACGTCAAGGAACTGAACCAGCTGTTTGGGGATCTTCCAGCACTATTCACCCAGAACCCAGGCAGAACCCAAACACTGAAACATTCAATTCACCTCAAAGATCCAACACCCATCAGACAGCGACCATACAGAGTGCCTGAGAGGTTGGTGAAGGCCCTGAAGGAGGAGATTTTGACCATGCAGAGGTTGGGTGTAATTGAGCCATCAAAAAGTGAGTGGAGCAGCCCAATGGTTATTGTACCCAAGAAAGATGGGAGCCTACGTGTCTGCCTGGACTTCAGAAAACTGAATTCTGTCTCAAAGTTCGATGCCTACCCCATGCCAAGAATAGATGACCTGCTGGAGAGGATAGGGAGGGCAAAATACATAACCACCCTAGACCTCTGTAAGGGATATTGGCAGGTTCCCTTGCAGGAAGATTCAAAGCAATACACAGCGTTCCGGACTCCCATGGGTCTATACCAATTTACCGTAATGCCCTTTGGGCTACATGGAGCACCAGCTACCTTCCAGAGATTAATGGACCAGGTACTACAGGGCACCGAAGACTACTGTGCCGCATACCTTGATGATGTGGTCATCTACAGTACATCTTGGGCTGAGCATCTTACCCACCTGAGACATGTATTAGGCAAAATTGCAGAAGCTGGACTGACATTAAACATCTGCAAATGTGAATGGGCGAAACAGGAAACCCGTTATTTGGGCTACCTCTTGGGGTCTGGACATATACGCCCACAAGTTGACAAGATAGAGGCAATCAAAAACAGCCCAAAACCCATCACCAAGAAACACGTGAGGTAATTTTTGGGGCTAGTGGGGTGGTATAGAAGATTTATACCTCACTTTGCGACAGTTGCAGCACCCCTTACCAACCTCACGGCAAAAGCATCAAAGAACCCAGTACGGTGGACGGAGGACTGCGAAAAGGCCTTCTCTGCACTGAAGGGCTATCTATGCTCATCACCTGTACTGCGAAGCCCAGACTTTGAGAAACCCTTCATTTTGTAGGTAGATGCCTCAGGAGTAGGGATTGGAGCTGTACTTGCTCAAGGTGAAGAAGGGGAGGAGAGACCCATATTATACCTGAGCAGGAAACTGTTACCAAGGGAGGTGAAGTATTCAACCATTGAAAAGGAGGGCCTTGCAATTAAGTGGGCTCTGGAAAGTTTACGTTATTACCTCCTGGGAAGGGAGTTTATGTTAGAGACAGACCACCGGGCGCTGACATGGATCAATACAATGAGGGACACCAATGCCAGAGTCACCAGATGGTATTTAACGTTACAGCCCTTCACATTCCAGGTACGACACAGAGCAGGGTCCAAAAATGTGACAGCCGACTATTTGTCTCGATTGCCAATGTGGAGGGATGTTGGCAATCTTGGAGAGGAGGAAGGTGATGTGACGAGGAGCTCGCCACGGTCAGCGGGAACAGACATACATAACCCAATGTAGGCAAGAAGCTAGCGCAGTTGGGTGCACACAGTTGCGCTACGAATTTCGGACACACACACACACACACACACACACACACACAGTTATACCCCATTTATTCCTCAGTTATACAGCATATCCCTTTCTGTTGATACACGCATAACACACGCTGACTTAGAAAGGAGATGACTGATAGTGTTCGGCGTGGCATAACCGCGATGTCCTTACCGGAGTCTTCCGGGTTTTGTTACTGCTTGCATCAATGCGCATGCTCAGGGCGGGAAAACCGCGTATAACACCTGCGAACACTCCGAACTCGGTTTCCCCTAATGCCCTGGTGATGACGCGCATTGATGCATTGATGAATCATTTCTACCCCTTACCCCTTCACATAGCCCTACCCCTCCGTTTGGCGCGTTCACGTGAAGGGGTAGGGGTGTCTCATTTCTCTTTTGGTTGGAGGGGGAGGGGGAAGGGGAAGGGCCAGATAGCCCTCCAAACGAAGATTTTTCAGGACCTCACTTCAAACGAAGGGCTAAGCGAAATTTTCAACATGGCTGCTCACTCGAGCAAACAGACCCATAAATGTAAATTTTTGCCATAAATAAAGATTTTTATGACAAGTTTTCATTATATGTATATTACCTCTAGTCTTGTGTTTGTGTTTATGGTGATGTTCTGTAAAGAAATGTTTGCAAAAAAATCGCTAAAGTTTGCTAGCGGATAGCACCGATTGCACGATATTACAAATATATATTTTTATGTCACATACACTTTACTGCATGCTACAAACAAATATGAAAGTTCAGTAGCACGGCAGTTTGCCGAGCATTTGATAACGCATTGTTTGTTTTGCTTACGGCCATATGTGTACATGTAAATGAACGGTGCTTACACTATTCTTACTTATTGCAACGTGACCACAGTTTTGTAATTTATATTATGTATAGGGATGAAATACGGCGCAAAAAAACTTTGGGAGTGAGTAATCTCTCTCTTATTGCAATGTGTGATAAACATCGGCGCATGTCCTTTAACGTAACATTAGGAACTAGTGACAACGTATGATGACGTATAACTGTGTTGTAGTGGTGTCCCATTTCTTAGGGGAAAAATTTAAACCCTTCCCCTTTCCACTTCGTTTCAAGGGACAAGGGGAAGGGGCGAGGGGAAGGGGTAGGGGAAGGGGTAGAAAATAGAAATGGGATTCAGCCTAAAGCCCCCCTAAAAATAGCCTATCGACGCGCTGTCTGTAGCGCTGATGTATACTTAAAACATGCTGTCAATCAAAAAGGGGTTCCGCCGTTTAAACAGCTCCTCCAATCATCATGCAGCAGCCCAGCGTCCTGGCCCGCCCACTGCTCCATTCACCCCCAGAGAGGCTCAGCTTCCCTGGAAGTGAAGATTTTGGTGCATTTATCCAATTACTGTCCAGCTTTTCTGCAGTGAAAAAAGCTAGTCTGTGCTTCCCCATAGAGCTTCAGAGAAGCTGGGCTTCAGGGGGAGAGTTTAACGCGCTGTGCTGCACGGAAATGCAGGACAAGAAAATCACGTCAAACAATCTACAATAAATATCTGATTCTGAATGAGCTAGTCATGAAGTTGAACGCGTTCTAGCGCACTTTAATTAAAAGCAATATAAAAACGACATATATGTGATAAGTGCATATATAAGAATTTATTTTCTGACATAGTCGGAGAAGCTGAGCTTCCCTGGTAGTCTTAGAGCAGCCGCCATGTGGAATGTGGGTGCCATCAATGCACCCAATTACATTTGGAAACCCTGAAATAGACAGTCATATACAGTATGGAAGGATCAAGTGTGTGTGTGTGCAGGATGAATACATGTATATAAATAGTATGACTATATATTAAATATGCATCATCGATTTTACTACAAAGGACAAAACTGCCACTCTGTGGAATTCCTCTTTAATACCACACAGAGGTTTATGTCCAGGGAACTGTACATATGTGTGTAAGAAGTGTTTAAGTGCCAGACATACAGTTGCCTTTCCCACATGCCCTGCATCGCCCACGTTGTACAAAAAATTCCCTGTAGCAAAAAAACGAAGTGCTATGTACAGAATGTTTTCTAAGCGCAGACCCGCCATTTGTGACATGTGCAATATGCCGTCTCAAGAGATTTGTTAAATAACTTAACGATTCCATTGAAAACCAATAGCGCTCTTTCAAATAATTATTAGTTAATGAGACAAAAATTACGCGGTCTTATAACTTTCTCCTAGCGAAAAAAAAACTTGTATAATTTGTGCCTCCACGTCCATGGGATCATCATTAAAAGGGCTGCCCTGCTGAATAACCTTCTGAAACAAACTTACCCGGGAACATAACCTGCTACCGAACAGGTTATCTTCAGAGAGTAAGTTACTATGGTTACATACATACCCAGAAAGTTACCTCCGTTTTTGGAACCGAAAGTTGAGGTTATCCACTAACTTACCCTCAAACTTATCCAGGTATGTCACATAACCTGCTTTCTGGAATACCCCCCAGGCAACCCAAAATAAAACCCAGTGAACAGGACCTACACTGCATAACTGCACTCTTAGTATTACCCTTATATTCAAAACAACTTAAACATAATATTAGAGCCCATAATACAACAAAACAATGGAATGCCCAATAAACATAGTTAACGCTCGACCCAGTTTCCCAGAACTAACAGCTTTTTATAACGTCACTAATTAGCTACCTCGCCTCAGGTGATCTCCTTCCTCACCTGACCGAGGTGCCTTCTGGGAAATCGAGTCTTCAAACAAAACAAAACTACAAACAGAAAATAATCATGGCCACAGTGCCCTCTAGGGGCTGTTCCTTACACTCTCAGCCTCAGATATATCAAATCCTATTTAGTTTCAACTGAAGACATACAGTACACTGGAGTGTTTTTCATTAAATTTAAAATTCAGTTAAATTTTTTTCTTGTTTGTACCAGTTCAGTTTCTGCAGAAGGGTGGCACAATGGCACATGTCCAGGTTTCGTGGAAGGGTAGTTTGTCAGAAAAATGTTTCTCAACCTCAGCTAAATCAACTGATTTCTTAATTTGTTTCAACTAACGACATACAGTACACTGGAGTGTTTTTCATTAAATTTAAAATTCAGTTTAATTTTTTTCTTGTTTGTACCAGTTCAGTTTCTGCAGAAGGGTAGCACAATGGCACATGTCCAGGTTTCGTGGAAGGGTAGTTTGTCAGAAAAATGTTTCTCAACCTCAGCTAAATCAACTGATTTCTTAATTTGTTTCAACTAACGACATACAGTACACTGGGTTGTTTTTCATTTAATTTAAAATATTTAATATACAGTATATTAATACAAACCGGATTCCAAAAAAGTTGGGACACCAAACAAATTGTGAATAAAAACTGAATGCAATGATGTGGAGATGACAAATGTCAATATTTTATTCAGAATAGAACATAGATGACAGATCAAAAGTTTAATCCGAGAAAATGTTTTAAAATCATTTTAATGGAAAAATATGTTGATTCCAAATTTCACGGTGTCAACAAATCCCAAAAAAGTTGGGACAAGTAGCAATAAGAGTCTGGAAAAAGTAAATTTGAGCATAACGAAGAGCTGGAAGACCAATTAACAGTAATTAGGTTAATTGGCAACATGATTGGGTATAAAAAGAGCTTCTCAGAGCGGCAGTGTCTCTCAGAAGCCAAGATGGGTAGAGGATCACCAATTCCCACAATGTTGCACAGAAAGATAGTGGAGCAATATCAGAAAGGTGTTACCCAGCGAAAAATTGCAAAGACTTTGCAGTTATCATCATCAACTGTGCATAATATCATCTGAAGATTCAGAGACTCTGGAACAATCTCTGTGCGTAAGGGTCAAGGGCGTAAAACCATACTGGATGCCCGTGATCTCCGGGCCCTTAAACGACACTGCACCACAAACAGGAATACTACTGTAAATGAAATCACAGAATGGGCTCAGGAATACTTCCAGAAACCATTGTCAGTGAACACAATCCACCGTGCCATCCGCCGTTGCCAGCTGAAACTCTACAGTGCAAAGAAGAAGCCATTTCTAAGCAAGATCCACAAGCACAGGCGTTTTCATTGGGCCAGGGATCATTTAAAATGGAGTGTGGCAAAATGGAAGACTGTTCTGTGGTCAGACGAGTCATGATTCGAAGTTCTTGTTGGAAATGTGGGACGCCATGTCATCCGCACCAAAGAGGACAAGGACAACCCAAGTTGTTATCAACGCTCAGTTCAGAAGCCTGCATCTCTGATGGTATGGGATTGCTTGAGTGCGTGTGGCATGGGCAGCTTGCATGTCTGGAAAGGCACCATCAATGCAGAAAAATATATTCAGGTTCTAGAACAACATCTAGTCATCTCTTTCAGGGAAGACCCTGCATTATTCAACAAGATAATGCCAGACCACATTCTGCATCAATCACAACATCATGGCTGCGTAGGAGAAGGATCCGGGTACTGAAATGGCCAGTCTGCAGTCCAGATCTTTCCCCTGGACAGAACATTTGGCGCATCATAAAGAGGAAGGTGCGACAAAGAAGGCCCAAGACGATTGAACAGTTAGAGGCCTGTATTAGACAAGAATGGGAGAGCATTCCTATTTCTAAATTTGAGAAACTGGTCTCCTCGGTCCCCAGACGTCTGTTGAGTGTTGTAAGAAGAAGGGGAGATGCCACACAGTGGTGACAATGGCCTTGTCCCAACTTTTTTGGGATTTGTTGACACCATGACATTTTGATTCACCATATTTTTCCCTTAAAATGATACATTTTCTCAGTTTAAACTTTTGTTCTGTGATTTATGTTCTATTCTGAATAAAATATTGACATTTGCCATCTCCACATCATTGCATTCAGTTTTTATTTACAGTACAATTTGTTTAGTGTCCCAACTTTTTTGGAATCCGGTTTGTATATATTAATATTTGTCCCTGTTATGCGCTTTAGCTCTGTGATTTTGTCAACTGAAATGAACTTCCCCGAACTAATGTTTATACCATCTATGATTTTATTAATTAAAATGGAGAGGGGCCTCACATTGGTCTTTGTCTAAGGGCTCCAAATGACTACAACCATCCCCTGCATGAGATATGTTGTGTGAATAAGTTTCACAAGTAGTTTTCAAGAAAGACAAAAAATACTGACCAGAAGAAGTTACATGCTTTGGCTCTGGGATTTTTTTTTAATGTTCTTGAGGATTTACCACACTTATCCTCAGCTATTTTGACTGTTGGGAACCTGTTCTCCCCTGCCCTGCACATTGTGTCTACCTCGTACTGCTGCTCAACTAAGGCAGAGCATTTTTAAAAAGTGGTTGTTTTGACAGATTTATTTTCCTTTTTTTGTTGTTGTTTTGGGTATTCGTGCCCTACATTGGGGTGAATAACCTGACAATCTCCACATCATCAGCACATGAAATCTGTCTTCCCTCTCTCACAAACCACAGAGTCAAACAAGTTTAAATACAATTGTATCCCTTAAAGTTGGTGCATCATCTTTCATTTACTCTCCATGGTTCATAAATTTTTTGAACAAATTTCTGTGACTTTTTCTTAACTTCTCCAGGACCAAAGTTTTACAAAACATTTTAAAAAACAAAAACTCTTTTTGTTCTATCCATTTAGGAAGCATTAACTGTTGTGTGATCATCACTGCACGACACCAATTTAATCATGCACCTATATGTACAGATATTTATGTTGCTTTTCTCTATTGTTCAGACTTAACAATTGTTGAGATTTATTCCTCACTTTAAAGAGCAAAATGCAACATTTTAAAATGTCATTTACATGGGGGAGAAAGTGTGTGTGTGTGTGTGTGTGTGTGTGTGTGTGTGTGTGTGTGTGTGTGTGTGTGTGTGTGTGTGTGATAGTGGTAGTAGTGGTGAGGGGGCCTGTTCAATGCAAATTTTATGATAACACCTGAGTCAATAATTTTTTTGTTTAGGTTATGGGCGTAGCCATGCAGAGTGAAAGAAGACAGCTGAATGGTAGACCTACTTAATAAAAGAGAGCGAAAAAGTGGGGAAAGTCAGCTGTTAGACATCAGTTTGTTGAGACAGACACAAAAATACTATATAAACTGTACAAAAGTGAGGAAGAGGTGGAAACAGGCTAAAGTAAATCACAAGACTTCACTAACAAGACTTATTAGGTAAATATTGATTTTAAAATGTTTTACTATGCTTTGATTTATAATATTTCCTGCTATTGCTGTTCATTCAAATGAGGCTCTTATTGTAGAATGCATTTTCATGTATGCATAATCAATCATTTACAATTGAAATGGGCAGCTGAAAAATGATAATTTATTAGTAATTTTCATGTGTAAGTGTTTATGTGAATTTTGCGTGCAGATGGAGTACAACGTGACCGTGAATACAGGCAAGTACTCAGGTACTTCTAACTATGTGTACCTTACGCTGGTGGGGGAGAAAGGAGAAAGTGACAAGACGCTCCTGCAGAAATATTACATGACACTAACAGGCCAAGTAAGTGAGAGTGCAAAGGCCTGATTGTACTGTATATGAATTTTATTTTGTTTTTATTACAATGAAGGATGTAACCCAAGCATCTAACCAACCAATCAAATATTTTCTTCAGTGCCATTTTGGACACTAGTCTCTCATCTCATCCATTTTAAATCGCATTATATTTTTTTTTCCTTTTTAATAGACATTGCTTCGCTTTTATATACACAAATTAATTTTTTCCTTTTTTTATCTCATTCTTTTACAGCCTGGTGAATACAAAATTCATAGCGAGATTCCTCTGGGTCGTGTGTACCTTGTACGCTTGGAGACAGTGAAATGGAAGGTGCCACATTTACATAATAAATGGTTTTGCAGTTATGTGGAAGTCACATCTCCAGGACAGAAAACAATACAAACCTTCCCTTGTTACCACTGGTTAGTGGGAGATGATAAAGTAGAAATCTGTGATGGCACAGGTTAGTCCAAACAACTACTCCAGGTAGGAGATTTTATCTCATCCTAATTCAGTCTCTGGATTCCTGAAGGGTGGATTTTCTCTCTTTTTCTTTTACAGCTAAAAGGCTATGTGATAAGATCCTGCCCCAGGAGAAAGCTCATAGAAAGGCACAGCTGAAGGAGAGACAGAAAACTTTCCGGTCTGTACTGTATATTCAGAACTAGAAATTTGATTGAATATTGCATAGTTTTACTAATTTGTCTTTTGCATTTACTTTGTTGGAGGAGTTACACTGTATAAGTTCATTTTTAACAATAAATTACACTTCACAGCTAGACTAAGTGCTATAGCTTTGCTTACCCATGGATGAACATGTTAATAAATACTTCTACTTTCTCGTTGTTTAATGGTGGTTGGAATCTACATTTCTACCAACTGCAGGTCTCATTCTCCCTCATCTAATGATTACTTTTGCCATTGAATCTATTTTGTATACTAGAAGGTACCTGTGGCTCTGCCCGCGTACATCCACATAATGATGATTTGGTAATCAGGTGAAGATATATTATTACCTCGCAGTATGGCATAAATGTTGATCATAGTGCAGCCTACGGTACTGTTACATTTGTTACAGAATGCTTGCGACAGGCCGATGACACACAATTAGCGACCACAAACACCGGCGGCAGGCCAAACAAATTTTCTGTTTTTTTATATAGAGTATACATATATATTGAATAAATGTTTAATTGTGTTATGTTAGATGGCAAGCCTGGGCTCAAGGAATTCCTAAATGCATAGATGCAGAGCATGCGCTACCCCTGGATGTTTGTTTCGACTTCCAGAAGAAATTCGACTTTGAGGAATCACTTTTTTATGCGTGAGTAGCACTTCATTTTATATACAGTGGTGTTCAAAATAATAGCAGTGTGTTGAAAAAAGTCAGTAAAGCTCCATATCCATATAATAACTTTTAATTTAAATCACATTAATGCATTGGACACCCTGTACATTCTATTCTGAATCACAACATGATGAAAAATGTGCTAAATGTATTATTAGTTTAATGTAAGTGAAGACTATTAGTCTGTTAAAAAAAATTGCATTGTGGAGTTCAATTAGAGAGGTAAATTATTCTGTGAAAAACAGGTGTCAAACAAGTTCCCCCTATTTAAGGATAAATCCAGAAAAGATTGTCCTGTGCATTTCTCCCTGAAATTATTAAAATGGGTTGTCCAGACATTGTTCAGAAGAACACGTACTTTGATTCAAAAGTTGATTAGAGATGGGAAAACATACAAAGAAGTGTAGAAAAAGATCTCTGCTAAAATGATACCAAATCATTTTTAAGCTTTAAAATGGAGATCAAAACCAGAAAGACATGGACGAAAACGGAAAACTACTGTACCATTCGAATGGATCGAAGAATAACAAAATTGACTCAAAGAACATCTAAAGTTACCTGTTAGTTCCCATTGTTGGAAAAAGATATTTTTAAAAAAGTATCATATGAACAATATGGAGCTTTACTCACTTTTTTTAACACACTGCTATTATTTTGAACACCACTGTAAATTTTATATTTATTATGAACAGAATAAATTAAATCCCACAAATCTTAACCCAAATGTTTTATCCATCTAAATAAAGTATTTCTTACATTGACACATCTACAGTTAAGGCAAAATAAATGTGTGTTTGTCATCTTTACATATTATGTTTACTTTACTCACCATCAGGTTGGTGAAGCTGGGGCTAGAGAAGATGGTCATGTGGCATAAGTCATGGAAAGATCTGGAATCTTTTGAGCGCTTATTTTTTGTACTGCCTGAGAGTCCCAATGCAGGTGTACTGTAGGAGCTGTGACCCTCTCTCTCTCTCTGTCTCTCTCACACACACACACACACACACACACACACACACACACACACACACACACACACACACACACACACAGAATCTATTGTAAAAAGCTACATTCTTTTTTACTTATATCATAAGTTGTAAATGTTGACTAACATAGAAACATTTATTTAAGACCTTCTGCTTAAACTGTACACAACACACAAAGTATTAAATCATGAATGTGAATGCCTTATTGCTGTTATTAGTATACACTAAGAATAACTGGAAAGAAGACTGGTTTTTCGGCCATCAGTTCATGAATGGAGTGAATCCTCGAATGATCCAGAACTGCAGCAAATTGCCTTCCAATTTTGCGGTCCAAGGAGACATGGTGAAAGACTTCCTACCCCCCAAAACCACACTGGATAAAGAGCTAAAGGTGAGGTTTAATGTATCATTCCTGCACAGATTTCATACACTCTTCATAAAATTCATATTACCTTCAGTGACCACATTATCCTGGTCACCAATAATACACTGGTCCATTACAGGACACCACATACACACATTCACACCAAGGTGTGTTTAACAATGAGGTGACTGATGCATCGATTTTAAACGCAATTAACTGAAGCAGCAATCACACACTCCTAATCTCAGGGAACCTTAAAACTACCTTCAGTGGCACCAGGCCAGGATTGGCCATCAGGAGCCTTGGGAGAAATATAATCCTGATTGTGGTCTGTCCTTTTTTCTCCATTGATGTAAAGTAGCAGGCAAAGCTTGAGCTTTGAACTTTTGAACAGTGGCCAGATGGAAGAGTGTGCAACAAAGAAAAGCCTTCCAAGAGGATGCTGCAACAAACACTAGATTAACACCAATTGCTTGTGTGAAAGGAATAGGACCTGTTTATTTTTTTGGTGAGCGGCTGAGGATAATTACTAACGACATTAGCTGTGTCAATGAAGCCAGGTTAAACCATGAGGTGGAAAATGGACAGTTAAGAGGTTTTACTTAGAGTCATTCTTATATCACAAAGGACTGCTGAGAGAATGGATCTTTTAAAGATGGCACTACTGTAGATGGCTGTGCATGATAGGGAACATGAAACTTTCAATAAAAATGTGATTTTTTGACTAATTTATCATGTGGCACAGTGGTATAGTGGTTAGAGCAGACAGAATAACAGATACAGATAAACATTGGGTATACACCAACTACATATTATTTATTAATGTACTTTTTCACTAAGAATTTTCTAGGTTTATTTAGTCACATCATTTAAAAAAAATGCTTAAATTGGTTAATGGAACATACTGAAAAAAAATACAGCTGTATTCATATCTTGGAAACACCCCTGTCTACATTTCCATTAAGTAAGGATTGACTTTTAATGCAAATCCCACTGTAATACAATGAAATTAAATCAATCATTAAAATAAGACATAATTCATCTTTGTACCAGTACAACAGTGTTCATCTGTCCTGGTATCTTAAAGGCTATAAGAATCTCTCTTTCTTTTCACAAAGGCTGGGAATATATACCTTGTTGACTATGCTATACTGGATGGAATCACTCCAAATGTGATCGAAGGCATGCAGCAGTATATAGCAGCTCCTTTGTGTTTACTGTATGAACATCCTGACAACGGCCTCATTCCCATTGCCATACAGGTAATGCTTTCACCAAATGTGTTCACTAGAAGCAACATATAGCTAAAGAAAAGGTTCATTACATTTACTTTTTTTTCTTAGCTTGGACAGAAACCTACCAACGACACACCCATCTTTCTCCCTAATGATCCACCTATGGCTTGGCTATTGGCTAAAATATGGGTCCGTCATGCCGAATTTCAGATTTTCGAGGTGCTGTCACACCTGCTGCGGACTCATCTTACAGCAGAGGTGTTCTGTGTGGCCACATTGCGTCAGCTCCCTGCAGTCCACCCTATATACAAGGTTAGTTGGGAAGTATGAACTAGCTTACTTCAATACTAAAATAATCAGGTATAGGAGTAAATTTATATCTCCCTCTCTGTCTAAGCTGCTCATTCCTCATATGAAGTACACTCTGGATATAAACTACCATGCACGCACACAACTCATCTCTACTGATGGTATCTTTAAAAAGGTATGCTTTAGCTACAGAAAACATATTGATTGAAGTGACCTAAAACTGTTTGACAATTTATATGCATTTAAATGTATGTTTTTACCTAATATTGAATACATCGTTGTAATAATTTACTTAAAAGCTTAAATCTCAATTCACTGTTTACTGTTATGGGCTATATATATATTTTTTCCTTTCCAAAATGTTCCGTAGCTCCTGACCTCTCAGACACCATGTAGATCAGTAGAAGATATGTAAGCATGCTTTTCCTGCAGGTGGTGTCCACAGGTGGTGACGGGCTGCTGATGCTGCTTCAGAGGGAGTATGAGGTCTTGACCTACCGCTCTCTCCAACCACAGTGCGACTTCCAAGACCGTGGTGTTTATAAACTCAATAAATACTTTTACAGAGATCACAGCTTGAAGCTCTGGAATGCCATAGAGAAGTAAGAGTCCAGTAACACAATGAGGTCCTCTAAAGCTACTATTTTCTGTTATCATTATGCACTGAAATTAAGTTAAACCTTAATCAGTGTTATGTTTGCGTGATTCTGGAGACACAGTATTAACAGTTAATCTTTCCTCTTCACCTACAGTTATGTCTCCAGCATAGTGTCTCTATACTACGGATGTGACCGTGAAGTAAAGCAGGATTCAGAACTTCAGGCATGGATTAAAGATGTGGTTGAGGAAGGCTTTGAAAATGCTTCTAACTTTGGTTAGTTGCCTAAACAAAAAAATTATAATACTAGTGTCATGTGGCACAATGATGGTTTAACGGTTATGGATCTTGGCTAAAGCCAGTAATTTATGAAATTATCAATATAGCCCTATTCGGAAGGGACTATTTTTCCAAACAACGTTTGAGTTAGAATTTTTTCAGACGACGTCTGTCATTGCATGTATGCATTCGGACGGGACTAACATCTCTGTGTTTATTAAGGAGGTAGGAGTGTCTGTGTATTACATGTGGGCATTGCACAAGACATTATTGGTGCGTAAACTTTAATACCAACGCGCTAGAGATAGTACGGTAGTTCACGTTGACCAAAACACAAAAGAAAACGCGTTTTGGAAAAAAAACTTTTTCGGAAATCCCAGACATTCGCATTCGGACGGGATTAGATTTCTCAGAGGACCGCTGAGTTTGCTGAAAAACAGTAGGTAATTTGCTTTGAAATTTTGAGTGAAAGACAGACATGGCAGATTCAGATGGCATTAAAATCACAAAAATCACAAAGTATGTCTGTGAAATTTCTCTAATGACCCCCTGTAAAAGTAGTCCCATCCGAATCGGGCTTATAATTAACAATCTAACATTCCATAGATGTGATTACAGTACATTCGTACTAACACAGAGTAATTGATATTATTCATATGTGACAGGGTTGCCTAACAAACTACAAAATAAACAGGAACTGATCACACTATTGAGTGTGATCATCTTTACGAGCTCTGCACAACATGCAGCAATCAACAATGGACAGGTAAGAGAGATGTAACTATTGTATTATTTTATAAAACTAAGGGGCTATGTGTAATAAACTCTAAAGGAAAATTCTGCCATAAAATCAACATTTACTGCAATATGCTATTTATCATTAATACACTCCCTTAAGAAAGAAAAGGGTACCATTTCTGAAGTGTTAAATTACTGGCTGACATCAAGCAAAGAAAACAGATGATAAAATTTTAAATTGTATTAAGAACTCTCCAACACATTATGAAAACATGGAAGGATAGTGGTTAATCGTCAGCCTCATGGAAGAAATGTAGTAGAAAAAGCAAACAAACATGAAAGTACAGTATATGAATTAAATGCTTTGAGTTTTTTTGTTTGTTTTTTTGTCGCTGATGGCATTAGCATAACCTTGGGCTCAAATTGTACAAAAGTGGCTGTGAGAACATGAGGGAAAATTATCACACCACAATCAGCTCACCACCACAGTACTTTCCATAATGAAAGTTAAATGTTGTCTCAAGAATCTTCCTTTGAATAAGTATGTTTGTAGTACTACATTTTCCAGCCTCTGCATTTTTAATACAACTTTACACAGGTTTTACATTGGATGCCCTTCCTGACACAACACTCATATTCTGTCCAAGCCTGGGACCGGGTTAGGGTTAACAAACCAGTAGCTGGGAATCAAACCTGGGTCTTCCGCCTGCCAAGCGAGAAGCCTACCACTGAGCCACCAATGCATTGCACTGAGCCACCAATTGTTTTTACAACAATTTTGCAAAGTTACTGCATTTAAACATCAGTGTTCTACAGTTATTTAGCACTAATTGTAACAAATAATTCACAAAATTATTGTATAATTTCTCAAGCCAGCCATGGCTCAAGCCAAGTTTTCCAGGATTTATGATGAAAAAAAAAGCTCTAGCTGCAAAAACCCTCTTTAAATCTTGACCTTGCTCTTTTTCCCTTCTATACTCTAGTTTGACTTTTGTTCGTGGGTACCCAACACCCCTTGCACCATGCGCCAGCCTCCACCCACAGACAAGGACAGTGTCACCATGGAGTTCATCATGAGCACACTTCCAAATATCAGCCAGTCATGTTTGGAGATAGCAATCACATATGTTTTAGGAAGATTTCCGGATCACACAGTGAGTCACCACTTCCACAAAATGCTTAAAGTGCCTTTCCATTGATTATCTAAATATTATGTATTAATTCCATTTATTACATATATAGCTACATGCTTTTTAAGTTTCTTTTTACAATGTCTTTTTTTCTATTTTAACTACTTTCTGCCCTCTGCCTTATCTATCTTACTCAGATGCCTCTGGGACAGTACATGGAACAGTATTTCACGGAGCCATCCGCCCAAAAGGAACTTGACAGATTCTGTGATGATCTGCAGGATATTGAGGCAGAAATTATAAAACAAAAGGAGTATCTCTATCTGTGTCCTAGTCATATAGAGAACAGCATTGCCATATAGAGAAACATAATTATTCTGGAGTTTTTGATGACATACTTCTTAAGACAAGGACAACTTTAACAAGATAATACAGTAACAAAATTTTAAAAAGTAAGTTTTAAAATTACACATTTCTTCACCAAGCAGTTGGCACAAGAGGATCATTGAGCTTATTTAAATAAACCTGAATAAAAGACACAAGTTCAATGACAAAGTAGATTCCTGCAGAAAGTATGCAGTTGTAGCCAATTTGGTTGCAGACTATAATTTTATTCATTTATAAAACAAAAAAAGGCCAGCCAATAGAAGCCTATTTTAAATTATATTTTTAAGCAGCAAAAAATCATTAAGCAGCAAAAAATGTCATATTAAACACACCTTGGGTGCCATAGTCATGATTATGTGAGATGTATGTTTCTGTAGAAAACTTGTTAGAAAATGTTAGATGAGTGAAACTTTTTTGCCTTTTGTGGGGGTGTGGGATTTATTTTCTTTTTCCATTAAATATATCAGAATAGATAATAGCATGATTTAATTGTTAAATTCAATCAATGTTTAAGTGATTCTTGTTAATGTGACGCATAATGAGATTGGAACCTGGGCCACTTTCAGTTAAATTTATTCATTTAAATGATATTAAGTTGTCACCATTCAACCAGATCTGTGGGTAAGGTTTCTGCTTAGGTTCCTGTGGGCAATATGGCAATGAAATACTGCTGCGTTTCATGAAGTTCTTTGTTATCCTACTATTAGCTTATTTTGTGATTAGCGGTTGCAGCCTGTGTGTTTTTAAGAACATAACACATGACCGTGTAGCATGACCAAGTTGACCTCTACAGTTAGGCCACATGCTTACATTTAACAAGACTATTATTTTATGCTTGGTACGCGAAGAGAAGAGTAAGACCTGTCCTTATGTAGGATATGTAGAAGAGTAATCACCTAACCAGTGGTTATGGGATGTTCAATCAGAGATAGATAGTTCAGGAGGTTTAAGCTTGCTTTGATGGCAACCATCAAAATGGTGCCATTCAAAATGGGGATTGTGGGATTTATATCTTTTTCTATTTTTTTTATTAAATATATAATAGTTGATAGATTTAATCATTAATATCAAACCATGTTAGTGTGATTTTTGTAAGTGTATTTTATCCACTTGAATACACGCCTAGATGCATACATCAAAAATTTACCATCCTTGATAAGATTCTCATTTCTCTTTGTATTCCTGCTTGTACTCATCAGCACAGAACCTGGTATAGTGCCAGCTTTTTTTCAACCTATGTTTAAACTTGGGGTTTTTTTCATGCATGCAGGCAATAAATCTTCTCTTTTATTTTATTACCTGTTACCTGGCCTCCTGATTCTTAAGTCATCATACAGTACTTCTAATAAAAGTTATAAAACCTTGATTTTAACAAAAAATATTTACAAAAGGTGAAATTCTCACTAAATAGTAAAAACCTCTTGTGACTAATAAATAAATATGATTGAGCACTTAAATATCCATGGTTACAATAAGTAAAAAACGAAGACATGTGAAATACAAAATGGGACATGGAAAAGCTTCTTAGACATTCCTTTTTTTGTATCTATGAATGACACATTTATTATAACTTTTTAACATGTGAAATCATCATCGTAATTCATGAATGAGGTGACATTGCAGGGTGTTCCGAATGGTGGAATTTTGTAGAGAGAAGTTCCCTTAACAGATATTCCCTGCACAGAGCAGGGAATAGGGAGTAGTAATTTCAATAATTTTTGTATATAGGCCCTATTCCTTTCCGAGGTTTAGTTCACAGGTTGCTCCCTACTCCCTGCTCCGTTTGCAGGGAATGTCAGTGAAGGGAACTTCCCCCGACAAAACTCCACCATTCGTAACACCCTGCAAACCAGCGCAGATGTCACTTCCTCCATGCGTTACCATGGTAATATAAACATTAAAAAAATTATATATATACAGGTCCTTCTCAAAAAATTAGCATATTGTGATAAAGTTCATTATTTTCTGTAATGTACTGATAAACATTAGACTTTGATATATTTTAGATTCATTACACACAACTGAAGTAGTTCAAGCCTTTTACTTATGCAGGCAGACATATCAAAAGAATTTTAAATGTACTATTATAGAAGAACGGAGAGAAACAGAAGCAAGTCAGTAAAACGTACCCGAAACTGCAGCTAAGACTAAGGAGCATGACAGGTCGTAAAACATACACAAGATAAGGCGCCAGGTGCCGGACTTAGCAGAAACTGGGCACACACACATCCAAATGGAGGATTAAAACTGGTGTTAGATGAAAGCAACTCGCAGATAACCAGATGAGGTAATGGAAGACCAGAAACTAAGTAATTGATCAAAACTAAAATAATGAGGGAAAGAACGGATGGTCAAGTCATAAAAACCCAGGTGCACAGGAAAGCTATGTAATAAATCATTTATCGAAACTAACATCTGACATATGTGTGTGCGAGATGGGGAATTCCTGGGCAAAACAATATGTGTGTGTGTGTTAATAACCATGTGTGTGCGTAGACTGGTATGAGCTGATAAAGAAGACACACAGAAACAGGCTTATGAATAACATGTTTTAATAGGAGTAGACACAGAATAAAGCTCAGTGGTTAAGGCATTGGACTACGGTTCGGAAGATCCCAGGTTCAAACCCCACAACCACCAAGTTGCCACTGTTGGGCCCTTGAGCAAGGCCCTTAACCCTCAACTGCTCAGATGTGTAATGAGATAAAAATGTAAGTCGTCTGGATAAGAGCGTCTGCCAAATGCCTAAATGTAAATGTAACATAAAGATTACAAAAGTAGAAAAGGCACAATGGTCGGCACGGTGGTGTAGTGGTTAGCACTTGTCGCCTTGCACCTACAGGGTCCGAGTTCGATTCCCGGCCATCCTTGATTCCCGTCTCTGTGTGCATGGAGTTTGCATGTTCTCCCCGTGCTTGGTGGGTTTCCTCCGGGTACTCCGGTTTCCTCCCACAGTCCAAAGACATGCAGATTAGACTAATTGGCGTTCCCAAATTGTGTGTGTGTGTGTGTGTGCGCTCTGCGATGGATTGGCACGCTGTCCAGGGTGTACCCTGCCTCGTGCCCTGAGTCTCCTGGGATAGGCTCCAGGTCCCCGCAACCCTAAATACAGGATAAAGCCGTATAGAAGATGAGTGAATAAAAAGCACAACGTAAAATACAGTTAATAATTCCTTAGGTCCTTTTGTTGAATGTTGCTATATTGATAAAATAAGCACTATATTTGTGTTAAATATAAAAGATTGGATGACAAAATAATAGTAGATCTCCAAAGGTTATTTTATATTTGTGGTGCACGCACATTTGTATCTGAGGTAACACCCCTGTTGGGGCTAGAGCCCGTACACGAGGAATCGCCAACAGGTGGGGCTGGACCCAGATGGTTTTGTGTGATCTGAGGTAATGCCACTGAGTTGGGGCCAGAGCCCGTACACGAGGAATCGCCAACCAGTGGGGCCGGACCCAGATGAAAGTCCTGCAGAATCACTAGGTAGAGGACGTAAGCAAATCCTCAGACGTGGCAGGTGGAAAAGTCCTGTAATAAGCCGCTAAGTATAGAACTCATTGAAAAGTGAGGTGTTTCTAACAGGTGTAAAAAGTCTTACCCATGATTGCGCTTTTGAGTAATGAACCAGGCTGGGAGTTTTTAAAAGCCTCAGGAATCTTTTGCCAGTGACCCCAGTGAAAAAAAAATGCACTTTAGTGTATTACAAATATATTGAAATCCTCGATAATACATTGCAAATATACTAACAAAAAGTTGTACCATCAGTTAATATATAAAAAGTATACTAACATCATGCTTTTACCAAATTTTGGAATTAAACTTTAAATATACTTAAAAATTATTGTATTATAGTACACGTTCCAAAGATATATTATTGGAAAATATACTTTAAGTGAAAGGCTGGTCTAATTTCCAAAGTATACTTATTTAAACTTGTTTTTCAATATATTTTTGGTATATATTTTTTTAAATATGCTCGAAATAATCATTGTACAAATGTACAGAAAGTATATATTAGAATACAAATTTCAATATACGGTAGTCTCAGTATATTATCAGTTAAATGTAAATGTACTTATATTGAGTGCACTACTCTCTCGTGCGCGTGCTTTTAGACTCGTTTTTGCACGCTGAATCTCTCCCTCGCGCGCGCGATCTCAAACTCGTTCCTGCGCGCTCAAAATCACTTTTGCCGTTCAAGGTAATTTATGTTTTTACTCCTCACTCTTCTGTCCGCTCACTGTCATAAAGCGACACACAAACTGCAGCAGCGTTGTAAACTCTGCGACTATTCCAGCCAACCGGAGACTAGACGGCGCCCCACCAGCCAATCAGAGCTAGAGGCGGGCAGATTCGGACTGTCCATTCTCTGATTGGCTCCCCAGTTCTCCACTTCTAGTTTGAATTAACAGCTGAAGGTGCATCATCGCGTGCGTTAGTGCGTTAGCGTATCGTTATTATTTTATTTTCATCGGCATAAGGTAAATTTAACGGTTTTAAATTAAGTACATACTTTAATCTATAGTTTGTATTGTCTAATGTGTTGTTGTTAATGTGTTGTGTACTTTGCTTGTGGTATAATGGCTCTGTAGCTCTCGGCCTGTTTTCAGTCTCTGTGTAACAGAATCAACACACCAGGTTTAAACTAATACTGTACCTGTAGATTCTAATACTAATGTCTGTCTGTGTTCACACACCAGGTTTAAACTAATACGGTACCTGTAGATTCTAATACTAATGTCTGTCTGTGTTCACACACCAGGTTTAAACTAATACTGTACCTGTAGATTCTAATACTAATGTCTGTCTGTGTTCACACACCAGTTTATATTTTAGTTTGTGTGTTTGTGAGACAACCTGACTTTTGTTGAGCACAAATAAACTATAGTAGTGCTTTTTTGTAACCTTGTGCAAATTAAATCTGTTGAAGAACATTGCAATAAAGTTAAAGAAATGCTTAAACATACTACTAAAGGAAAAAGTAGTAAGGAAAGAATGAAGCTAGAGTGTAAGCTAGATATTATTGAATGGTTTATAAAAGAAGGAAAAAGAAAAGAAAAGAACAGAATCAACTGAAGAAAAAGAACAGGAAGTAAAAGCAGGTAAAGAGGAAGAAGCATGTGAGGAAAAGAAAGATGAGATGACCGTAGACGCAGAAAGACCACCACCATACACTGAGGAACGCATGCAACGGAGGGCTAGGGGAATGTACCCAATGCTAAAAGAAAATAAGGAAGGGACATGGGACTTCAAGGGACAAGTGACGGGACAGATTCAAATGACGCCATGCCACCCTGAATTGACATCATACAACCATGAATGGAAAGAACAGCGAAACCCTGAATGGCTGCCATACAACCCTGAATGGGAAGAACAGCGAGCTGAAAATGAAGAACAAGAAGCAGCAGCCCTCAGACACTGCGTTGAAGGGCAGAGTGAAGAAAGGAAAATGTAGTCACATGAACTATCAAGTAAAGTAGAGCTAGAACGAATGAAGAAACAAAGCGAGCTGTTCCTGAAGAAAACCCAAATGCTTGTACCTAAACAACACTACACACCTGACAAAAGAATGATGGAACGGGAAAAATCCCTCATGAGGGAAAAGGAGAGAGACGAAGAGGAACTGGGAGAAGAGGAAGACATACCCGAATGTACCGAGACATCCTGCCCATCGCCAGCGTCACTCAGCTGGTCTGATACAGATGAAGACAGATCTGAATCCGAGGAAAAAGATGAAGTGACTGAAGAGGCTCAAGAAAAAGCAGTAAGAAGAAAAGTACAGGGGTTTATGTTCATTGAACCCATAGAGGATGCAATGAAAAGGGCAGAAAGGAAAGGCCGGATGAACACCCCAAGACGCAGTGATCAAAAATACACAGGAAATAAAAAACAGACATACAGGAGTAGAAGTAGACACGAGACTATATTGATAAAAGATCTATTAAAAAGGCACTTAAACAGGCAGAAGAAAGAGTAGCCATGTGCGAAGACCAACTGACCCAATACACGAAAAGTGCCCTGGAAAAGACAGAGAGAGCTCTGACAGACCCAAGTGTGATAAGAAGATCCGTGCGCCCAAAACGATCATCAAGTTGGTACGGCGGCCCAGACTGGCACAAACCTACATATGAGAGAAAATCCAGACAACAAAAAGGTGATGAACTATGTGTAAGAAGTATGCCAGATACAGAAGATTACACCACTAATCAATGTCCTCTTGTGATAAAGGGAGCCCAACGCCAGTATGTGCCATGGTCATTCATGGACATGACATAACAGGCCTGGCTGGCGAATTACCTGAGTTGTGCAATGGAGCACAAAAATGGATAACTAAGTTTGAAGAAAAGACCACTGGATATTTGCTAGCAATTGGGGACGTGAAAGCCATTTTAGCACAAACAATTGGAAAAGTGAAAACTATGGAAATACTGGACGATGCTGGCCTGAAGGCACTGACGAGTCAGAATGCAGGAGATGCATTTGCACTCGGGCTTATGGCTAATGTAATAAACTTAATGCTTAGTGCTTAACTAATGAATAAAATAAAATAAAACAAATAAACACAACAACAAATTCATAACAAGTACGATATGGCTCTTACATTCCAGCTCCTAATTGACAGGCATGGAGACTGACAATTACAATTTTGTGTGTGTTTTTTTTTGTGTAAAGCCATGAAATCAAACATTCTTAACCTTCTAAAAAAGTTTTAGATCCTTTGGGTGCATATTATTTATCTCAGGTGTTTATATTTGCATATCAAGGAAAATCATAACTAATTAAGATACAATTAACAGTTCATTTCACATATGAGGCACAGCTTGTCAATGGGTCTTTCCCGAGTGTTGGTCTTAGTTTTAACTAGCACACGTCTCACAAGTCACCTTTTTTTGGGGAACACTTTCGTGATTCTTCCCATGACCCATGAATTTCTTGGAGAAGACTCATCAATTATTAAAACTATGTCTCCAATCTGAAGGTTTTTTTTTTTTTTTTTTAACCATTTTTGACGTTCCTGGAGCAAGGGGAAGTATTCACGCACCCATCGCTTCCAGAACAGGTCTGATAGGTACTGAATCTGCTTCCACCTGCGACGTGCATAGATGCCTTCCCTTTTGAAAAGTCCAGGGGGCAGGTTTGGCTGTTTTTTCATCAGCAGCAGGTGGTTAGGCGTCAGGCGTTCCAGATCTGTGGGATCTTCCGAGACAGTAGTAAGGGGTCGGTTGATCATTATCGCTTCTACCTCACACATGAATGTATGCAGGCTCTCATCAGTTAATGTTTGTTCTTTCAGTACTGATCTCAAGATCTTTCTAACTGACCTGGGGCCTCATGTATCAACGCTGCGTACGCACAAAAACTTTGCTTACATCAGTTTTCACGCTCACGGTCGGATTTACTAACAGTGAAATTAACGTGAGACTGTGCGTTCTTCCACGCCAACTTCCTGTCTGGCGTACGTGTATTTCTTCTTGTGCGTGTTTGTTTTATTTCCTTTGGCGACTCCTAGAGGCAATTATGTTAAATTGCACACTACAGAGTATTGCACCAACACATGTGAAACACATTGCTATTCATTTATAATTGATAAAATGGGTTAATTGGCACAATATTTGTCTACCAATTATGTGATTTAGAACATATAAAAGCATTTTCAAATGTATACAACCCTTAGTCTATGGCAATGGCAGTGTTGGCCTTATTAGAGGACATTGTCAATGGCCGAATCCGAAGGGAACACTTTTTTAGGGATCACAGTGATTTTCTGGCCCATGATGTTGACTGGCTTATTAGCCGTTTCAGATTTCCAAGAGCTATCCTCTTGGAGCTCTGTGCTGAGTTGGGTCCAAATTTGGAAAGAGAGACAGCGAGGAGCCACGCATTACCCATTCCCTTACAGGTGCTGACAATGCTTGGTTTCCTGGCAACTGGTTCTTTCCAAAGGGAACTGGCAGACCGCTCGGGTTAAGCCAGTCGTCTTTGAGCCGTGCAGTGCCAGCTGTATGGGACTGGATCATCCGCATGTATAGCAGTAATATATTAAAGCGCATTAAAGCGCAATTTGCAGCGATCGCCGGTTTTCCTAATGTAATCGGAGCTATCGACACATTGCTATAAAGGCGCCATCTGAAGACGAATTTGCATATGTGAATCGGAAACATTTCCATTGAATAAATGTGCAAATAATGTGTGATGCTCAAACAGGTTGCATGATCTGACCGCGCGCACCCCCATGACCCCCCCCCCCCCCCCGTTGCATGATCTGACACCGCGCGCACACGCCCCCGCCCCGTTGCATGATCTGGGGAAGAAACAATGCTAGACTAGGATGCCCCCTTCAAATTTCTGACTGCCCCGCATATGGTCAGGTCTAAAACTGGCCCTGCTCAAATGCGCCTAACAAATATTGTGGCAAGGTGGCCTGGGTCAACCCATGATTCATTCATGCTCACAAACAGCATGGCTGGGATGAGGCTCCAAGGTGGCAGGGTGCGCGATGGGTGGCTTCTTGGCGAGTGATGTATTTAAAGATATTATTCCAGCTAAGTTTTTTTTTTGTTCCGGAGGAGAAACTTGCAAATAACACAGTTTTTCTCCGGTCTACCTCCGATAGGAGGACCTCCAATTCACATTCTGTGCAGTTTCTCTTCTTGCTTGCTTTTGCCATTGCTTTTTCGTTTGGTTTTACCAAAGTGGAGTCATTACCATATTTATACGGTAGGAGAGGCAGGGAGGGGTTTTGCGCTTGTGCATGTGCGCTCAATTTCACGTTAATTCGGATGTACAAAGAGAATCTGCGTGGGATTCTGCATACGCAGTGTTTCATACATCAGACTTTTTTAGTGCGTACGCACATTTACAGCTTTGTCCGTACGCAATGTTTTAGTATGAATTCAACGCAAGTCTTTGTACATGAGGCCCCAGATCTGTCTTTCCCATTTTCCACCAAAGTGAGATCCAGAAGGTGTATTGAATGTCCACTGTATGTTCCTTTGAGTGAGGAAGCTTTCAATTCGTGGCTGATTCCATTGCTGAATAGCCTCGTGCAGTTCAGTCTCAGCGCCTATGAAGTTTGTTCCATTGTCACTTCTCATGACTGACACCTGACCTCTCCTGCTTACAAAGCATCGAATGGCATTCACACAAGAGTCTGTGTCAAGCGAATGAGCAATTTCAATGTGCACGGCTCTTGTTGTCAGACAAGTGAAAAGTATGCCATATATTTTAACGTTACTTCTGCCACGTTTGACGTCGAAAGGTCCGAAGTAATCTACTCCCACATTAGCAAAGGGTGGGTGATCTGGTGTTATTCTATCACTTGGCAGTTCTGACATTTTTTGCTCACCTGTTTTAGCTCTAGACTTTCTGCATATCACACATCTGGAGAGAAACTGTCTAACGAGTGAGTTAGCAGTCGGAATCCAGTATTTCTGCTGCAATTCTGAAAGCATGTAATTTCTACCACTGTGTCCAATCTTTTCATGAACGTCTCTTAATATTACGTCTCTTTAGGTATAATGACTGGGTGTTTAACGTGCTCTGGTATTGCGGAAATGCCGAGACAATCTCAGCAATCCATCCTGTAGTACTGGGTCCAGTTTGGACAAGCAACTGTTTCTTTTTACAGATGCCTTGCGATTTGGCTGTGTGGGAATTTCCCTTTTTAATTCTGCTGCTGAATTTCTTCTTTAAAATTTTGTCTTTGAGTGAACTTAATGATTTCGTTTTCTGCTCTTGTTAGGTCTTGAACTGTTAGAGACTTTTTGATTTTCTGTCTTTGGGTTATCTACTTGTGTTTTGACCCTTTCTGTTTTTTGTTTGAGCATGTCTCTGATGCGAAGGATCCAGGCAACGGATCTTGTTAACTTGTGCCAATCAGAGTGATAATTAATCAATTTACTGACTGCATCTGTGCTTTCTATAATGCTCATAATGTTCACTAAAGCTGAGAGCTTAATTTCGTTGTCATTTTCTTTCATAGATGTGTCGTAAATGTTCTCAGGCCATCATTTGCACTCTGCTTCTTTGAGAAAGGAAGGACCATGGATCCAGTTAACATTTTTTATGAACTTTTCACAGGATGCCCCCCTGTATGCAGAATCGGCTGGGCTTTTTGTGGTATTAACGTACCTCGCTGTGACTTGTTTTACTCTCTTATAATGGCAATTCTGTTGGTCACAAAGGTTTTAAAATGAAGTGTTTCATTGTCAATGTATCTCAAAACAGTTGTGCTGTCAGTCCATAACATAGAGTCCAGCAATTTCAATTCTAGCTGTTCTTTCAACATTTTGTCATTTTTTACAGCGACCACTGCCACAGTCAGTTCCATTCTTGGAATGGTGGTTTGTTTCAGAGGTGCTACACGAGAGTTCCCCATCATGAATGCACAGTGTGTAAGTCCATCAGCATGGCTGTATCTTCGGTTATTTGGCATTTGAATGACTGCCTTTTTTAATGGAAGGCCGATGTGGTAGTGATTATTTATGAACTGCAGAGAGTTCTTCACGGAGTCTAAAAACTTATAGTCTTCCTGTGACCACTCGGCCTTATCATCACAATTTCGTTCAGGAAACTCGTACTGTAGTTGAACTGCTGTATCAGCATTTGTTCTACACTTTCAGTGGAGGTTCTGTTAACTGTAACGCTCGCTGGTTCGTCACATTCTCGGAGAGGCCCGTTCACAGTCCATCCGAGAGCATTCTCTACTGCGTATGGCCCTTCATGCCTGCTATTAATTACTCGCCGTGGTTCTAGGAGTTTGTGCTCTTTATTTCCTATGAGAATTTCGATTCCAGCATTAATCTGGGGCAACTTTACATCGCTAAGGTAGGGCCACTTGTCGATGTCGTGCTGTTGTGGAATACTTTCCACTGTAGCTGGGATATTCTTTTGTGTAAAGACATTGGGAAGTTCAATAAAGGTGTTTTCTTATAGGCCACTGATATCCAAATCATTGAGCATGTAGCTTTATACTAGTTTTGTGGAGTTCATGGTGCTCAGCCGTATCTTAACTCTTCTGCCTTGTACATTTAATTACCTTGCTAATGACTGTACAGAATGTGGCAGAACTGCCTTGGTCTATAAATGCATACACTTCTGCCATTTTGTCACCATTCTTGGACTTTATTTTAACAGGTACTATGGGGAGGATGCAATTACCTCCAGCCCCAGTGAGGGCATTTGTTTCGTGACCTACTGTAGTTGGCGGTTCACTTTCAGTTTCAGTTTCGTCGGCGCTTGCTACTGGCCGCGCCGTGTCTTGCACTGCAATGTGCAGCATGCGGTGATGTGGCTTTGAGCACAACTTGACTTTTTTCTTACAATCCTTAATTAAATGTACCTTAACTAAGCATCGAAAACAAAATCTATTCCTTTTTAGAAATTCTACTTTGTCTTTGTGTGTCTGATCGTTGAATTTTACGCACTCGTCTAAGATATGTTCCTCTTTACAATATGCGCATGGCTTAGTGAAAGCGCTAATAGCTAATGTACTGGCATTCTTCATTATAATCGAGTCTTTGTAAATTTTATCAACCTGTCTGACCTCAGTTGCAAAGCTGACCCTGGCTTTTCCTTCCCTTTTTTATTTGGGTCCTTGAAGGGATGTGTGACTGTGTTTCTTATCGCTGGTCATGGCGTCCAAGTCGGCGAAGAGCGGGTCGGAGTACAGTCTGGCTTGTTGATCTATGAAGTCCACCAGCTGGGTGAACTTGGCTCTCGTCCCGTAGTACTCGTAGTGCTGCCGTGCACACGACTTCCACCTGTCGATCAGCTTGTAGGGCAGTTTCAAGAAGAATTGTGTTCATGCACTCGCTGCTGTTCAACTCGCCATAGATTCACGGTTTGCCATTGCGTTTTGGCAAGTTGTCAAGAAAGAGGAGAGGGCGCTTAACACCCTTCCGTCATCTGTCTTTATGTTTGGCCAATTAGTTGCCTTTTGCTTATAAGCCGCTGCAATTCTGAGCTCGTATCCAAACCTGTCGTGTAGCAGTTTCTTTGCTCTTGCATACCCATCTTTCATGTGCATGCAGCTCGTTACAAGGTCTTTGGGTTTCCCTGTGGTGTACAGTTCAAGATAGGACAGCTTATCGATGTCATTGTCAGCTTTAGATTCAACGAAACGTTCAAAGGACAGCATGAAGGATTTAAACTTGAGCGGGTCTCCGTAAAAGGGAGGAATGCAGCGCTTAGGCAGGGAGGACATCATCTGGCTCCTCGCGAGCATTTCTGTGAGTTCTGCCTGACGTTGCATTTGATAATGCACTGTGTCAAGTCCATGACGTAGGTAATCACTATCTCGATTGTCCCTTAAGCTGTTTGTCATTTGTGTGTTTGCGCTTATGGGCACACCTGAGTGCGCTGCCCCGTAGAGCATTGGCATTTGAGAATATGCTGTATCAAAACTCTGACTGTTGCGTGCGGGTGTGTGTGTAGTGCACGTATGTGCGCATGCGCGACGGCGGGTGGTGGCGCGTGCGCGATCTCTCCCCCTTTTCTTTTCTCTCTCTCGCTCTCCTTCTCACAGGAAGCCCCTCCCCGATTGAACGTGCCGTGACGTGCGCCAGGATTGCCTGGCCTTGGATCTGCACGTCCTTTAAAGCTGGCGGATGAAAGCCAGAAGGGCGCGACTTATGCCTTGTGTGTGACTTACGTGCTGAGATTGATTGTTGGATTGTTGGATAGCTGGATTGTTGGATTGTCTGATTGTGTGATTGTTTGATTGATTGAGTGATTGAGTGATTGATTGTGTGGTAATTGTTGATTGTTTAGAGAGAGAGACTGTTGTGTTCTGTGACTGATTGTTTAAAGTGGGGCATTCATTTAGAGTGCTTGCCATTGTGGGTCTGACGCTGATGGGCTCGCTCAAGCGGGCTGCCTCATGCCGTGGTGGCAGTTCGTAATATTCCGTGGATGCACTGCTCTCGTAAAGTTCGTTGTATTCCAATTTGGGAAAGTGCAAGCCTCTTGTTTCAATAATTGAGCTCTCTCTCTTGGCTGTCGTCAGCTGTTGTATACTGAGTCGGGAAAAGGCGCGCTGCTCAAGTCAATGACTGCGCTCTCTCGTGCTAAACGTTCTCCGCAGTTTTGACTTCGAAGCGCTCTTAACTTGGCATCGTGCATCGCGAGCGCCGGTTTAATTTCCAACCTTTCCTTTTTTACCTTTAGTTTTGCTTCCTCCATTTCTAGCTCGTACCGTTTGTTCAAGGTTGCTACCTTGGCCAGCAGAGCTGCTCTGCTGGCTTCTTCTTTGCGGCGAGATGAGGAAGCTGCATACGTTGCGGACCTTGTAGATGCTGCTGACACTGCGCTTCCGCGAGGCTCAGCTGCCGCCACTTGTGACACGCTGTCTTCTGATGAGATTTCGTCGTTGTATGTTCGAGACGTCATAGAGTGGCCCTTGGTGTCCACTATCCAGCGATCCACCATTGCCATAAATGCTGTGAAGCGTGGCATTTCAGGCATGAAGCAGGTGTCGTGATCATGGTCGAGTTCATCTAAATGCATGCACAATGACACCTCAACGTTGCTTCTAATAAATTCTTTTATCAGCTGTTTGTATTTCGGGCTGTACTTGGTTTCAACAGTATCTAGGTTGCATACATTGTTCATAAGCGTCTGTATTTCATCTGACATTACAATCAGTTGATCCAACTTGCCTTTTCTTGCTTCCAGAGTTTTGTTAAGCTTCTCTTTTCCTTTTGCTTCAATGAGCGCCTTCCGGCTGTCTAGCGAGGTGCTGGGAGTGTTGTCCTCGTTGTTTAAGATAGTGAGGTTCGAAGCGCGCAGCTCTCTTTCGTTTTCAACAGTTACTTATCTTCTCGCTTAAACAACGGAGTAAGCTTTTGACTTTTGTAGATGCGGACATATTATTCCACTAGTTTTGACGCGTATCTTTGGTTTGCCTTTATTACTCACACGAAAAACTGAAGTCCGATGATCTCTTTGACTCTCGTATTTTATTTTCCAGCATCAAAGAATCAACACTTCATACAGTCGTCTTGAGTAAATCCACAGTAGTTACAACACCAGTTGCTGTATCTTGTAAATTTCTGACTTTTACAACAACCTTTATCTTACTAAGATCTTGGATTACGATTAGCTTACGGTCAAAAGCTTGTGTTTCTGTAGCCTTCCGCATCTAAACTGAACTTTCTATCATACGATAGTCATACAAATGCATGTAATAGTGGAATGACATCACAGACCAACTTACGATTGTCAAAATGTATGCTTAACTAACAAGTTCAAAGCGTATGGCTTATGTAATAAACTTAATGCTTAGTGCTTAACTAATGAATAAAATAAAATAAATAAACACAACAACAAATTCATAACAAATACGATATGGCTCTTACACCCGCCTTTTCAGGGAACAGGGTTACAGTAAAGTAACCCGAGACGTTTACTAAAACACTGACCATGTGCGCGTGAAGTATCTTTTAAGTTGTGTGTGTGTTTTGTAGAGATCTCCTTGTTGAAGATCCTGTTTCTCTCTCTCTCTCTCTCTCTCTCTCTCTCTGTCAAAAAGCACTGATTCCATAAAACACACACTCTAACGGAAACGTTGCTCTGCCGCGATTCTTTTCAAAGGTGAAATACAGGTTAATTTGTTTTATTCTTACTTTACAGCAGTGATCCCGTTAGTATGTGTGGTCACCCGAGTGTCATTAGAGATGTTCCTTGTTAAAGAAGTTTTCAGATAAAATGATGTTACCATTCACACCAAAGTCGTCCCACACAGTAGCCCTCCCTCCTCTCAAATAAGAGAGGAGGGAGGACTACTGTGTAAGATGGGAGGGGGGGTGGAGGGAGTCATTCCTCCTCTCGTGGGAGCGCATGCGCACACACACACACACACAGTGCGTTCACAGACACACATACATACACAAACGATATATGAGTATTTGATATATACGAGCACGCTTCCGGAATCCACAGTGAGCAACCTATGTCCTGTCTTTGTGTTACTGTCTATTCCTGCTGGATATATGGATTCATTCCTGCTGGAGCTTCGGGATCAATAAAGTATCTATCTATCTATCTATCTATCTATCTATCTGTCTATCTATCTATCTATCTATCTATCTAAAACATTTTTAACAGAGATGTTAAATTAATATTAAATTTAGTCTATTGTCAAAGAGAGAAAGAATATTTACATTATATCATGCACATGACATACTAAAATATATTACAGTTCATTAGGGGGAATATGTATATATATATTTTTCAAAATCTTTTTTGCTTTATTTTTTCCTCTAGTGAAATAACAAAGACAATTTTTTTATTTCTCTTCAATTACTTACACTTTAATATAAAACCAAATTATCTTTAATTGTATTTGGGTGTTCAAACTAGCTAGTGCCTCACTGGATACATAATAAATGCACATTTTGAATTACACTATGCTAATAAGTTCTAGCTTTTTTATATTAGTAATTTAGAGACTATCAATTTAAAATACTTTACAAATATTTTGTTTATGTATTTATTGTGTCCATATACAACAGTTTTATTTGACCTGAAATTACAGGTTTATAAACATTTGCTATTTAAAAATAAATATTAGCATATCATTATCAGATAACATTGTTAATACATCAACCTTATCTCCTAAAAAACTTCCATTTTCATATAAGCAGTGATTGAATGCACTGTATTTGACGGCATTAAAAATATTTTAAATGTTACACAGGGCTCAGCTTTTACCTATTGTGTGACTAATATTACAAAACAATATGAAAGGTTTAGGACAGTACAGTTGTATTTCCTGTCACTGTGGGCTGCAGGGTTCAGTTGTACTGTATAGTGCAGAGTCTAACACAGCAGCAGGTGAGATGAGCAGATCCATGTGTTTAATATTTTTTATCAATATAAACAGGCAGATGGATGGAGTCACTTTGAAAATCACTTGGCAAGATGTCATTCTCATTTGTAGAGAAGCCCTACACTTTCTGTACGATGGAATTGGCACAAAGCGAGAGTGAGAACTATGTCAAGGTTTTTGTACAGTGCACTTGGATTTCCTGTCACTGTGGGCACCAGAGCACAGTAGTACAGTGCAGAGTCTGATACAGCAGCAGAGGATATGAGCAGATCCACTTGTTTATTTTTATCATCAATGTTAGCAGATAGACGTGGTGGCATAGGGTCAGTTTTATCTCCACTTGGCAAGATGTAAAGAAGGTACTCAGGTTTCTGTTTTGCATCTTGTTTGTACCATTGCAGGCTCCTTGTTGAAGTACTCTTTGTGTAGCTGCAGGACAGAGTAACAGTATCACCTTCAGCTACAACTTTATTGGCAAAAAGAGGCTCTATTGGATTTGCCATGGAGTCACCTGTCATAGAGAAGAGATGAAAGTATTTTAAACCTTATTTTTAATACAACCATACAAGATTTATACAATCAGACTGACATTCTGATTTTTCCTAACTACAGTAAACACAGAATAATGAATCATCAGTTGAACACAAAATCAATTATAACTCACCTAATAAGAGCCACAGACATGTAAATAAAACAGTGAACATGATGAAAAAATTAAGGACAAATGAAGATTTGTCGAGGGCTTGTGTTCACATTTATGGAAACATAATACAAGTTCCTGAAGCTCCACCCAACAGTATCACATGACATGTTAATGTTTCTGACAGATTGTTAACCCAATTATGTGTTTTTGGCATTAAATTCAGCTGCATGTGGGGTATCTGTAAATTCAGTCACACTGGAAAAATCAGTTGATCATTCAATCAAACCCACCATGCACGGGGAGAACATACACACACATAACCAAGGTGGGAATTGACCCTTCAACGCTTGAGGTGTGAGAACACAGTGCTAAACACTATGCCACTGCATCACCTGGAATTATAATATAATTTACTTTTGTAACAACAGAGTTAGAGTTACAGTCGTTCTCAAAGAAATAAAGATTTATTTAAAACAGTTCAGTTCATTAGAGGATATTTATTTACATGAATGTCATTTAAAGAGGGAAAGGAACAGATTTATAAATTAGTAGGAATAACAATATTAAACAATAAAGTTTATTGCTTTATTTTGCCCCCTAGTGGAATGATAATAACTAGCACTTTGTAACATTAGAGTCAGTCTATTGTCAAAGAGAGAAAGAAGACTAAGAAAAAAAAAACAAGCCTTTGTTTGAAGACTTTATTTTTCATTTACAAAATATTTATATCATGTACATAACATAATAAAATATACTACAAATCATTAGGAGAAAAGTGTATACATACCTATCTAGGTGCCATAACTGAGGTGGATCTTAGTGCAGGATTTCCTTGTACCTTGGGAGATGGTAGGACTAGCAAGGCTAGATGATTAGATGGATGGTTTGTGTGTGTGTGTGTGTGTGTGAGGAGTATAAGTGCAGGTTGTTCTAAATGCTTTAATGTATGTGACTGCTGGTCTATTTTCGACCTTGTAGGTAAATGTAGAGAATATTTTATTTTTAGTGTGTTTCATGATATTCTGTGTGCGTGAGAACAAGGTGTTTTTCTTTCTTTTACCTCGACACAAGCTGCACTTCCTGTCATGTTCTGCTATGATGTTGGACTGTGGGCTTGGTGTTGAGGCATAAATGCAGAGGGGATGCAGTGGAACAGAAAAGAGTCTTTAATGAGAATAATAAACCAAACAAGCAAAACAAAACATGAACAAAGGAAGTTGGCTTAAACTTGGGAGCATAATGTAACAGAACTCAAACACTTAGACATAAGACTAGGGATTACATACATTGATACACAATACAGACATGGGATACAAACTGGACAAGGCAAAGACACACGAAACGGACTTAACGGACTAAACATTAGGGACTATGCATGCAAGGGATAAACAAAAACAAGACAGGCTTGGCTAGGCCTACCACCTGTTCTGCAAATTAGCTGCTAAGCTAGCTCATAGCTAATCAGACTAATGGCTAAACAGGCTAGTAGCCTGAGACCCAAGGGAATGAACAGACAGGGTGCACAGCAGACTAGGTATGAAACAGACTAAGAACTCTAAAGGTTAGTGGCTAAAGATCTTAGTACCTAAACAGACTAAGAGCTAAGCAGACAAGGAGACTAGACAGACTCAAAGACTAGACAGACTAAGATCTAAACATGTTAGTATCACCCTCATTAGTATTTAAACAGACTACTAGCTAAACATGCAATTGGGGTTACTTACACAAAAGGCTAATTCTCCTAGAGGCTAATCCTGCTAGGAGACACAGAGACAAGGACATCTTAATATAAACAAACTTAACTTAAAGTGCTCCTGAAACCAAAAGGCCAACCATACTGTTAAACTAAAACAGAAAAGAACAAAACAAAACCCACATAACAGAAATTAATGCTCGACCCAGTTTCCCAGAACAAACAGGTATTTATAAAAGTACTAATAAGCCTCCTCAGTTCAGGTGAGCATCCACATCACCTGACCGAGGAGGTTTCTGGGAAACTGAGTCTAGGAACCAAAACTACAAAGTAAAAACACTGCCCTCTAGTGGGCAACCCTCACTGTACCCCCCCCTTAAAAACGCTCATCCGGAGCGCTAACGGAGGTCCTGGGTACCCTTCCCCATGTCCCGGGTCATTCCACCCGACTGCGACGCCGACGAGCAGACTCCCCAAGGTGGGTGAGAGGGTGGGCGAGCTTGAATTGCCGCCGAAGCCAGGCGCCAGGTGCAGCAGCGGCCTGCACCCGAGGCTGGGTGGCGGAGGCAGCAATGGCTCGTCCTCGGGGCTGAGCGGCGGTGAGCTCATGACGTCGTCGGGTGGCGGAGGCAGCACTGGGCCGATGCCGCAGGCCGGGCGGCGGAGGCAGTGCCGGATCGCTGGTGTAGGCCGGGCGTTGGAGGCAGTGCCGGATCGCTCTTGCCAGTGGAGCGATGGCTGCAGCACTGAATCGCCCTCCAAGTCGGGCGGCCGATGCAGCACTGTGTTGTCCTCACGCCGGGTGGCCTCTGCAGTACTCTGGCCTCCTTTGACACCGGGTGGCGATGGAAGCACGCTCTCGACGTCCAGCGGTGGCGGGTCGCTGTCACCGCTGCGAACGAAGCTAGAGAGCGTGGTGAGGGTTTTCCCTGGCGAGGTCCTGGCTGGGCTCTGGGGACATGGAGACTCCCTTGCGGCGCGCTGGCGGAACTGGAGCCTCCCCTGAGGCGCGCTGGCGGAACTGGAGCCTCCCCTGAGGCGCGCTGGCGGAACTGGAGCCCCCCCTGAGGCGCGCTGGCGGAACTGGAGCCCCCACTGAGGCCCGCTGGCGGAACTGGAGCCCCCACTGAGGCCCGCTGGCGGAACTGGAGCCCCCACTGAGGCCCGCTGGCGGAACTGGAGCCCCCACTGAGGCCCGCTGGCGGAACTGGAGCCCCCACTGAGGCCCGCTGGCGGAACTGGAGCCCCCACTGAGGCCCGCTGGCGGAACTGGAGCCTCCACTGAGGCCCGCTGGCGGAACTGGAGCCTCCACTGAGGCCCGCTGGCGGAACTGGAGCCTCCTCTGGTTGACAAGGGGCAAGCTGATTATCCCTGGTCAGCTTGCCCCGGCGTTATAGTCCCAGCCTCCCCCCAAAATTTTCTCCCGGGGGGGCCCCTCTGCTATGCCTCTTGTTTGGTCGAGCATTCTGTCACGTTCTGCTATGATGTTGGACTGTGGGCTTGGTGTTGAGGCATAAATGCAGAGGGGATGCAGTGGAACAGAAAAGAGTCTTTAATGAGAATAATAAACCAAACAAGCAAAACATGAACAAAGGAAGTTGGCTTAAACTTGGGAGCATAATGTAACAGAACTCATAAACACTTAGACATAAGACTAGGGATTACATACATTGATACACAATACAGACATGGGATACAAACTGGACAAGACAAGACACACGAAACAGCCTAACGGACTAAACATTAGGGACTATGCATGCAAGGGATAAACAAACAAGACAGGCTTGGCTAGGCCTACCACCTGTTCTGCACATTAGCTGCTAAGCTAGCTCATAGCTAATCAGACTAATGGCTAAACAGGCTAGTAGCCTGAGACCCAAGGGAATGAACAGACAGGGTGCACAGCAGACTAGGTATGAAACAGACTAAGAACTCTAAAGGTTAGTGGCTAAAGATGTTAGTACCTAAACAGACTAAGAGCTAAGCAGACAAGGAGACTAGACAGACTAAGATCTAAACATGTTACTATCACCCTCATTAGTATTTAAACAGACTACTAGCTAAACATGCAATGGGGGTTACTTACACAAAAGGGTAAACACAAAAGGCTAATTCTCCTAGAGGCTAATCCTGCTAGGAGACACAGAGACAAGGACATCTTAATATAAACAAACTTAACTTAAAGTGCTCCTGAAACCAAAAGGCCAACCATACTGTTAAACTAAAACAGAAAAGAACAAAACAAAACCCACATAACAGAAATTAATGCTCGACCCAGTTTCCCAGAACAAACAGGTATTTATAAAAGTGCTAATAAGCCTCCTCAGTTCAGGTGAGCATCCACGTCACCTGACCGAGGAGGCTTCTGGGAAACTGAGTCTAGGAACCAAAACTACAAAGTAAAAACACTGCCCTCTAGTGGGCAACCCTCACACTTCCAATAAACATATTCTATAGTAGTTTATGTTAAAGGTTGTAAAATTGTTTAACACTTGTAAATGCAGAGCTACCCCGAAGTTTATGTTCTTCTTCACCTTATCTTTTATAAACATTCCAGACCAGATGTAAACACTCCTGCACTCACCTTTTTTTGGTTCTTTGTGTGTGTGCAGTGGGTACACTGAATTGCTCCCTGGGCGAGACTCCCTCCCGGCGCCCCAGAAAAAAAAAAAAAAAAAAAAAAAAAAAAACTTTACAATTTGAAAACACCACACGTTTTATTAAACTACTCATAACTTAAATTAATATACTGTGTACAAACAAATATTATATAAATATAGAATAAATATAAAACAAATCACACTAAAGAAAGAAACTTATTTACTTCACTGCAGAACAGAAACCACAAACTGAAACTTGCCAGGGTAGCTCAGTGGTTAAGGCATTGGACTACGGTTCGGAAGATCCCAGGTTCAAACCTGACAACCACCAAGTTGCCACTGTTGGGCCTTTGAGCAAGGTCCTTAACCCTCAACTGCTCAGATGTACAGTATAATGAGATAAAAATGTAAGTCGCTCTGGATAAGAGCGTCTGCAAAATGCCTAAATGTAAACTAAAATATGAAAACTAAAACTTTTCTGGCCTTTCTAGATGCAAAGTCATCAATAATGGCATCATATGAGATATGCTCCCCTATTGCATGATTTATGCTTATGACAGCAAGGCCAGTGAGCCGTTCCTGAGACATGGTTGACCTCAGGTATGTCTTGATTAACCTGAGTTTGGAAAAGCTCCTCTCTGCTTGAGCTACGGTCACTGAGAGCAGTCCAATCCTGAGAGCAGTGCAATCCTGAGAGCAGTCCAAAAGTTGGGGTAGATCTCAGATAGATTCTTATCGTGCATAAAAGTGATAAGCTCAAAGAGGCTCATGGTTTTTGATGGCAGTCATTAGACACTTTATTAATCTAATATAATCTAATCTAAAGGAGGAACAATTAGCTCCTTGGTTAATTTACTGCCTCAAATTATATGCTTTGTCACGTAACAGGGTTATAGCAAATGGAAAATGTCTTTTAGGGATTCAGGGAATTCAGGGACAGGCATTAAAATGGTTTAGATCTTACCTGTCTGATCGCTACCATTTTGTAGATCTAAATGGAGAACCGTCTGGTGTAATGCCAGTGAAATATGGGGTCCCACAAGGGTCAGTTTTAGGACCTCTGTTGTTCTCAATATACATGCTTCCCTTGGGTAACATCATTAGAAGACATGGGATTAGTTTCCATTGTTATGCTGATGATACCCAATTATATATCTCAACTAAACCAGACGAAATACCTAAGTTGTCTAGATTAACTGAGTGTGTCCAGGACATAAAAGACTGGATGACCAATAACTTTCTTTTATTAAATTCAGATAAGACAGAGATATTACTTATTGGCCCAAAAACCAGCACACAACAGCTTTCACAATTCAGCTTGCGCTTAGAAGGATGTACTGTTATTACCAGCTCAGCAGTAAAAGATCTGGGAGTAATATTAGACAGTAACTTGTCTTTTGAAAATCACATTTCAAATATCACAAAAACAGCCTTTTTCCATCTTCGAAATATTGCTAAACTTAGGAACATCTTATCCGTATCTGATGCAGAAAAACTAGTTCATGCATTCATGACCTCCAGACTGGACTATTGTAATGCATTACTAGGTGGTTGTCCTGCATCCTCAATAAACAAGCTTCAGTTAATCCAAAATGCAGCTGCCAGGGTTCTCACTAAATCCAGAAAATATGATCATATAACTCCAATATTATCATCCCTGCACTGGCTACCTGTTCAGTTTAGAATAAATTACAAAATAGTATTACTTACATACAAGGCCTTAAATGGTTTAGCTCCCACATACCTAACCAGTCTTCTGATGCGCTACAATCCACCACGCGCCTTAAGATCACAAAGCTCCGGACTTCTGGTAGTTCCCAGAATTTAAAATTCTACAAAAGGGGGTAGGGCTTTTTCATATTTAGCTCCAAAGCTTTGGAATAGCCTTCCAGACAGTGTTTGGGGAGCAGACACGGTTTCTCAGTTCAAAAGTAGACTCAAGACGCATGTTTTTAATCTGGCATACACATAACTCATCCCAGTACTCATACTCCAGTATACCTATACCGAATGGCAACTACGCTAATTCTCCCCATCTGTTCTGTATTTCTCTACCCATCCCGAGGCATCGGGAGATTTTGCCAGCTTCAGTAGACAAAGGCCGACCCTGCGAGGTTCCTGAGGCATCCAGAGAAGGACCAGCTCCAGCTGGATTCAGCTTTATGATGGTTGGAGCTACACATGCTGCTCCTGTGCTTCCAGTGATCCAGACCTCATCTGCCCTCTGCACCTACTGACTCGTCCCTATGCTGAACTGGTCCTCATGTCAATTTAAATAATTTCTGTCATATTGAATTTTCACCTGCACAACACACAAGATGTTATATCATTTCTATCTGTTATCGCCCAAATGAGGATGGGTTCCCTGTTGAGTCTGGTTCCTCTCAAGGTTTCTTCCTAATGCCATCTCAGGGAGTTTTTCCTTGCCACCGTCGCCGTCACCCTTGGCTTGCTCATCAGAGAAATTTCATTCATTCGTCTCATTATTATCTGCACATTTTTCTCACACATCCACACTTCCAATTATTTTCTTTTCTATAATTATTATTATTATTATATTTATTTATTTATTATTATTATTATTTTTTTTTTTTTGTTAAATTTCTTTAATTTTTGTGAAGCTGCTATATAAATAAAATTGAATTGAATTGAATTTTAAACTATCTACACATATGTAAATTAAACTGGCTATTTACAGTATACTGTAAATATATCATAAATATATTGGCTATAGCCAACATTAACATAATAAACAATGGAAATAAATAACTGTACTTGCAACAGTCTTGCTGCAAAGCATAATTTTTTGGTTACATTTTGTCGTATTAAATAGAAACCATTAGAATTTCTGTGATGGTTTGTAAATTAGGCTTTTATTGAGTGTGTGTGGTTTTTTTTTTTAAGCAAGGTAAGCATAGCAAGCATCATAAGCAAGAAGGCTAACAAACCTAAGAGTTAACGTTATACAGTGGTCACCAAATCGGAGCGTCGGTTTTACCGTCAGGGCGCTCGGCGACAGCATTTGGGTTTGTGCGTTTGCTGGCTTTTACCACTGAGTGGTGCTATATAACTATAGATGCCTCATGCCTTAGTTCATTCTCTGCCGGATTAATGAGACGCGCTCCTTTAGAACTGCACATAGTGAAACACTGTAGTTAAACAAATTCATAATCACAGTACTAAAATTACAGTACAAATGTCAAATTCAAATTAAATCAAATCTTATTAGGATCAAATTTAAGCACAATAAATGTTAACACAGTGAGCCTTTAAATTTTATCATGTGTAATTAGAAAAGAAGTGTGTAGGGTTTTGTGTCATCTTATTTCTTGTGTTCTTTAAATTTATAGTAGATTTATTAACTGAAATAAATGACCATAAAATTAAAACATTTTCAGGACATTCTCCTGCGTCTGCGTCTTAACAGAGCCAAGTGAAAAGGATAAAATCAATAGCAGTAGTAGAGTGCTCGCCTAGAGAGAAGGAGAGCACCGGTTCAAATCCCGGGTGATGCTGTTTTAAAATTCTTTTATTTTAATTATAGCAAAATTACAATAAAACAAAATAAAATGTTTTGTTTTAATTTTGCTCAGCGTACTATAGAACAAACAGCAAACAAACAAAAAAATTTAAAATTACAATGATTGAAGACATAAGGGCACTGGTGGCTCAGTGGTAGGTGTTTCGCCTGCCATGCGGAAGGCCCGGGTTCAATTCCAGCCAGTGCCCACACCCCAGCCACTGGATACAGTGCCGGTCCCAAGCCCGGATAAAATGGGAGGGTTGCGTCAGGAAGGGCATCCGGCGTAAAACTTGTGCCAAGTTGTAGTGCGGACTGGATATTCCGCTGTGGCGACCCCTTGCCGGGAGCAGCCGAAAGACCAACAACAACACAATGATTGAAGACATAACAGAACATTTATTTTTCAGAGCACGATATACAACCATAATGAGTCCCGTAATGAGTTTGCTGTTTTTTCTATAGTATGCTGAGCAAAATGAAATTTTATTTTTTATTTTTATTTATTTAAATTTTGCTAACCCTAGGGGGGGGGGTTACATAAGGGGTTACCAAAAGAATACAGAACATAAGCGGTTTTCTATTATCTTCTAAGGGGAGCAAGTAAATAAATAAATAGCTTGCCCCTTCAAATAAAAATTTTGAAATGTTGAGAAAGCACATGTTAATATACTCACAAAATTAATATATTAGTTGATGAAATGACTGAAGACAAATTACCAGCTGACAGACCCCTAAAGCCCCGCCCCACACTGTAGTTCATGGATGAATTTGAGAAAGTTTTTCCAAAGGGAAATAGGAGATTGTTGTAGAGTGGATTGGAGAGAAGAGAACTGTGCATTTAAATAAAAAATAATAATAAAATAAATAATAATAATAATAATAATAATAATATATATATATATATATATATATATATATATATATATATAACATTATGATCTGTTCTATAGCCCATTTGTTTTAACTTAGTTTTTAAACTTTAAAACTTTCAGTTTTGTAAATATTTTAGTTATAGTGTGTTAAGTCTTACTTTAGGTTAAACATTTTTGAGAATTTGACCATCCAGCTTAGATAAATATTATTTCAATTCAATTCAATTCAATTCAGTTTTATTTGTATAGTGCTTTTAACAATTGACATTGTCTCAAAACAGCTTTACACAATCAAAAGAATTATTTAAGTTTGTATGGAATGTGAATGTGTATGAATCAAAATGTTCAGATATTCCCTGGAATGAAATATTATGTCATTGATTGATAAAATCTGGATTAAGTATATTTTATTTTATTTTGTTTAATTTATTTAATTTTTATTTATTAGTTTCCCCCCTGAGGGATTGCCATCTTATTGTGGTCAGGGGGTTTACATGCCTCAACACAATTCAGCAAGGACAATACTGTTATTGTTATTGTTATTTTTAATACTGTTTATTAAAAAACAGTGCTCGAGCATGATGCCCCCTTCACATTTCTGACTGCCCCCCCCATATGGTCTGGTCTAGATGCCTCTTTTGCCTCTAATGCCTCTTTTCCACTGCATAGTACGGCACAGCACAGTTCAGTATAACTCACTTCGGTTCGGCTCAGTTTGCGCTTCCACTGCAGTTTAGTAACGCTTTAGAGTGGGCGGGATTCTTCACGTGTCGTTATATTTGCAGCGCCGCTACTGCCGTGACATCATCATAAACGCGCCACAAACAAACACACAACAATGGAGCATATCGACGGATTGGTGTTCTTCATTCTCGGCATGTGGATGTTTTTAACAGCAAGACGAAGGAGTACAAAAAGGTGCATCTGATCCTTTGCTGGCTGTTCTAAATATAGCGGTTCTGTTGTGTGTAATACAAAAAGGTGCGTGCGATCCTTTGCTGGCTGTTCTAAATATAGCGGTTCTGTTGTGTCTCGTGTCGCAAGTTCAGTGACGCAGTAATGACGATTTTCTCCGGCCAATCAGTGACCAGCAGAGTTTACACGTCACGTTTTGGTAACGGTCGGCTCGCTTGGAACCTCGGCTGAGATGGTACTAAAAAAGGACTAGGTACCAGGTACTGTTTCCAGTGGAAACCCCCCCAAAAGTGAGCTGTACTGAACCGTGCTGTGCCGTACTATGCAGTGGAAAAGAGGCATATGATACATGCACTGCGCCCGCACTGCCCCTTCTGCTGAAGGGGAGGGAGGGGCCGCCACTGGATGCAAGCCCGGGATCATTAGCAAGGATAGCTCACCAGCCGTGCCTAATTCCGTCATGTCATGTGGGCCAGGGGCGGACTGGAACCATGGACTTCCTGGCCCACAGCAGCCAACATTATAATACATTGGCTCATTTATGCAGAGATAAATTTCTGCACACCAGTTACTAGTATAAAATATAACACAATACAAGAAACAAAGGAAAGGACATCAAGACGAACAACATATAAAACTATATTTAAAACTATATTTAAAAAGAATGGCAATAAAACTGAACAGTAGCAGCATTAGCTCACTCTAGTAAACTAGTTACTTATTTTAATGCTAATTACTTTAGTTAATTCTGCTTCTGATTTTATTCCAGTTTATCTGTTCAGGTTGATTGTGCTTCTTTTCACTTGGCTCTGGTTGATCAATGCCAGACAACACTCAAATGCAAATTATTCACCCTCCCCAGGTGTGAATCAGCTGTTCTCACCTATACATTCAGAGAAACTGAATGAGCTGAAAGCTGAGCCTTTGTTTCACGACCACGACACCCCTCTCTCTCTCTCACTCACACACACACACACACACACACAGAGTAGACCAAATCATTACATACTTTATCCAACAAACATGAAAAATATCCACATAATGATGAGTTAAAAAGCACTGGTTAATTTTCGTTTAGACAGACTGTTTGTATCTGATTATTTGTATTATTAAAGAACAACAGCACAAACAACAACACAAGGGCTTGTAAGAAACATTTTTATTATGTTGACAAGAGTTAAATTTGTAGCAGTAGAAGGCATCCCAATTTAAATATATAAATAACTAAAAACAAATTGAGCAAACTATCAGGATAAAAAAAATAGAACGAATCATTATTAAAGAAAATTATAAAGCCTACTGCATTTCATTATTTATAATAACGCAAAAACACGAGTGCTGATGATGGCATCGACATGTGCTGACGCAGTAGCACATCCTGACAATGTTTGAATTTTTATGGTTATTATGAAAACGTCTCGGGTTACATTTCTGTAACCCTGTTCCCTGAAAGGCGGGAACGAGATGCTGCGTGAAAACGCTATGGGAACCAGTTTGTCGCATTGCCGGTCGTTGAAGCATGCTGTGAAAACATGCCAAAGTTTTTGGCTATATATAACCTCGACAGGTGACGTCATCTGATTAGATGTAGGTGGAGGTTATAAAAACAGGTGAGCCGGCAACGACCTCAGATTAATTTGTCTGAACAGCCGTCCGGTCACGTGGTAGTGCGGCATTGCGACGCAGCATCTCGTTCCCGCCTTTCAGGGAACAGGGTTACAGAAATGTAACCCGAGACGTTCCCTAGCAAGGCTACACTCGATGCTGCGTGAAAACGCTATGGGAACGAGAATACCAACGCCGCCGCACTACAGGTGTCTGGACCCCAAGGTTGTGTAGCGTGTGGCACAAAGCCGAGAAGGTCTCAGAACCATGCCTGGGCAGCTAACTCGGGGCTTTGCCTGAGCCCGGAGTAGCATGAACATCCAGATTATAATGTAACGTAAATGTAATGTGTGTGGGGAGGAGCAACCCTCCGTGTCACACAATTTGCTGCAGGGGAATACCTCTTGCTGGTGCAAAAGGAGGCGATCTCCCTGGTTGAATGAGCCCTGCTTCCTAGAGGCGAAGTGAACCCATGCGCCTCATAGGAGAGGGCAATATGCATCTCTCACCCAGTGTAGTGGTGGCCGCTACAGCGGCCCCAAGACATGTAAAGGCTGCTCTGACCTACACCACCGGCTGATGCGTTAGACGTAAATCTGAAGAGCACCTGCTGGACACAGTAAGTGAAGTCTCTCCTGCTCCGAAGCTGTAAAGGCGGAGGATGGAATGCTTCAAAACAATAGGGTGATGTTGTTTATGGACTTAGGCCGATAGCTCAGTGAGGATGCAGTTACATGCGTCCTGAGAGTACTTGGGCACAGGCCCGAGGGCAACTTTCCTGCAGGGACTCCAGCACTGAAACAATTCAGGAGTGGACTGGGTCTACCTGCTTTGCACACACACTTGCTGTAGGGGAATACCTCTTGCTAGTGCAATAGATGAGGCGATCCCCCAGGTTGAATGAACCCTGATTCCTAGAGGCGAAGTGAGCCCACGCGCCTCATAGGAGAGGGCAATGGCATCTCTCACCCAGTATAGTGGTGTTCTGACTTACGCCACTGGCTCATGCGGTGGACGTACTGTAAATCTGAAGAGCACATACTGGACAGTAAGTGAAGTTTCTCCTGCTCGTTACAAATGGAACTTTTCGGGAAAATAGTTCAGTGAGGACACGGATAAGTACATCTTGAGAGTACTAGGGCACAAGCCTGAGGACAAGCTTTTCTTGCCGAAACTCCAGCACTGAAACGTTTCGGCAGTGGACTGGGTCTGCCTGCTTATCACACACTTGCTGCAGGGGAATACCTATTGCTAGTGCAATAAACGAGGCGATCCTAGATCCAGAGTCAGGGAGTAGCAAAAGGGGACATTTGCTGATCTTGCGAGGCAAAGCGGTCCACCTCTGCTGCATGAAATCTCACCGAGATTGACTGACTACTTCGGGGTGGGGTTTCCATTCCCCGTGTGTCAGAGATTGACTGGACAGTTACAACTGCTCTCACATTCATATGCCCTGGAATGTAAATCGCGCTGAGGGACAGGAACCTGGTGCGCTAGCTATTCAGCGGCGCGAGCACAGTCCGCCCTGGCGATTAATATGAGACTTGCCATAGTGATGTCCACCCACAATGGGACATGGCACTCTCAACCGCTGGAGGAAGTGCTTTAGGGCGAGAAATAGAGCCATCATTTCGAGGCAATTGATGTGCCGTACGAGAAGAAGGCCTCTCCACTTTTAAAAAACATTCCATTTGAGGCATAAGCTCTTGAAGGGGGATAATAGATCCAGAGTCAGGGAGTAGCAAAGGGGACATTTGCTGATCTTGCGAGGCAAAGCGGTCCACCTCTGCTGCATGAAATCTCACCGAGATTGACTGACCACTTCGGGGTGGGGTTTCCATTCCCCGTGTGTCAGCGATTGACTGGGCAGTTACAACTGCTCTCACATTCATATGCCCTGGACCGTAAATCGCGATGAGGGACAGGAACCTGGTGCGCTAGCTATTCAGCGGCGCGAGCACAGTCCGCCCTGGCGATTAATATATGAGACTTGCCATAGTGATGTCCACCCACAATGGGACATGGCACTCTCAACCGCTGGAGGAAGTGCTTTAGGGCGAGAAATAGAGCCATCATTTCGAGGCAATTGATGTGCCGTGCGAGAAGAAGGCCTCTCCAGCACCCTTGGGCTGGGATGGTCACCTAAGACCCCCGCCCGTGAGGGAAGCATCTGTCGTTAGCATCTGCGATGACAAGACGAACTTAGAGTGGGACCCAGAGTCAGAACCCGGGGTCTGAACCACATAGGACGGGTACGAAGCACCTGGCGCGTAACCCCTGTTGGGGATTGGCCCTAGAGTGAAATCCCCTGTCTTAGCCACAACTGAAATGCTCTCATGGGCAGGCCCAAGGGTCACCGTGGATACGGCTGCCATAAGAGCTAAGATGTCTGAAAGTGATGGTCACTTTCTTGGTCTAGCTTGATTTCCTTGAGGGTGTTGTTAATGGATTCGACACGAGCGGGAGACAGCTGTGCCCGCTTAGGATCGAATCTCATGTGACACCCAATCCTCAGAACAGGAAAGAGCACGCTTTCGTGGCGTTGGGTCTCAATCCTAAGAGACAAGATGAGCAAGGCGACATGCTGATGTCGAAGCGCTAGCTAATGAGACTGGGCCAGCCAGTCGTCTACAGTATGTAATTCAAATATGGATGCCCTGGTAGTCGTAAGAGCCAGAATTACATCCATGCATTTTAATATGTGCTGGTGAGAAAGCTAGACCGACTGAAAGGACCCGATACTGGTAAGCTTGGCCCCCAAAAGCGAACCTCAGGTCTTTCCTGTGTTGGGGAGTATTTCTATATGAAAGTAAGTGTCCTTCAATCGATTGTCACAAATCAATCGCTTGGTAGGATTGAGAGCAATCACTTTAACAGTCAACATTGAACTGTATTGTTTATTTTAGATAGCGGTACAGCCCGCGAGATCTAAAAATTTGGGCGCAGCCCCCCGTTCCTCTGCCAGGAATACTGATTATAGTAGTCTGACTCACTGTCTGGTAGGGGAACATGTTCCATGACCCCATACCCAGCAACTTCTGTCAGGAGATGTGCACCTTCCGGTTTCATGGAAGTGGAGGCCACGCCATTGAAAACACAGAAGGTGAAGTGAGAACTGAATCCTGTAGTTCCTCTCTCCAGTGCTTAGTACCCAAGGAGATATACTTGGCAGTAGCTTCCATGCTGCCAGTTTCTCATAAAAGGGCAAAGGTTTCGGCTGCTTGGTTAAATGGGGGGCGGGGGGGTGGTTAGATGTTCGGCATCCTGAAGCATGGCAGGAAAAACCGAAGAACTAACAGCCTATTGGAGACTGATGTTGCCCGAAACACCAGTGGTGGCGGAGCAAAACACCGACCTCCTGGGGGTGCCAGGGAGAACACTTATTCGTTAAAAAGGAATTCTGGGTGACTCTCCCTATTGGGGGGCCACCCCCATTTATTTTATTTTACACACACACACACATATATATATATATATATATATATATATATATATATATATATATATATATATATATATATATGTATTTTTTTTTTTTTTTTAATTCAGTCTGACCTCCTGTGTGCAGTGGAGCACCAAGCTGACCCACTGCCTGAAAAGCTTTTCCCTCTAGGGAAGATAAAAGTCTACACAGCTAGAAAGGAAGTATAAGCTTACCAGGGAGGATGATGTCCCAGGAGAGAGATAGCCTGTGAAGCGTCTCTGCTATCTGGGTGTCATCACACAATCCCGCGTTTCCACATCGACTATATTTAAATAAACAAATAAGTCGATGGCAGGAAAAACACAGCATGAATACAGCCTACTCCATGAAAGGGTTAACTCATATGAAGAGAGCTAAGAGGGGGTGGGGGTGGGGGGGGGGGGGTTAGAGAGAGCGTCATTGAGGCTCCGCCCCCCGGCCACCCGACAGAAGCTGCTTCCGTCTACTGCTTGGAGTTTTTTTTTTTTTTTTTTTTAAGTGCTTAAGGCTATTTCCATCTCCGGTAAACAAGAGAGAAATCCTCGTGATGACAACGCGGAAGAAAGGAGTTTTCTTACCTCCGTCTGCCGCAGCTCTGTCAGATGCACGAGTTTTAAGCCAGGAACGCGCGGCGGCTCGCAGCTTCTCACGGAATGCGCGGCGCGCGCAGCACTAGTCAAAGCAGTGTAAAGATCGCACTCCGATATGGATTATCACACACGGAGGGATTTAAACTTTTCTTTTCGTCAAATTGGTGAGTTAAACACCTTATTATTTTGCTGGTTTATCACAAGCACGCTTCACAACAAGGCTGAAGACAAATGATCTGAGGTCGTTGCCGGCTCACCTGTTTTTATAACCTCCACCTACATCTAATCAGATGACGTCACCTGTCGAGGTTATATATAGCCAAAAACTTTGGCGTGTTTTCACAGCATGCTTCAACGACCGGCAACGCGACAAACTGGTTCCCATAGCGTTTTCACACAGCATCGAGTGTAGCCTTGCTAGGGAACTAACGCTAGCTGTGATGTCCCTGTAGTGGTTAAAACAGCGGTTATAATTAATTTTCTTGTCTTTGAAATACATAAAGGGCATGAGTAGAAAGGTTATGGTTAAAGTAGTAAAATTAAAAGCTTAATTGTTTAAATAGAAAATAGTTTAATGGTTTAAATAAAAATAGATGCTGCAATGAGCATTTACTTACACCTGAAAAGTAACATAGAGTAACAAGAGTTGTTTACATAAATCACTGATCAATAGCTCCTGATACATACATTTAAGTAATTTATTCCTACAGATGTACCCGTTTTACAGTACACACAGTATAAAATTACCGGCTTATCACTGATCGACAGTTATATCAATACCATCTAACATTAATTTAGATTGTTTGAGCTCATAAGAACCATAGGCTAGGTGACTCTTAATGAACATAATTAAACCGGAGCGAATAGCTCTCATTAATGAATTAAACTCTCTAGTAGTTACTGGAAGTCCATAGAGAGTCAGGAACTTTTTAGTTTTTTTTTTGTGTTGTTGTTATTATTGCTGCAGTTATTATTCTTGAATGTGTTTAACATGTTCTGTATTCTTTTGGATTGTCTCAATAAAAAAAAAGCCTCTCTTATGCCTCCCCCACGCTCCCCCCGTCATCGTATTTAACTGTGAGGAGTCCAGTGGCATGTACAGCTTCCGAGTGGTGCAGAGGGTAAGTCCGTGTGCTTTCATGCGGGAGATCTGGCTTCGATCCCCGGGTGATGCTGTTTTAAAATTGTTTTATTTTAATTATAGCTAAATTAAAATAAATTAAAATAAAATGTTTTATTTTAATTCTGCTCAGCATACTATAGAAAAAACAGCAAACTCGCACGCTACCAGCTTGTATTCTTTAAATTTGGGGGAGGGATGTGCTAATGTGAGAGAGAGCCGGAGGTGTGGCGGTCTTACATACTGATGAAAGGTGGTGGATTATTCAGTGAAACGAGGCTCAGCTGAAAGATGTTAGGCACATCAGTCACTTAACCCCAAATAAAAGGTATTTCTGAGTGTTATGATATAAAATAACAGATGTACAAATGATGTGCACTGAATATTAAACCTATACCAGGCACAATTATTTGTTTGTTTGTTTGCTGTTTTTTCTATAGTATGCTGAGAAAAATAAAATAAAAATAAAACAGTACCACCTGGGGATTGAACCCAGATCTCCCACATGAAAGGGCAACGCCTTAACCGCTGCACCATTCAGACACTTAGAGACAACAGGCCCCAGTCACGTTAATAAGCCACTCGACTTCTTTGAAAGAAAGCTCTAGATAAGTGACGAAGTAAGCCTGTTACAATAATTGCACGTGTATTTTATCTGTTTTCAACCTGGTGTTATTTGATCATATTGGTTTAGAAATTTATATTTCAATAAATAGTAAACTTGGCCGATTTCGTTATAATTTTGTTGACAAGTGGTGCTTGAAAATTCACCCATCCCCTTAAGTGGGGAATGACAGAAATATGGTCATTTATTTCAGTTAATAAATCTACTATAATTTTTTTTTTACTCATTATTGTACAGTACACATCAATAGCTCTGGTTCAGATTTTTCATGTTTGTTGTGGAAATTACCATCACTGTTGTATTTACTGCGATGAATGAAAATGTCACTTTGCACCACCTGGCGGCCATTTTACGAATGACTTTGAAATGCAACTGATTTATTCTGGCCGCTGTCGCCTTTAAACGGCGGAGAGCGCGACGGTAATAACCATTCCGGTTGAGTAACCACTGTACCACTAATTAACATGATGACATGAATACCTTATTCATACAGAGAGAACATTGGTGAATACCTTTATCTTTTGCCCGTTTCTCCTCATCTTTTCTTTTTTTTTTCTAAATTGGGCACCTGACAGCTTTGGCCTTTTTTTTCTCCATCGCTGTGTTACTATCGACGATTCGACAATCAACAGATTTCCCCCAACGCTATCACTCACGACCAGAAGTCAAGACTAAACCAATTCACCTCCACATCATAATCATTTTATTACCTATTTTTATTATCCATTTCACACAATTAAATAAATGAAAAAAAAGTGCAAATTATTGGTGTGTGTTTATAATATTTTGAATGAAATGAGCGTTATTTGTAAGAAAGTCAGGTAGACATAATTTAGCCCCCTTCTTGTCCGCTTCATTTGGGAGAGGTGAACTGTACTCTGGATTTTGAATCTGATGCGAGCAGCTACAGAAAGCCAGTTAAGTATAATAGAAACATACTCTATTATACTTTGTAGAGAGAAGTGTTACATTGAGTCATGCAGCTGGATTCTGGATAATCTACTGAGATTAAACTGTGCTCAGTCTCAGACCTGTCAGGAGTAATTTGTACATATCCATTCTTGAAATGACATGAGATTAAACAAGCACCTGATTGGATGGTGTGAAAGGCAACAAATGAATCCTTCTTTAGTAAATTTGTAACTACAGTACACAAAGACTCTTCAAATATAGTAAAATGGACAAATTATTTTTTATGAATAAGTATATAAAATTTGACTGAAAATATTAAAATAAAAGTAAAATTTTAAAGTAAGTACTTTTGTAATTTTCTCAAGTAGCATTGTAAATGGAGGACCTCTGCTTTTACTTGAGTAATAATTTACTCTGGATATTTCTACTTTAACTCAAGTACAAGAATTGAACAGGAAATCAGTACAAGATTTGTACAGGATCAGTACTTTGCCTACCATTGGACATGATACATTTTCACTATCATATTCTATCAAATTTTCACCATTTTTCCTGCATTCAGATTTGCAGGTGGCCCTATTACAGGAGACTTGGAGCATGAGGCGGGGTACAGCTTCAACAGGGTGCCAATTCATCACAGGGCACACTCACACATACACACCCTCATTCACACACTATGGGCAATTTTGAAAACACCAATTACATTTAGGCATTTGGCAGATGCTCTTATCCAGAGGGACTTACATTTTTATCTCGAGGGCCCAACAGTGGCAACTTGGTGGTTGTGGGGTTTAAACCTGGGATCTTCCGAACCGTAGTCCAATGCCTTAACCACTGAGCTACACCTGGCTACATTAGGCAATTAGCCTAATCTAACTACACTACACTACACTAACCAGTGTACCCAGAGGAAACCCACCAAGCACAGGGAGAACATGCAGAGATGGGAATCTAGCCTGATCAGGAATCGCACCCAGACCCTGGAGGTGCAAGGCAACAGTGCTAACCACTACACCACCAAATATACTGTACAGTTGCTGAACTTTTGTTTTTAGGTCTGGTGCAAAAAAAACAGAGCACAGGGCACCATGTGATGTCAGTCCCCAGATTCAGTTTCTTTCTTATTTAAACCTTTTACAAAAGCCATGTAAAGCAGCTTTCAATCTCTCCCTCACCCCTGCATTCCAGGAGGGCATCATGCCCGTCTAGGTCTGACGCAATGCTCAACTGGGTAATATTTGCCTGAGCTAAGCAAAATAATGTAACCCAAGTTTAGACTGCAATAAGTAGAGTAGCTTATCACTAGCTAGCGTGGGGAACGTGTGCATGGTTAAAAGACAAAATGTAGCACAAACATGTCAGGGCATGTGTAATGCAAACTTATACCACACAGTTTAAAAACTTGTTGCGGTGTGATAAAGTTAAATAGTTAAAAGTTAAACATAACCTAAACAGGCGGTTTGAAATGGTGGGCCGTTACTGTAAGTAGTTAACTGTTCCGCATTTTATTATTAATGCCTTAATAACCACTTTCCAACAGCATGTCCGCGCTACTTTCTGAACTTTCACGTTTATATTTAAATGAATGTGAATTATTTGAGAACATTGGTGCTAGTCTTATGCTTTTCTAAAAATTCCGGTTCTGACCAGGTGTTGTGTCGAGGTTGGTGCTCCCATCAAGATATGTTTCCTTATTCCCACCTCCGTGAAAATGGCGCAGGGAGCATGTATTCAGGGCAAGGCTCGGCCGCGATAGGTTTAGCGTGTACTACCGAGCTTCTACGGAGCGCGGTAAAGGCCAAAATGGACGCTCCCTATGCTGTTTTCATGGGGGTTCGGATAAGAAAACGTATCTTGATGGGAGAACCAACTTCTACACAACACCGGTTCTAAATTAGTATAGACCAGGAGCATTTCTTTGTCACTTCTTTTGGCAACAGTGAGTTAGATAAACTTCAGGACAGTCGTTAATCTGGTTTATGATACAGTCTTGTTTGTCTGTCTCTACATTGCTCAGTGGAGTGTGCCTGAGAAATCACTACACTACTAACCTGATTTCAAAGGCAGTTGCCAAAGGTGGTCCTCTTAGCAGCATGGAGACAGCATAGAGAAAGCGAACATGCATGCAGGGTCTCAGAAAGCTCCATCCACCCACAAGTTGTTTACTGTCTGTGTCTGGCTGAATCAGCTTGATAGATAATAGGTCTGCCTTGACCAATAAGTGTGTGTGGCAATACACACACTTCTTGCTACTAAAGTAGTTAATTTTAAATGTAATGTTTTATTGCATAGGTACTTGGTGTTTGTCCTGTGGACCACTGAACTCCACTTTGTTGTGAGGGGTTTGTTTGTTTACAAAAGCTCTGTAGTGGTGAGGATTCAGATGCATTTGTTGGTGTACTTGACATGTCAAAATTTATCTCTACATAATAAACTTGTAAATGACTGTATTCAGGTGATACAGTGGTTACAAAATTGGAATGGCGATCTCGCCGCGTATACCGCCGTTTAAAGGCAACAGCGGCCAAAATAAATCAGTTGCATTTCAAAGTCATTCGTAAAATGGCCGCCAGGTGGCGCAAAGTGACATTTTCATTCATCGCAGTAAATACAACAGTGATGGTAAACCAAACATGAAAAATCTGAACCAGAGCTATTAATGTGTACTGTACAATAATGAGTTTAAAAAAAATTATAGTAGATTTATTAACTGAAATAAATGACCATATTTTTCAAGAGAATTTTCAAGCCCCACTCATCAAACAAAATTATAACGAAATCGGCCAAGTTTACTATTTATTTAAATATAAATTTATAAACCAATAAGATCAAATAACACCAAGTTATTATTAAAACAGGCTTACTTCGTCACTTATCCAGCGCTTGCTTTATTAACCTTGCCTTATTTAACGTTACTTGGGTGCATTGTCTTTAAGTGCCCGCTTGGTGTAGTGGTTAGAGCACACGGTCAGTGATACATAAAGCGCTGGTTCGAATCCCGAGAGATGATGTTCAAAATTTTTTTATTTTAATTATAGCAAAATTAAAATAAAAAAAATTGTTGCATTTTGATTTTGCTTCAGTATACTATAGAAAAAACAGCGAACTCGCACGCAACCAGTTTGTACTCTTTAAATTTAGGGGAGTGACGGCTCGGTATGCTGCTGCTTCTGCGTGTGTGTGTGTGTGTCATTATACTGATGAAAAGTGGTGGCCATTTTGATTTACAACAGCTGTTTACGGCAGTGTAGTCCAGTGCGGGAGATTGTGGGTAATGAGGTCCGGTGTTACATCTGTTACATTTTTGATAACAATAGTTTTTTTACAAACATTTCTAAACTAATAAGATCAAATGACACCAAGTTTAAAACAGATGAAATACACGTGCAAATAGTATAATTGTATAACAGGCTTACTTCGTTACTTATTTAACGCTTGCGTTCAAAGAAGTCGAGTGGCTTATTAACGCCACGGAGGTGTGTTGTCTCTTAGTGCCTGGTTGGTTTAGCGGTTAGAGCGCTCGGTCAGGGATTTACAAAGCGTCGGTTCGAATCCTGGATAATGCTGTTTTAAAATTTTTTTCTATTTTAATTTTACTCAGCAAACAAACAGCAAACAAAAAAATTTATTATTCAGAGCACGATATACAACCGTAATGAGTCCCTTAACCGGCTTATACAGCTGGCATGTGACCAACGTATTTAACCGTGTTGAGTCCATAAAATCAGTAGCAGCTAATAATTACTAATTACTTTAGTTAATGCTGCTACTGATTTTATTCCAGCTTACCTGTTCAGGTTGATTGCGATTCTTTTTAAAATATTGTCTCAGTTTTATATGTTGTTCGTCTTGATGTTTGTCTTCTTTTCACTTGGCAACACTCAAATGCAAATTATTCACCGTGAATCAGCTGTTCTCACCTATCCATTCAGAGAAACTGAATGAGCTGAAATGAGCCTTTGTTTCACGACCGCGACACCCCTCTCTCTCACGCACATACAGTACAGAGTAGACCAAATCATTACAGTACATACTTTATCCAACGAACATGAAAAATATCCACATAATGATGAGTTAAGAAGCATTGCTTAATTTTCGTTTAGACAGACTGTTTGTATCTGATTATTGATATTATTAAAGAACAGCAGCACAAACAACAACACAAGGGCTTGTACAGCAAGACACATTTTTATTATTTTGCAAAGAGTTAAATTTGTAACAGTAAAAGGCATCCGAATTTAAATATATAAATTACTAGAAACAAATTGAGCACACTATCAGAATAAAAAATAGAACAAATCAAATGTTTTTTACACATACACAAGGAGGATAATGATACCGAGTTTATATTAAAATATCAAATATTGTAATATTGTTTTTGTGTTATTATAAATAATGAAATGCAGTAGGCTGTTATGGTCATCATCAAAAGAAAATATATTAAGTAACAGATAATATTAGGTTTATATTTCAAATTAGATAAAATGCTGATTTTCCAGCAGTAAAATTATTGTATCTCTACAGTTTACAAAACCTCCGCTGCGTGTATTCATTCACAGTCTCCAGAGCACGCACAGAGAAATTGGAGACTGTGGTTTAGGAGTGGATTGGAGAGAAGAGAGCTGTTCAGTTACTATAAAAAAAATTCTAAAAAAATATATAAAAACATAATATGATCTTTTTGAGTTATGAGGTTTTTTTATTATACATAAGACAACCTTTCAGTTTTGTAAATATTCTAGTTATAGTGTGTTAAGTTTTTCTTTAGGTTAAACGGTTTTGAGAATTAGACCATCCAGCTAAGATCAATATTATGTCGTTGATTGATAAAATCTGGATTAAGGATATTTTATTTTGTTTTATTTATTTAATTTGTATTTTTCATCTTCCCCCCTGAGGGATTGCCACCTTATTGTGGTCAGGGGATTTGCGTGCCTCAGTGCTTGGATGTTTACCGAGGGCTCAAGGGTGTCTGTGTGTGTGTGTGTGTGTGTGTGCGCCTGTCCTTTTTTCAGCGGATTTTTCCGCTACCGCAGATCAGTTTATCAACTTGTAATATATAAATTTTAGGAATATATTAAGATGTGGAGACATCATTATATGTTGAATGGAACTTGTAAGCCTTTGAATGGTGTTAAAAATACTTGCAAAACAAGTATTGCAGCCATACATTGGAGGGAACTTCTGAGGTGGTCAGTGATTGATGGCACGGTCGGTCGGAGGGGGTTGTGATCACACCTATAGATCTTTTGTTCTAGGCTATCGGTCAAATATCTCTCCACTTGGAAGCAAAAACATGCAAGGGATTTCAGCATCTCGACGCACATACTAAGCTGTTTATAAAGTAGACACTGTTTGTTTTTTCATTTTGTAATCTTTCCCGTGTTTACCGTGTACTGTACAATGTATATTCATTTTTTAATGAATTACTGTAAATACTACACATTCCGTTGATTTACCAGAAATGACTTTTCTGTTTTTTGTGTGTGCTAAACTAAACTTCAGGGTCAAAGTAATAGCGATTTTATTTGAAAAGTATTATATATTTACAATGCTGATAAGTTCAAGCTTAGATTCATATATAAACTGCTTCAAAGTCTTTCCACCCCGTGACAGCTGAAATCCGACAGACGCAGGGCTCAAGGGAGGTGTGTCTGTGTGTGTGTGTGTGTGTCTATGTGTGTGCGTGCGTGCGCGCGCGTACTTCTTCTACTGTTATAAAAACTCTAAATATAAACAAACTAAATACAGCTTTTTTTTCAGAGGTAAACGGAAAAGTGAAGATGGTCACTATGCAGATGTTACACTCAGTGGAGTTACCGAAATCATTGGTTTAGTCCTCATTGAGCTTTTGTTCCTCTTATGTGAGCATAAACAGTGAAACATTCCACAGGTTTATAATACACCGCGGCCAAGTGAACCACGTTCCTGTCAAACGAAACGAGGTATAATCGTGGTGTTTGTTTCGGTTATGACACACCATAGTTTATTACCTGCTGTGGTAGATCTGAATATTTATCCAAACACAATAATAAAGCTTTATATCCTCAGGAGGGCTCAGTACATTGTTTTAGCGATAGTTTCACGGAAGCGAGTTCAGAACTAATGTAACCAAACCAAAAAAAAAAAAACATCCGAAGCTTCAAATAGAATGAACGAACTAATGAAATTGATATATATGTAATTGATATACTGTATATACAGACGTGTGTGTCATTTTAATTCAAATGAACATTTTAATGCTTTCTGATACACTTATCAACTTATCCACATACACTTATCAACACAAACTCTCCGTGCACGCACACACAATCTCTAAAAAATTAATATTAATAACATACATATACAAATAAACAAAAAAATACTTGCAAAACAAGAATTGCAGCCATCAACATACAATAAAATGTAAACATGAGATCTAAACTAAAAACTGTGCTCCCTGTGCTGGTGCTGGCAATATCATCTCTTTGTTCTGCTGTCTCCGGCTCCCTCCCTGGTCCTGAATCTGCCCCTTCCTCTACTCTCACTGTCTCAGAAGCAGAAAAAAATGCAGGAAATTATGTTTTCTAACATGCGTTAGATAGTTTTTTTTTTATCACTCTATACACAATACTTTGCTATTTTTATAGATGTTGAGCATCGTGAGCAAGCCCGAGATCATATTAACGTTAATTATCACCAGCCGGCATTAATAGCACACGAGTAACGTGAGTTGGACGCACACCAATCGATTCGACTATGGTTAATCGCTCACTCCGTAGGCTCCCTGAATAGGCGGGAAAGGGATGGAACCGCGCATTCGTCCCGGCAGGAAAAAAAAACTAAACAGATCTAACAGATGAGGACTCAGATTAATGTGCAAAAAATATATAATAAAACTATATAAGTCTACATAGCCTTTATAAGACTCTACCTTAAGCGCACTTAAAACATTTTATTTAGTTTTAAAATAAAACAATTTTAAAACATCACTCGGGATTCGAACCGGCGCTTTGTAGATCACTGGCCGAGTGTTCTAACCGCTACACCAAGCGGCCACTTAGAGACAATGCACACCAGAGACGTTAATAAGCCACTCGACTTCTTTGAAAGCAAGTGTACGTCTTTGATAAGTGACAAAGTAAGCCTGTTATAATAATAACTTGGTGTTATTTGATCTTATTGGTTTAGAAATTTATATTTAAATAAAACCCTACACACTTCTTTTCTAATTACACGTGATAAAATCTAAAGGCTCACTGTGTTAATATTTATTGTGCTTAAATTTGATCTTAATAAGATTTGATTTAATTTGAATTCTACATTTGTACTGTAATTATAGTACTGTGATTATGAATTCGGTCAACTACAGTGTTTCACTTGATGTTATCGGCTATTACGTGTATTATTGAGGCAGAGAATGAACTAAGGCATGAGGCGTCAGTCTGTAGTTATATAGCGCCACTCAGTGGTAAAAGCCAGCAAATGCACAGCAAATGCACATCCCGTAATGCGGCGGCGACGTTACATACGACGCTCCGATTTTGTAACCACTGTACTATAGAATAAGGAATGTTTAGGAGGATTTATTTACCATGAGGATGTTTTACATTGACATCCCCCCCGCAGTCAATGTGGAAGTGTAAAGGGTGCTCAACTGTAGTTGCAAGTAGGTCTGAAGTACTTAACCATTACAAACGCACACATCCATATTTTGGACGCACCAACCGATATCCATGTACTTATTCTTAATGCCCGTGCACATTTAAGACATGGAATGCTTTGATAGTACATCACAGTAGAGTGCATTCCACACATCTTGGTCAGACTCAAAAACAGTTAGCCATATTCAGTTGTCACTTATGTCCATGCAAGAATCTAGCTAATGAAAGAGAGTACTTTGTTCATATCAATTCACATCTGAAAAGAAATGAAAATGTGTCTTGCATGTTTGTTGGCTGTTCTTTTGAAACCTGTATTTATGGAACTTTTAAATCCCATAAGAGTCGCCGACACACACCTTACAGCCTAACTGATTTTAAACCTGATATTGTGAGAACAACTACAGTAGCATTTCCACAGATGAGTCATTTGCAGAAGGCCAGGACAAGGAGTGTGTAGAACAGGAAGCGCCCAGTACATCCCTAGATTGGAGAGGTCAACACAAGGAACTCCCAGATCTAATTGAGAAGCAGCTTGCAGTAGCCTTATTGAGGTTGGAATGTTTAACCCATGTGCCAGGTACAGCTATGATGAATTTTTGCAAGAACTTAACTACTTGCTAAGCTCTTTATCAATCCCATTATCTAAAGGTATTGTTAGTGATATTCTTCAGTGTCACAATGTCCAAGTTGATGAATCTGTAGTTACAGAAATCACTACAGCAGTTTGCTCATCTAACCTGATTTCAAAGGCAATTGCCAAAGGTGGTCCTCTTATTAGCTCCTATCAATGTAAACAATATTACAAGGACCAATTCTGTGTTGTGGAACCAGTTACCTACACCACCATAGGAAGCACTTTCACGTGATAGTACATGCTTTCTACTATTGTGTCCTTTTTCTTGGACTTTATTTTAACGGGTACAATGGGGAGGATGCAATTATCTCCAGCTCCAGTGAGCACATTTGATTCGTGACTCACTGCAGGTGGTGTATTTTTTGTTTCACCTTCAGTTTCGTTTCTGTGGGTGCTTGTTGCTAACTGCGCCGTGTCTTGCACTGCTGTGTGTAGCATGCGAGGATGTGGCTTTGAGCACAATGAACATGTTAATTTTCTGGCACAGTCTTTCCATAAATGACCCTTTCTTAAACATCCGAAACAGAATCCGTTTCTTTTTAAGAATTCTACTTTGTCTTTGTGTGTCTTATCATTAAATTGGAAGCAATTGGCTAAGATATGCTCCACTTTGCAATGTGCGCACGGTTTAGTGAAGTCATTGCGTTCCAAGTCTGTAGAGCGCGCTGCTTAGGTGCTCTCATTCGCAGGCTGCGCTCGGCTGTTGCATGTTAAGTTGGAAAGGTGAGAGTGCGTGCTGCTCGGGCGCGCGCTGCTCGGACGCGCGCTGCTCGATTCAATGAGTGCGCTCTTTCTCTTGGGCGATCGGCTGTTGTTTATGCGATCTTGACGTTGAAGCACTCTTAATTTGGCATCGTGCATAGCGAGCGCCGTTTTGATTTCCAGCCTTTCCCTTTTTGCCTTTAGTTGTGCCTTTAGTTGTGCTTCCTCCATTTCTAACTCGAGACGTTCGTCCAAGGTTGCTGCTTTTGCCAGCAGAGCGGCTCTGCCAGCTTCTTCTTTGCGGTGAGATGAGGAGGACCTCTTGGACGCTGCCGTGCTCTGTGACACGCTGTCGCCTGGCGAGACATCTTCGCGTGTTCGCAACGTCATAGAGTGGCCCTTAGTGTCCTTGGTGTCCGCTATCCAGCGATCCACCTTAGCTATGAATTCTGTCCGGCCTTGAGCCTCAAGTGCGCCGCAGGCGATCTGATCGCATTTGTGTTCGTCTTTATGAGTGTACACTAGCACATCAACGTTGCTTCCCATAAAGTCTTCTCTCAATTTCCCGCATTTGGGTCTGTACTCAGTTTCAACGATGGCTAACTTACGTGCATCGTTCATAGGCGTCTTTAATGCAGTAGACATTGCATTCCATTGAATTCGCTTGCCTTTTCTTGCTTCCAGCGCCTCGTTGAGGTTCTTTCTGTTCGTCTCGTAGAGCGCCGTTAGGCTCTCCAACCAAGTGCTGGGAGCGTTGTCCTCGTTGTTCGGCATGGTGAAGTTCAAGGCGCGCTATTCTCTTTTACTTTCTCTTTCAGCATTCACTTGTTTTCGTTCAAACAGCGGAAAGCTTGTGACTTTAATGTAGATGCGGTCATATTATTTCACTAGTTTTGACGCGTAGCTTTGGTTTAAAGTTTCACTCACGCAACAGAAGTCCGATCTCTTTGTCTCTTGTAGTTTATTTTGTCAGCATCAAAGAATCAACACTTCATACAGTCGTCTTGAGTAAATTCACTGTGGTTACAGACACCAGTTGCTGCATCATGCAAATCTCTGACTTTTACAACAACCTATTTGCTGTATCTTATAAATTACATTCTTAGCTTACGTATATAACAACACTCTTGTTGTATATATCTACTTACGGGAGGTTTAGGTCAAAAGCTTGTGTTTCCGTAGCCTTCCGCATCTAAACTGAATTTTCTATCATGCGATAGTCATACAAATACATGTCATAGTGGAATGACATCACAGACCAACTTACGATTGTCAAAATGGATGCATGACTAAGAACTTTAAAGCTTATGGCTTATATAACAAACTTAATGCTTAATGCTTTACTAATGAATAGAGTAAGGTAGAATAAAAGAAATAACAACAAATAAAATAAAATAAACACAACACCAAATTCATAACAAGTACGATATGGCTCTTACATACATACTTGATCATAAAAACAAACGCACCTTTCAGTATGTCCCAATCTTAAAATCCCTGCAGCAAATTTTAAATAACAAAACAATTGTTGATAAGGTTATTGAAAATCACAGAGGACAGCAGGATACTGAAATTGATTCATCCTATGAATTAAGGGGACCTGAAGATGGTTTGCATTATAAAGAAAGTAGCTTTTTGAATGGCAAAGAGTTAAGAATTACATTGCGTCTTTACAGTACATTGATGATTTTGAGACCTGCAATCCCCTAGGCACTTCTCGGAAGAAACATAAGCTTTGTGGTGTTTATTGGACACTGGGTATTTTTCCACCAGGTTCTCACTCATCTTTATCATCTATTTATCTTGCAGTACTTTGCAAAAGTGATGATGTAAAAGTGTACGGTTATGACAAAGTTTTAGAACCTCTCCTGCAACATCTTAAAATACTGGAGGATCATGGTGTTTATGTGTCTTTAGTAGGTACATTTCCTAAAGGAACCGTGCAGTGTGTTGTGGCTGATAACTTGGGAGCACACAGTATTGCTGGTTTTAATGAGAATTTTTCAGGTGATTTCTTCTGCCGGTTTTGCATTGCAAAAAGATGTGATATTGGCTTTCACTGTGTTGCATCTGGTGCTTTCAGCCTGAGATCTAAAGAGGTCCATGCAGATCATGTAAGAGCAGCTATTGAGAATAATGCCCATTGTTTTGGAGTTAAGCAAGAATGTGGTCTTACCAAGAATTTGTCTTATTTTGATGTTGTTTCTGGTTTTCCTCCTGATGTTGCTCATGATATATTCAAGGGTTTTGTGCCAGTTGAGCTGGCCTACTGCTTGGTATCACTAATATCAAAGAAATTATTTACATTAGATGACCTCAATCAGGCTATATTATCTTTCCCATATAAATGGTCAGACAAAACAAATAAACCACATGTCGTGCCACAGAGTTTATTTGGTCAAAAAACTATTTGGGGGCAATGCCCATGAAAATTGGAGTTTGCTGAGGTTTCTACCATTTTTGATTGGACATTTTGTGCTAGAGAATGAGCCAGCATGGCTTGTGTTGATGGATTAAAAAGATATTGTTGAGTTAGTGGTTGCTCCAGTGCATAATGATGAATCCATTTCATATCTTGAAAGCAAAATAATTGAGCACAGACAGGGGTACAATGAACTGTTCCCTGATGCCAGGATTTTACCTAAGCACAACTATCTTGAACACTATCCTCAGATGATAAGGTTTTTTGGCCCTCTGGTAGTACTATGGACAATGCGATTTGAAGCAAAAAAAGATTGTAAAACACACCAGCTGCTTTAAGAACATACCTCTGACACTGGCTTCAAAACATCAGCTGATGATGGCTTTCCACATTAACTCATCATCTTATGGTAAATCAAGCCTAGATATATCTAATGTATCCACAGTCCCACTTGATGTTCTGAAAGAGGAGGTGGCTCAGGCTGTTAGGTCAAAATAACCCAACACATCTGAAGTCCACTTGGCTAAGGCTGCTTCAAGTAATGGCATAGCCTACAGCAAAGGTATGGTGGTTGCTTATGGATCAGTAGGTGGATTACCAGAATTTGCTTAAATCAAACATGTGTGTGTTATAAGTGAGAAGTTGTTCCTCATTGTGCAAATGCTGTGTGGGTGGTACACTGAACATTACAGAGCTTTTGAACTAAGCTCATCACCAGCAAGAGAATTAAAGCTTGTGGCAGTCACTGAACTCGGTGACATCTATCCATTGGCCGATTATATGGTTGGAGCAAACCGCATGGGGACCTTAAAAAGGCATATCCTGGTAAAAGGTTAGTTAACCGTGAGACTCGAGATGAACAACTCAACAACAACTATGGCTGAATTCTAATTCTGGCTGATTGAGTAATTGTGAAACCTAAGTGTGTGTATGTACAGTATATGGAAAAATGTCTTTACTAAGTACTATGCTAGATCCAATTTTTTTCCTTCTCCATCCTCTTTACAGAGATATAGAAGATTGAATTCCCCAGTGATTCTCAAAGCACTGCTGAGTGACAACAGCAGCCAAAGGTTGACTTTTAAAAATGGACTTCCTGGATCTGTTATTGAACTTGTTAATGAGGTGCAAAGACAGTGCGGCCTTAAGTCTGACTTCAAACTTCAGTTTATGGATGCACTATTTGGAAATGAGTTTATGAACCTCACCTCAATGGATGAAGTACAAGATAGAGGGACAATCAGAGTAATCCCCGTTGCTGAACCTTCAACTCCTCTGTCTGATGATGGTCCTTCCACGTCCTCATCTGCTGTGCGCCATCACTCTCTTGATGAATCTTCATCCCTATCTAGTGGATGTATTGATACTGATATATTGTCTTCTCCAGATTCAGAGTCCTCCAGTTCTAGGTCACCTTGGCCTTCCATGTTCTGTGTTCCTCAGTTTAGTTATGATGCTGAGCTGAAACTAGAGCGAGGCAATGCAGCATACAGAGAAAAGGGTGCATTGCTTATTCCAGATCCTAAACTAAAGTCAAACATTCTTGATGGCTTGGTGCAAGAAATAGTCTGCTATAAGGTTTATATAACTGATAAAGAGTTTAACACTGTTGGAGAGGCCCTCATCTTAAAGCATCCCTGCTTGAAGGAAAAGGGATCTTTTACTGGATACGCTGGATGGAAAGCTAGCTTGAAGAATAAAATGGCACTCAGTTGAGAAAGTTGGGGTGCCCTGAGGTGATGGTGAACTCTCTCATGCACAAACCTGAAGGCAAATCAAGTGCTGCATTTGCCATAAAAAGACCAAGGCGGTCTGAAGTGAACTACTGTCCCCCCTTTCCTACTGGAGAATCTGAGGACAGCCTTGAGAGCGTTAGAGTGGCTCTTCTTTCAGATGTTAAGAGGAGGAACAACAGGGAGGTAGTCAGGATGAAAATGGAAAAGACATTTGCATATAGGAGACACGAAGTGGTTCGTGACACACCTATGATAGAAGACTTCCAGGCGAGGTGGCCAGGACTTTTTGAAGTGAGCGAGGTATGTGATTAATGAAATTTGCTTGAGATGTGTTTAAGAATTATTTCTATGTTAATTTTGTCCCTTTTTCCATGTTTATTGCTGCCTATTGTATATTTCATGAATATTCAGGTGCTTATGTTATCAGCGGGTTCTGTTGACTCACATATACATGAATTAATAACTACAAAAAATGTTGCCACAAAAATAATCTATCCCAGGAGACTTGGGGCACAAGGTGGGGTACACCCTGCACAGGGTGCCAATCCATCGCAGTAAATATTAAACAATTACAACAAAAAACAAAAGATTATTAGAGTTTACCAGAAGTGGGTAATTAAATAGTAAAGAAATGATCAATTATGGAATCAAGACACTACAAACTACCTCACTAATGTTCCTGGTTACTTATGTTTTTATTGTAATTTTATTTCTTTTATTATTCTCATTTCAGATCAATGCCGAATTTAAGCGCATTACCACCATGCCTCTACAATCCAGATTTCTTTCGCAGCTAGATGTCCTATCTGACAAACTCCTGATGCTATTTGGGAAAAGAGGAGGCCAAATTGGATGAAAACTGAAGAGCATTATGGACCCCATATCTGCAGTAAGAATGCATTCTTCAAATAAAGTATTTATTTTCAGTGTACACATTTTAGTAAAGAAAAAATATTCTACACTAACTTGATGCCTTTCCTTCTTGACTAGGAGAATGATGTTGATCTTGCAAGAGAGTGTGTTCTCAAGGGACTGTGTGTGTACCTCAATGAGGACCCACAAAATCTGGTTAGAGAGTACATGGTAAGTAATCCCATCAGTACAAGATTTCTGTATTTTAAACTGTGATTTTACATTTGTTCACGCTAATTGTTAGAAAAATCATATTGCAATTAGATAACCATTAGTGACATGTCAGATAGATTGTAATCTTATATTTTTCAAAATTGTTATCTCAAAATTAGTTAATTACCAAACTACCAATTAGTTAATTACCAGTACCATATCAAATTTAGTTTTATTTTGTAAATGTGCAGATAGAAGACAAAGATGTCATCCAATGGGCTATAGAGGAGACCATTGTTGGAATATGTGTCATCAATGCCTGTGATACCCCAGAGGACATTGCCATTGTTCTTGAAGGCCAAACAGTATTACAGGAACTGGACAATGTTGCATTAGCCACTGCCATGTTGTTTGGCCTGATGTATGCTTTGAACTTGAACTACCCTTCTGAGCTGAAGTATACATTTGAAGTTCTGCAGAAAGTTGTCATGGAGCTCGAGGGAAACGCACTCTCCAACAAAGCCCAAACTCTCAAAAACAGACTCTTTCAGTGAACTGTTGGCAGGTTAAATGGACAGACTCTACAGTAGTTTCCCCACATTTGCCACTCCAAATGGACTCTTGTTGCACTTTCAGTGCACTGATTGTGGGTTACATGTCGGTAAGCACTTATTGAATACACTACAATGTGTATGCTACAGTACCTCAAATTTTATTTAAAAGCTGGGAGTTGAGAAAAACCTATGCTTAAATACTGCCTCCTCTTAGTTTGTTTTTTGATGATGATCTTAGGTAGCATCCAAAAGTATGTACACTGTAAAATGTAATAAGTTGACTTTACTTAGAAAAAGTGAGGAAACCGATTGCCTTAAAATTTCCAAGTAAAGTAGAGTATTAATGTTTAGTTGGCATAACTTAACACAATTTGTAGGGACAACTTGTTAATCAAGTATACTTAAGTACTGTTGACTTAAAATCATTATTTGAGTTAACTTTCTATTAGTGTTCACATTACTAGGAAAATATTAGGAAACCGATTGCCTTAAAAAAAGCAAGTAAGCATTACTCCAATAACTTAAGTGCATCAATTGTTTATTACACTGTGGCATGGGGCAGAGCGGTGGCTGACGACCATCATGCCTTGCGGGGGTTCTCTATTGGCGCTTTTCCACTGCATAGTACGGCATGACACGGTTCAGTTCAACTCACTTTTGGGGGGTTTTCCACTGGGAACAGTACATGGTACCTGGTCCTTTTTTTAGTACCACCTCAGCCGAGGTTCCAAGCGCGCCGAACCGTTACCAAAACTTGACGTGTAAACTCTGCTGGTCACTGATTGGAAGGAGAAAATCATCATTACTGCGTCACTGAGCTTGCGACATGAGACACAACAGGACCGCTATATTTAGAACAGCCAGAGAAGGATCGGACACACCTTGATGTCACGGCATCACGGCATGATGCCTTGATGATGTCACGGCAGTAGAGGCACTGCAACTAAAACGACACGTGAATAATCCCGCCCACTCTAAAGCGTTACTAAACTGCAGTTGAAGCGCAAACCGAGCCAAACTGAGCCGAACCGAAGTGAGTTGAACTCAACCGTGTCGTGCTGTACTATGCAGTGGAAAAGAGGCATATGTGCCCACCCTGTTGGGGAAAGGTATTTGGGTTAATGGCTTCGGCCGTGTTGTGTGTGCGCTATCTCAGTGAAGGTGCTGCTCATGCCATACAGTGCTGAGACCTAATAAAATACTCCCAGCCATTGCATTGGGCAGCAAACAAGCTCACTCATCTCCAAGATCACTTCTAGCAGTGAAAACGGAACTTGGAGAGACTTACTGAGCTTAATTGCTGCTCAATGAAATGGCTGGGAGAAGTTTATTCACCACACAGTCACTGTATAGCATGGGAAACACATTCACTTCAAGAACCACATCCAATTCAGGCTTAGCATGAACCGGGGCACATTCAACAGGTCACACACACACACATCTTAAAACACCCAACTTGGCCGAAGCCACTAACCCAAACAACATTCCCGAAAAGGGTGAACGGACAGCAAAACCCCCCGCAAAGCATGACGGTCGTCAGCCGCCTCCCCGCCCACGCTACAGTATAAAACACTGAGAATATATATCCACTGTCAGGAACAATTGAAATCTGACCCGAATCATCCCTATTCTTACAGACAGTGGCGGTTTTAGGGTAGGGCGAAGTGGGCAGCCGCCCAGGGCGGCATTTATTTATGTCACGTGGGGGCGGCACACGAATCTGGAGTAAAAAATAATAATCTGTGCAGCTAAACGGTTTTCTATTGTCTGTGATACCTGCGCGACGGGGAGGTATGACGGGGGGGTGGGGGGCCGCAGAGTACTAGGGAGTCTCACCCAGGGAGCAATTCAGTGTAGAACCGCCACTGCTGCTGAGCTACAGGTGAGGAGGAAAGCAGTCTCTGAGGGACAGAGGAGAAGACTCTGAAATATAAAATACCTGCAAGCTCAAGAGTTCCGGTAAGATATTTTTTTTTGTTGGTAAGATATTTTTTATTCTTATTTTAATTCTTATTGTTGTTGCCGTAAACAAAGCTCATTTATTAATACTGCCACGTTCGTCTGTCGCAAATCTCAGATTACGTTTTTCTTTTAAATCTAAGATCTTAATGTGTTCTTTTCTTCTCTCTTCCAATCCACCCTGATCCAGTTCTTTATTGCCTGTTTGGAAGAAGATCTTTCTTGGATACACTGGACCATCCATTTTGCCATTTTGTTATGTTTTAGATTTTACTTAATTGCACTAAGACATTAGGATTCTGAACTAAAAGTTGAAGTTATTTGTACACATACATTATATAAGAACTATAGAGTTAAAAAGGGGATCACATTGTACTATATTTGTAATAAAGTTTCCAATCCAACTTTAATTGGAACATTGAGAATATTGTTTGAAATTGTTCATTTCTTCATAGGTTGTTAGTCAAGGATATATTTCACAGCAATGTTTAAGTTTGTGAGAGAGAATGTTTCACTGTTATAGCACAATAGTCTAAATATTTCATTGTTTTTCATTTTAGGATTTTACTGTAATGCTATAAAACTGAACTTATTTTTTACTGTATTTTGCATCATACCTGTACTATACTGTGTCACAGTTATACAGATTTTTTTTTTTTTTACAAATATTGTAATCTTGAGTTTGTGTTAACACTTTATTGAACTAACACTTTATTCCTGTGAATATTCATGTGTATTCATAGGAATTTATGAAAAAAAAGTTAAATATCAGGGGTTTTGTGTTATTGCTTTGTTTGAAGGTGTTTGATCTTCAATTTATGAAAAATCTGTAAATAACAGTGTTTCCCTGCTAAATGCCTAATGCTTTTGTTTTATTGAAGGTGTTTGATTGTAATAATTTTGTAAAAAACTGTAAAATAAAAACATTTTGCCGCTACACGTCTAGTACTGTTTTAATGAATGTGTTAAATCGTATACATTTTGGGAAAAATCTGTAAAATAATGGTGTTTCACTGCTAAACATATAGTGCTATTGCTTTATTGAAGGTGTTTAATCGTATAAATTTAGGGAAAATCTGTAAAATAACAGTGTTTCATGCTAAACTTCTAGTGCTGTTCGTTTAATGAAGGTGTTTAATTGTACAAATGTAGGAAAAATCTGTAAAATAACGGTGTTTGTAAAAGATAAAATAACAATTTCTGTAAATTTAATGTTTTTGAGCATAATATGAACTGGAGTATTTTACCTTAATTTTAATTTTTTTTGTCTGGCAGCCATTGCTGCCAGTCATTTGACCATTTTTTTACGCTTTTTTTTTTTCTAACGTGTTTATTGCAATCGCCTTATGGGACCTGCTTGTTTTGAAATTTCCTCTGCCAAAAAGCCTTTGAAAAGCCCTTTTTGTTGTTGTATAAATGGTTTTTAAAGGAACACGGTACAGTTATATGATCCAAGGTATACTGATTATGGAGCATGTGTTTTGTGGATGTAGAGCCAAAAGGGTTCGGTGGAGTCCCATGTTAAGTATCCAGATGACTGAATATAGTCCTTTTGTTGCAAGAAATTTTTTGTTTGTTGTTATTGTGCTGTTACACACTTTATAGTGCGACACGTGATTGACCTAGATACAGTAGGTTTATTTAAAAAAAAACAATGTTGCGTGTACTGTTTTCACATTAAACCACTGTTCCAATATATGGTAAATAAATACACATAATGTCAGCTGGGATAGGATCCAACCCCTGATACCCTGAACAAGATAAGCAGTTCAGATAGTGGATGAATATCTAAAATACTAGATTAACAAGAAAGTCATTTTTGTTTAACATAAGATTTTTAAATATATTTAGCTTACATCTTTTTATTTATATTAACATAAAAAAACATGTATGTTTAGTTAATAAAAACTTAGCACATTTATCAAACATTAACCATTTGAAGCACACATAAATTTAATATGTGCAACCGATGTACAAATTTTTTTTTTTCAGTGTGGGACTTTTTTTTTCAGTGTGGGAAAGCACTGCAAAAAGTGGTGGAAACGGCACAGTAGATCACTGGTAGCATGCTCCCATCCATTCATCCAAGATATATACCACAGACGATGCCTGCAGAAAGCATGTTGCATCATACAGGACCACAACCACCCTGCAAGCAGACTTTTCTCTGAACTGTTGCCATCTGTTAGGCAGTACAGGAGCCTGTCTGCACGCACTGGATGACCAGTCGTCCATATCTAGATAACACTTATAATGTCAGATATTCAGTATGAGGACATACAGTACACACACAGCTACTTCCTTACACATTCACCTGAACAACAAAAGTAAATATAAACACACAAACAACCAAAATGTATAAATACCAAGAATAAAAAAGAAAAAAATTGGCAAGACACTAATTGCACTCACCAGCTCCGCACACCACACTCGCTCCTCTACCGCATTAGGCATGGGCACACACAGGGAGAGAGAGAGATCTGTGTCAAGGTTTTTGTACAGTGCAGTTGGATTTCCTGTCACTGTGGGCACCAGAGCACAGTAGTATAGTGCAGAGTCTGATACAGCAGCAGAGGAGATGAACAGATCCACTCGTTTATCGCTATCATCAATGTTAGCAGATAGACGTGGTGGCATAGGGTCAGTTTTAGCTCCACTGGGCAAGATGTAAAGAAGGTACTCAGGTTTCTGTCTTGGATCTTGTTTGTACCACTGCAGGCTGTATGTTGAAGTACTCTTTTTGTAGCTGCAGGACAGAGTAACATTATCACCTTCAGCTACAACTTTATGGGCAAAAAGTGTCTCTATTGGATTTGCTGCGGATTTACCTGTCATAGAGAAAAGATAAAAATATTTTGAATCTTATCTTTAACACAAGCAAGCAAGATTTATGAAATTACACAAAGTCAATTTTAACTCACCGAATGAAAGCCACAGACATGTAAATAAAACAGTGAACATGATGAAGGAATGAAGGACAAATGAAAATCGGTTGAGGGCTTGTGTTCACATTTATGTAAACATGCTAAAAGTTCATGAAGCTCCACCCCACAGTAAGACATGACATGTTAACAATGTTTCTGACAGATTGTTAACCTAGTGCTGTTTTCTTTGGCTTTACATTCAGCTGCATACAGTCGTTACTCAAGCGGTATTCTGGTTTTACCGCCACGCCTCACTTTTACACTGAGTGGCGCTATATAACTATAGACTGACGCCTCGGGCATCAGTTCATTCTCTCAAGGATTAATGAGCCACAGCTCTGCACGTAGTAGCTGATAAAATCAAGTGAAACATTGTAGTTAAAAGAATTCATAATCACAGAATTAAAATTACAGTACAAATGTAGAATTCAAATTAAATTAAATCTTATTATGATCAAATTTAAGCAAAGTAAACGTTAACACACTGAGCCTTTAAATTTTATCATATGTAATTAGAAAATCTATCTTTTTTATCTTTAATTTTGTAGTAGATTTATTAACTAAAATAAACTAAACTAAATGACCATAAAAATTCTAACATTGTCAGGACGTGCTAATGCGTCAGCAGATGTCGATGTGTTTTTTCATTAATATAATTATTAAATGCAGGGGGCTGTTATGATCACCATAATGTCCTTAAATAAATAATTAACATGGTTTAACAAATTACATTTTTACATCCCAGCACCCCGTTGTGCTGTACCACCGCTGGCAAAAACCTTATAAAATACAAGTGAAACATTAAACGAATTTACCATCACAGTACTAAAATTACAGTACAAATTTAGAATTTTAATTAAATTTAGGCGTTTCTTAGTTCCATCGAATTTAAGAAAAGTAAATGTTAACACTGTGAGCCTTTGTATTTTATCGTCTGTAACATTCGCGTAGCCAGAAAACTCTGGGTGTGCATTCGAAAAAGTGGGTGAGCCACAGGTGTTGTGATTAATGGGCAAAAACTATATAATAAAACTATATAAGATACATAGCCTTTATCTTATCCCCACCCCCGTTAAAATGGCGTATTCAGAGGGCTCGCCTGCTAGAGGTTGTGTGCGCGCGGTCCACTACAAAGATATGTTAGTATATCATGACTGAAATAAGGCGGCTCACATTGGCGCATATTTCGCACAGCGAAATATTATTTAACACGTATAAAATTGTGTTTGTTGTATTCCTGGGAAAGAGAAATCCCTTATAAATCTTTCATATCGAAATTTTATTTGGTGGACATGAACAGCAAAAAGAACAATATTATTTTACTTTTGGTTATTAATATCCTGTTCTTGAATGGTTTATTTATTTATTTTTAAATAAAACCTGAAATTAAAACATTGTAGAGTAATTAAAAACAGTGTAGAGTGATTAATAACATGCACAGCAAAAATGTGTTAGTATATTACAGTATGACTGAAATAAAGCGGCTCACATCGGCGTGCGTTTCGCACAGCTCCGCAACGATGGCGCTTATTTAACACGTATAAATTTGTGTTTGTTGTATTTCTGGGAAAGAGAAATCTCTTATAAATCTCTCATATCGATGCGCGCGTTCATCTGACTTTAAACTCGGCAAAGTGAAAGAGTGCACACACCCGCCGCAGGTTCATGCGAACATTTTACATTCACTAAAAGGCTTATTCAGAACCACATTTCGGCCATTCACACACATGCATTGTGCTATGTTGTTTGTACACACTTTTACTTTTCCCCTTCTAATCTCCTCTTTGATCAAAATGCTCCCCCTATGAGCCGACACGAGCAGCTTTGTTTCAGTCAAAATACTCCTCTATCATAAAGAGAGGCGACATATACTTGCTGATTAAACACAGCATTTTTAAAAGTGAATGTGAGAAGTGAAAGCGCGCGATGTGAGCAGCTTTAATTAATAATAATTAAATAACTATTCAATGTTGGACATAAACAGCAAAAAGCACCATAAGTATTATTTTTTTAATTATTAATTTCATGTTCTTTTGCTGTTTCTGCTCAGCGTGAATGATTATTCGCTTTGTGATTAATGCCACAAGTCATTTTATCATACAAAGATTATTATGTTGAGCTTATGCCGATTCCAAAATTGACATTTTACCGTTAAAAAAAATGTTTTTACAAGCCCCTGAGCTGTTGTTTGTGCTGTTTTCTTCAATAATAACAATAGACAGATAGAAACAGAGTTTATCTAAACAAAATGAATTGCAGTTAATTGTCTCTTTGCACCACTTGGCGGCCATTTCACAAATTACTTTGAATTGCGACTGATTTATTTTGGCAGTTGCCGTTTGGCTGCAACAGAGTGTGCGGCAGTCATAGACATTCCCCTTGAATAACCACTGTATGGGTAGTTTGTAAATTCAGTCAAAGTCAAAATGAAAAAATAATTATTTGTTAATTAGCATTTCATTAATTATCCTGTCCCAAGGGTTGCAGGGGACCTGAAGCCTATCTCAGGAGACTTAGGGCATGAGACGGGGTAAACCCTGGACAGGGTCCCAATCCATCACACACACACACACACACACACACACACACACACACACACACACACACACACACACACATGGACAGTACAGGCGATTTTAAGAATGCCAAAAGAAAAAAAATCCTAATTTCCATGTCTTTAGACTCTGGGAGGAAACTATAGTACCTGGAGGAAACCCACTAAACATGGGGAGAATATCCATGCACACATAACCAAGGTAGGAATCAACCCCTCAACCCTGGGGGTGCAGGGACACAGTGCTAACCACTATGCCACTGCGTTGCCTGGATCATTTAATTTATAAAATTATATAACATTTTTTTTGTAACATTAGAGTTAGAGTTGTTGTCGAAGACAGAAAGATTTATTTAATGTCCCTAGCATGTACAGAACATGCTAAAACACACTACAGTTCATTAAGGGATATATATTTAAATACATTTTCTTACATTTCAGCTCTTTAAAAAAAGGCATTTACAAAGTGAAAGGAACCGTTTTACACATTGGTAGGAATAGCAAGACTAAACAATAGAGTTTATTGCTTTATTGTCCCCCCTAGTGGAATGATAAAAACTAGCACTTTGTTCAATTAGTCTAGTCAAAAAGAGAAAGAAGATAACAAAAATAATAATACAAATAAAGCCTTTGTTTGAAGCTTTTATTTTTTAACTTACAAAATATTTATATCATCTATATAACACTAAAATTCACAAATGTTTATTAAGGGAAAAATGTATACATATATTTTTCAAATTCTTGAACTTAAATTTTGGTTCTTTATAATGAGATGTGTTTACAGAGTGAAAGGAACATGTTTATGAATAAGTAGCAATAGTAAACATTCATTCATTCATTAATTTTCTATACCACTTAATCCTGTGTTCAGGGTCAATAGTAAACAATAGAATTTATTGCTTTATGTTTGTTTAGAACAACAAAAACTAGCAACAACAAAGACTACTATGTTATGCACATGCTATATACATTAAATAAATCTTTCTTATTAACTCTACATTAACTCTAAATCTAATGTTACAATAAATAAGTTACATTCTAATTTCATAAATTAAATAATCCAGGCAACGCAGTGGCATTGTGGTTAGCACTGTGTTCTTACACCTCCAGGGTTGAGGGGTCGATTCCCACCTCCGTTATGTGTCTGTGGATGTTCTTTAAAAATATTTTGTTCATGTATTTAATGTGTGCTGCTGTAACAGTTTTAACTGATGTGAAATCAATAAGTTGGTCATCTGTAGTGGAAGGTTAGAAGGGAACATAAGGTCATCTGTATTTGGTCAGGTTTCTAAACATTTTTAAATTACAGTAAAGCTCTTTATTTATAAATAAATAAATACAAAAATAAATAAATAAATAAATAAATAAATAAATACACATCATATTATCATCAGATGGCATTATGATCATTAACACATCAATATGACATGCAGAATTCCCTAAAAAAAAAAAACTTTTCCATATAAGCAGTGATTGAATATATTTAAGGAAACTGCAAATATTTAAAATATTACACTTTGTGAATAGTATAACAAAACCATGTGAAAGATTTGGGACAGTGGAGTTGTACAGTATTACCTGTCACTGTGGGCTGCAGAGCTGTATAGAGTCTGATACATTATTAGACAAGATAAGTAGATCCATATGTTTAATATTTTTATCACTTCAGCAGACAGAAGTTGGATGGAGTCAATTTTAAATCTACTTGGCTAGATGAAAAGAAGGAAGTCAGTGCTAGATTTTGAATACTGTTTGTAGAATTGCAAATTGTTTACTCTATCGCTCTACAAAAAAGTATTACATAACTCAGACACACATTCTGAGTTTCTTTCTTCTATAAAATTTCAATGTTTACCCACCTGACAAACACATCAATAGAATACTAAACATGATGAATGATATTAATTTATGAAAATAAATTACATGGTGAATTAATAAAAGTCATTTAATTCAATGGAATCATAATCGAATAATACAGGCTTATGTACAGTATATGATATTTTACACCAAATATGTAAAATATTTGAACTAACTCAACTCTATAAATATTTGGTGTCAATTGGGGAGATTAAAGGGAAAAATCAGTTTAGCATAATTTTTTTCCTATTATCATTATTATTGTAAATCCAAATGCATCACCTAGGAAATTTTAAAGACACCTTAAATCATTATTTTGGGAAACACGTTTGTTGGGAACACATTTATCTCCTATACTGTACCACTTTATCCTGTATTCAGGGTCGCGGGGACCAGGAGTGTCAATTAGACTAACCTGCATATCCTTGGACTGTGGGAGGAAACCGGAGTACCCTGAGGAAACCCACCAAGCACGGGGAGAACATGCAAACTCCATGCACACAAAAACGGGAATCGGGCCTGGCCGGTAATCGAACCCGGACCCTGGAGGTGCAAGGCGACAGTGCTCACTACACCACCATGCCGCCTGAACACATTTATGATTCTTTTTTTTTTTTACTTGATTGATTGACTGACTTAAATTTTTAAAAAGAGACAAGGTACAATTACTTTACAAAAGAACATGTTTTATATTTGACCCTAAGCTTGTCTTCTTGTGCATGCTCTCCTGTGTTGTTTCCCCTGGGTCCTCCAGTTTCTTGTCACTATTCAAACGTACACAGGTAACAACATATTGTTTTACAACATAAGTAATTGACATGGATCTTAGTACATGGCTTCCTTTTACCTTGAGAGATAGTATGACTAGCAAGGTAGATGATTAGATATTTAAAACTTTTACACAAGCCCTGTACAGCAGCTTACAAGACACTGTCGATAGGTCTTGCTCCTCCAATGTTAGAGTGGACCTGCTTGACAAGCTGCAGAGACCTTATGCAAGGCCAAGACTTCTGCCCAAGACAGATCTGTTCTCATGATGGTGCTTTACTTCTGGTTGGAGATCTCATCTCATGGAGGCCTCATGTGGTATGCTTGAAATGCACGTGGTGACTAGGAACAGTTTCAGTTTACCATGATGGTCTCAGCTGACAGACAACTGCTATTTGAGGACTGGTACCTGGGACTGTCTGATAATTTTGTTTTCCACACATTTCATACAAATTTATTATACACTAGAATTTTTTCGCAACATAATGTAAAGCTGCTTTGTGACAATGACCTGACCATACATGGTTGGTGACAATAACTCCCAGGCATGTTCCTTTGTGTGGTGTCCATATTTTTGTTACTCAGCCAGTGTTCCGGGACTGGTGGACCCGCTGCATTTTGTAGTTTTTAAACAAAATCAATAAATTTTAAGTTATAAATACTTGTAGATGCGGTCATATTATTTCACCAGTTTTGACGCGTAGCTCTGGTTTAAAGTTTCACTCACACGACAGAAGTCCAATCTCTTTGTCTCTTGTAGTTTATTTTGTCAGCATCAAAGAATCAACACTTCATACAGTCGTCTTGAGTAAATCCACTGTGATTTCAGACACTAGTTGCTGCATCTTGCAAATCTCTGACTTTTACAACAACCTATTTGGTGTTTCTTGTAAATTACAGTCTTAGCTTAAGTATATAAGAAGCACTCTTGTTGTATATCTCTACTTACGGGAGCTTACGGTTACAACAACCTACAGTAGTTGTTGTATCTTACATTCCCAGCTTACGGGAGCTCACGTTAGCTGACGGTCAAAAGCTTGTGTTTCCGTAGCCTTCCGTATCTAAACTGAATTCTCTATCATATGACAGTCACACGAATGCATGTAATAGTAGAATGACATCACAGACCAACTTACAATTGTCAAAATGGATGCATGACTAAGAAATTTAAAGCTTATGGCTTATGTAACAAACTTAATGCTTAATGTTTTACTAATGAATAGAACAAGGTAGAATAAATTAAATAACAACAAATAGAATAAAATAAAATAAGCACAACAACAAATTCATAACAAGAACAATATGGCTCAATATGGCTCAACAGATTTTTACTTAATCCTGATTACAAGCAATATACACAGGATATAGCCTATGGTTAATATTTGCCTTTTACATTTGTTAGATCACATTTATGAATTAAAGTGCTTCTCATTTTTCTTCTTTTTTTTAAATAAAATGTATTTAAAAAAAAAGATCAATTATCAATATGAGTGAAAAAAAATATCAACAGATTTACAAATTAAGCAACTATTGATTTTGATTTATATAAACTTAATTAGAAGTTTAACCCTTGCACGTCATTTACACAACACAAGCTGAACTATGTCTAGCCAGCACATCAGCCCCACTGAACACAACTAATTCTGGAAATTATGAAGTTTTCCAGGGACATCATTGCATGGAAATGTTCTCTGCCGGTTTCTGAATCCCATCGAGATTCTGTGGATTCCCCCTTGGTCCTGAAAACTCTAGCAAGGATAAGAACCCCAAAGTGGGCATGTGAATTGGTTTGGTCCATCTCCTTTCCCCTTGTTCCAAAAAAAATGCCTTCCTTCTAAATTATTGCAATCCAGAATTTTCTGGATTGAATCTGGGAAGAAAAGCTCAAACGAAGACTTAATGCCATCCATATACATGCTAGCTGCTGACAGGCTTCCTCTTCCTCTACATCATCATCAAAAGCATCTCTGTCTTCCAAATTAATTTGTTTCAAATGTGATAGAATACGAGCAAATAAAGATTGGCTCCCAAAAGACAGAGGAAAAAGTGAGCAGTGTTGTATGATAATGTTTGCAACCTTGTGCGGGACGACACAAGTATGTACTTTATGTGAAGAGAAGTACCATTTTACCAGTCTGGGAGCCTTTGCAGTAACAGTCACACTTGTACTTATATTACAGTAACAATATCATTCTTCTTTTAGGTTCCCTCCTATGAGATGGTAGTGTAAGCTGTACACATTTGTCGCTTCATCAAAAAGGTCACTTCTCAGGCCTTATCAAGTGAAGGATGGTACCTTTGGTCATGGATATTCAGTGCCCTGTCTTAATTTAGACTGTCATTGCTCCTTTAAGACCTGGGGAGGCCTGAACACACATTTGTATACTGTAGATCCCACAGTTTGCAGAAAACTGAAAAGTATGGTGGAGTATGAACTAATAAGTTCAGCTCACTGTTTTTATGATCTTGTTACAGGGCATTTTCATGGTAATCAGATTGAGTTTAGACTTCATGTCTTATTAAATTTGGCAAATAAATGTTTAATTAAAATATCAATGGTGTAGGGAGTTGCTTTATTTATAATTTGCTTTCATTAGATATGTTTACCTGAATTAAAGTATTTTATTAAGTAAACGATAAATACAGTAAAAAAAATTATTAATTTTGTGATATACCATTATTAATTAAATTCTGTTAAAATATGTTGTAAATGTAACACTTTTGTTTCTTAAAAAATGATCTTGTTTTTACAAGACTTATTTAAAAAAAAAATTTTTAACCCATTTGAACTACAATTGAAATAACGTGGTTTTTACTACATTTACTCCATTAGTATTAAAGAAACAGATACATCTTGAGTCATCGTTTAAAGATTGTCAAAGGCTGTATGGACATCTAGAGGAAGTTCGTTCCACCATGTACTGTAGGTGCTAGAACAGAAAAGTGTCTGGATGATCCTTGATCCTTTAGAGATGGTGGGACAAGGCGAGCAGTGCTGGAGGATAGGAGGGAATGTGGTGCAGTCCGTGGTGTGATTAGAGCTGAGAAGTAAGTGGGTGTTGGGCCATTTTTAGTTTTGTAGGTGAGCATCAGGGTTTTGAAATTGATCAGCTGCAGAGAACGATTGGTGGACAGAAGCATGCCTGCCAGGAGTGAGTTGCAGGAGTTGCCAGGAGTGAGTCCAGTCTTGAAATAACAAGGGACTGAACAAGCACCTGAGTAGCCTGTGAAGAAAGAAATGGACAAATTCTTCTGATGTTGTAAAGAAGAAATCGACAAGAGCGAATAAGGTTAGCGATGTGTGGAAAAAATGACAGATGATTGTCCACAGATACCACAAGATTGCGGGCAGTTGCTGAAAGAGTGATCTGATTGTTGTCCAGGGATATCACATGGTCTTGACCAAGGGGTGAATCACCAGGGATGAACAGAAGTTCGGTTTTACTTAGATTGATCAGGATGAGATGCGATGCACACCGTGTTGGTGAGTTAAACTCTCATACTGCCACAAATCTGGACCTGCCATGCAACACGATCCTCACCACACACACACACACACACGCACACACACACACACACACACACACACACACACACACACACACACACACACAGCTACTCCATTGCACACTCACTTACACAACAGCAACCAAAATGTGTAAATGCCAAGAATGAAAATATAAAAAAAAAAATTGGCAAGACACCAATCGCATTCACAAGCTCTGCACACCACAATCGCTCCTCTACCACAATGGGCACAGAGAGAGAAAGAGAGAGAGAGAGAGAGAGAGAGAGAGAGAACTGTGTCAAGGTTTTTGTACAGTGTAGTTGGATTTCCTGTCACTGTGGGCTCCAGAGCACAGTAGTATAGTGCAGAGTCTGATACAGCAGCAGAGGAGATGAGCAGATCCACTTGTTTATTTTTATCATCAATGTTGGCAGATAGACGTGGTGGCATAGGATCAGTTTTAGCTCCACTGGGCAAAATGAAAAGAAGGTACTCAGGGTTGAGTTTTGGATCTTGTTTGTACCATTGCAGGCTGTATGTTGAAGTACTCTTTTTGTAGCTGCAGGACAGAGTAACAGTATCACCTTCAGTTACAACTTTATGGGTTAAAAGAGGCTCTATTGGATTTGCAGTGGAGTCACCTGTCATAGAGAAGGGATGAAAATATTTTGAATCTTATTTTTAACACAAGCAAGATTTATACAATCAGACTCATATTCAGATTTTTCCTAACTCCACACAGATTAATGAATCATTAGTTAAATCCTTTCTGAAATAACAGAAAGTCAATTTAAACTCACCTAATGAAAGCCACAGACACATAAATATAACAGTGAACATGATGAAGGAATGCAGGATGAATGAAAATATGTTTAGGGCCTCCTGTTCGCTTTTATGTGAACATGGTTAAGGTTCATGAGGCTCCACCCCACAGCATCACAAGACAGTGTTAACAATGCTTCTGACGGATTGTTGACTGAATGCTAGATTATTTAATTATGAAATTATAATCTAACTTATTATTTGTAACATTAGAGTTAAGGTTATTTTGAAAGACATATAAATATATTTAACATCCATAGCATGTACATTACATACTAAAACAGACTACAGTTCAATAGGGGATATATATTTAAATACATTTTCTTACATTTTAGAAAAGTGAAAGGAACAGGTTAATAAATTAGTAGGAATAGCAATATTAAACTAGAGAGGTACATTTCCTGAAGAAAATGTGAGTGGTGCTTGCCGTGGCAAGGTAACACGAGTCTAGCTAATCAGCTTAACTCCATGATAGGAACATGGTAATCATGTTAAGTGCACAAAGCTAATATAGCTAGCATGATGCTAGTAACATGCTAATATTCTTAGCATAATGCAAGCAACATGATAAGCACTCTAGCAGCATGTCAGCGACACTCTAATGATGTTACAAGCGACATGCTAATATGGTTAGCATCATGCTAGCAACATGCTAACAAGCTAAACGTCATGCTAGCAACACTAGCATCATGCTAGTGTAGTATTCTACACCTGTAATTAACTAAATGTCACCAAAGTTAGCATAATGCTAGCAACATGCTAATAGTGTTAGCATCATGCTAGCGATGTGCTGATGTAATTAGCATAATGCTAGCAACATGCTAATATCGTTAGCATCATGCTAGCAAAATGCTAATTGCGTTAGCATCATGCTAACAGCATGCTAATGAGGGTGCTAGGGGGCATGGCTAATGAGCATGATGATGAATGCAAAAGAGTGATTGGTTGAATGAACTTTCCCCCGTGTTTCTACGACAGTCGGTTCCAAAGTTAAATCAATGTCAAGTCTATGAGCGATTAACCGCCCAGCCCCTCAGAGAGGTCACTGCACACCCCTCCCGGATAAGACGCACGATATGACACCTCATTCAAGGGTCTACGACAAACGGTGAGGGACCAGCGGTTAATTGCCCCCTTAGAAAAGTCATAGCACCCCATTCCATTAAGCTGCACGATATGAGACCCCATTCATGGTTCTACGACGAACTTTCATACAGAAGAATAATAATTAAAAAAAAATTATAATAAGCCTGCAAGATAACAGTAGTGATGCTTTTCAAGCACCACTAACAATAGATTCTTGCTTTATTTTGCCCCCTAGTGGAATCATAAAAACTAGCAATAGAATTAATCTAGTCAAAGAGAGAAAGACAAAAAAAAGCATCAAGCTGTTGTTTGAAGCCTTTATTTTCTATTTACAAAACACTTATTACAGTTTATTAATTGTATACATATATTTCTCAAATTCTTTAACTTAAATTTTAGTTCCTTAAAAAGAGATGCATTTACAGAGTGAAAGGAACATGTTTATGAATAAGTAATAGCAATATAAAGAAAAAAGAATTGCTTTGTTTTTCTTTGACTAAATACTAGCAGTTTTGAATCTGAATTATTCCCCTCAATTACTTACAATTTCATATTAAACATTTCTTTCTAATTGTATTTGGGCAGTACCTCATTTGGATACATGTCATGTTTCCTAGGTAAAGTCAACGGACGCAGAATGCAGGGAACTCGTGAACACTTTTATTGTTCTTTTTTTTGTAGCGTTTTCAGCAGGGAAATCACATCAAAAAACGTATAAATGAAAACCAAACGAAATACTCCTCCAATGAGGTTTTCCTCGGGCTGGATCTGCAGAGAAATGTAACAAATATGGGAGATTAATCACAACAGAGATTTCGCAGTCCTATGAGGTTCTTGCTGAACGCTGGCGCCGTGGCCTTGACCTCTAGTGAGTGATGCCTATCCAGACAGGCTTCTAAGTTGGACCTGCAGACCCAGTTCAGTCCTGGAGAGAAGACACGGACATACAGAGGAGTAAGACGCTAAGACAAAAACAAACCTAGTGATAACGGTGGACGGACAGGGTGCTACGGGTTCGACTGGCTTAAATATACACACAGGGGAGAGACACAGGTGAACGTGATTGGTGATTGGGGTACATACCATCGTAGACACACTAGGGGGAGACAAAGCCACGGCTCAGTAGTCCGGAGACCCAGACCTTATTCTCCCGGGCCGTGATGGTACCGATGTTACAATACATAATACATTTACATTTTGTTTTGCTTACACAACGGAATACTAAGTTAATACCTTCTGTATTTTTATATAATTATTTAAAGTATTATTTTATATAATTATTAAAATTATTAGACTTTCTTCTAATTATTAAAATTCTTTAAAAAATATTTTGTTCATGTGTTTAATGTGTGCTGCTGTGTGACTGAGGACAGTTCAAGGTTAGCATGAAGACTGTCCTGGTCTCGGCTGATGCAGACAGATGCTCTTTGACTTGTGACTGTTGCTCAATAGTTCAGGACTGAAATTTCCTACAGTTTGATACTTGAACCTCCAATAACGAGCTGGACTCCATGCTTTATTAACTTAAACATATCATATGTTATATTGAACTTCCAGCAGCTTAACACACAGTAAGACTGCAGCTCAACCCCTTCTATCTGATATCACTCAAATGCCATCTCAGGGAGTTTTTCCTTTCCATCCATCGCCCTTGGCTTGCTCATCAGAGATAAACTTACAATCTGATCATTTAGATTCATGCACATTTTCTCATGTCATACACATTTTCATATTTTTTATGAATCTGTAGAGCTTCTTTGCAGCAATGACCATTGTTAAAAGCAATATACAAATTGAATTATGATGTTTACCAGTTGCTGGAATGTCACATTCCATACACTATCAATGTCACCATACAAAGTCCTGACATTGGCTATGAAGCCAAGGTTCTAAAATATTCAAGCACCTTCCACTAGAATTCAAGTTCAACACGGTCAAAAGCCTTTTCCTAATACAGAAAAATCTTGCTTGTTTGTTGCAACTACCAAACTGCCATCTGTTATTACAGCTGATTAAAATTTTGTTTAACACAGTGCAGCATGCATGTCAGGTTTCCATTAGATTTCCTGGTGTAAGTGGCTGCAGTTGTGCAAAGCAAGATTAGAATTTTTTCACCTATCAAATGCAGTGGTCTTGCTCAACCTTCTTGCTACCGGCTGCAATGGCAAGTATATAAAAATAGCATATTTAAATCTAATTAAAATTTTATTTGTCACATACTGTACACAGTCATACGCAGTACGATATGCAGTAAAATGCTTATACGACCTTAAAATTTAAATTATCAATAGAAATTAATTAGGGAATGGAATAAACAATTAAATATAGAAATCTTCTTTCTAAAATATAGAAAAACTGCAGATAAAAAAAGAACAAAATATAAAATATGGGATATAAAAAATATTTTAAAAACCTAGCTGTGCAAAAATATACACAACAATGGCTATACAAATATGCAAAATATGGAAGACAGGCAAAAGTATGCAAAATGAAATGACCAGAAGTGTGTAAAATTAAATGAAGTATAAATGTCTAGAAATGTCCAGGGTGAGTGCAAATATACATGAATGTACTAATGTATACTGTATATACAGTGGCTTGCAAAAGTATTCGGCCCCCTTGAACTTTTCAACATTTTGTCACATTACAGCCACAAAAACGAATGAATTTTATTGGAATTCCACGTGAAAGACCAATACAAAGTGGTGTACACGTGAGAAGTGGAACGAAAATCATACATGATTCCAAACATTTTTTACAAATAAATAACTGAAAAGTGGGGTGTACGTAATTATTCAGCCCCCTGAGTCAATACTTTGTAGAACCACCTTTGCTGCAATTACAGCTGCCAGTCTTTTAGGGTATGTCTCTACCAGCTTTGCACATCTAGAGCCTGAAATCCTTGCCCATTCTTCTTTGCAAAACAGCTGCAGCTCAGTCAGATTAGATGGACAGCAGTTTTCAGATCTTCAGAACCATTCCATTGTTGCCCTGGCTTTATGTTTAGGGTCATTGTCCTGCTGGAAGGTGAACCTCCACCCCAGTCTCAAGTCTTTTGCAGACTCCAAGAGGTTTTCTTCCAAGATTGCCCTGTAATTTGGCTCCATCTATCTTCCCATCAACTCTGACCAGCTTCCCTGTCCCTGCTGAAGAGAAGCACCCCCAGAGCATGATGCTGCCACCACCATATTTGACAGTGGGGATGGTGTGTTCAGAGTGATGTGCAGTGTTCGTTTTCCGCCACACATAGCGTTTTGCATTTTGGCCAAAAAGTTCCATTTTGGTCTCATCTGACCAGAGCACCTTCTTCCACATGTTTGCTGTGTCCCCCACATGGCTTGTGGCAAGCTGCAAACGGGACTTCTTATGGTTTTCTGTTAACAATGGCTTTCTTCTTGCCACTCTTCCATAAAGGCCAACTTTGTGCAGTGCACGACTAATAGTTGTCCTATGGACAGATTCCCCCACCTGAGCTGTAGATCTCTGCAGCTCGTCCAGAGTCACCATGGGCCTCTTGGCTGCATTTCTGATCAGCGCTCTCCTTGTTCGGCCTGTGAGTTTAGGTGGACAGCCTTGTCTTGGTAGGTTTACAGTTGTGCCATACTCCTTCCATTTCTGAATGATCGCTTGAACAGTGCTCCATGGGATTTTCAAGGCTGTGGAAATCTTTTTGTAGCCTAAGCTTGCTTAACTTTATCTCTGATCTGTGTGGTGTGTTCTTTGGACTTCATGGTGGTGTTGCTCCCAATATTCTCTTAGACAACCTCTGAGGCCATCTCAGAGCAGCTGTATTTGTACTGGCATTAGATTACACGCAGGTGCACTCTATTTAGTCATTAGCACTCGTCAGGCAATGTCTATGGTCAATTACGCACACCCCACTTTGCAGTTATTTATTTGTAAAAAAAAATGTTTGGAATCATGTATGAAGTAGGGTGTGCGTAATTGCCCATAGACATTGCCTGATGAGACAAAATGTGGAAAAGTTCAAGGGGGCCGAATACTTTTGCAAACCACTGTAAATGGACTATAAATGCCTATAAATGTCAGTGTGCAAAAGGATGTATTTAGTCCTGTGTCGTGGTTTTGGTTGAGAGACCTTATTGCCTGCAGGAAGAAACTTCTCCTCAGTGTTTCTGTGTTAGCCCTTAGGGAGCAGAATCGCTTCCCTGATGGCAACAGAGAATACAGTCCGTTGTTGGGGTGGCGGAGGTCCTTCACAATCTTCCTGGCCTTGGTGCAGCACTGCTTGCTGTAGATTGAGTGCAGGTCAGTGAGCTCGGTGCAGATCGTGCTGTCAGCCCTCTGTAGAGCTCGTCCTGCCTTGCTGAAGTCCATTATTAACTCCTTTGTCTTGCTGACATCTGGAAGGAGATTGTTCCTTTACCACCAGTTCTCCAGATTTCCAATCTCCTCCAGTCCAATCTCCTCCATAAATGATTAATGCATTTGTAACATTGCATTGCACTGAATTGTGAGATTTCTTCTTTCACTTGGACAATGTAAGGATGAAATGCAGAGAATCGAAATTTGTTTGACTGGTGAAGTACAATGATTTGCTCTACCAATGTTTAGAGACAGAGTGTGTGGCTTGTAGGTAGTACAGGATCTGTGTAGCCCCACAGCAGTTCTCCCTCATGGATCTCACTTTCTGCCGCTCACTACAGTCTGTCCCAAGGCTCCACTCACCCGCTTATGGTTTATGTGCGAATGTTTAACATTGTTAGACACTGAGGATGCAGCAGTAGTCAACTGTTTGAAGAACTACAGTAGGCAGAAGACAGCAGGGAGCCATTCTGAATTAGCAGCATATTGTTTCATAGCTTTGTTTATAAAAGTAGAACTACCCCAAATACTGCTTCAAACTTTTTACTGAAGTTGACATACTGTTTACATGATGCTCTAAACAGTATAGATTTTTCTGTTGATAACATAAATGTGGTAGTCCATGTTTGTTTGACAAACCTTCAAAGGTGAAACATACGGCAAAAATGTCTAGTGATGAATTTTAACAAAAGATCAGTGTTTATACAGAGACTTGGTGTGAAGCATAAACATCAGGTAGTAATAATGGAGATAATTTTGTCCACTTTAACAACTGATTTCAGCTTCATGCATAATAATAAATCAGACGTTTCATTACAATATTTTATAAGAATCTTATAAGAATCTGCAATAACTAACTAGTAGCTAAAGCTGTGAAATAAATGTAGTACAACATTTCTCTCAGAATTATAGTCAAGAAAAAAAGTAGCTTTAAATGGAAATATATAGGTGAAGTATGTAAATGTATGTAGTACTGTATGTAGAATGTATTTTTTGGGGGGTCTGTGTGCATAGAGTTTGCATGTTCAAATGCAGATTAGGTAAATCATCATTCCCAAATTGCATGCAGTGCGTGAATGAGAGTGTGAATGTGCATGTGTGTGCCCTGCGATGGATCGGGTCCCTGCCCATGGTGTCCCCAGCTTTGTGCGCTAAGTCTTATGGCCTCCTGTGACCTTGTATACAAGACAAATGCTGCAACACAATCCTTCCTACATACACACACACACACACACACACACACACACACACAGCTACTTGCTTACACACTCACAAAACAAATGTAAATAAAAATAACCAAAAGCAGTGAGTGAAAAAAAAAAAAAATGTAAAGACACCAATTGCACTCACAATGTCTACATGCCATGATTGCTGTTCTATTGCACCGGGCATGGACAGAGAGAGAGAGAGAGAGAAAAAACTGTGTCAGAGTTTTTATACAGTGTAGTTGGATTTCCTGTCACTGTGGGCACCAGAGCACAGTAGTATAGTGCAGAGTCTGATACAGCAGCAGAGGAGATGAGCAGATCCACTTGTTTATTTATATCATCAATGTTAGCAGATAGACGTGGTGGCATAGGGTCAGTTTTATCTCCACTGGCATAGATGTAAAGAAGGTACTCAGGTTTCTGTTTTGGATCTTGTTTGTACCATTGCAGGCTGCTTGTTGAAGTACTCTTTTTGTAGCTACAGGACAGAGTAACATTATCACCTTCAGCTACAACTTTATGGGTTAAAAGAGGCTCTATTGGATTTGCCGTGGAGTCACCTGTCATAGAGAAGAGATGAAAATATTTGAAACCTTATTTTTAATTCAAGCAAGCAAGATTTATACAATCAGACTCATATTCAGATTTTTCCTAACACCACACAGACTAATGAATCATTAGTGGAATCCTAATGATTAATTAAGGTGGTTAAGGTGTTAATTATACAAAGTCAATTTTAACTCACCTAATGAAATCCACAGACACATAAATATAACAGTGAACATGATGAAGGAATGAAGGACAAATGGTTTCTATCATGTGAACATAGTTAAGGTTCATGAAGCTCCACCCCACAAGACCACATGACATCTTAACAATGTTGCTGACAGATGTTAAGACGATGCTGTTTTTTTTTTTGTTTTTTTTGGCATTACATCCGGCTGCACATGAGAAATCTGTGAATTCAGACAAAGTCAATCTGAAAAAAAAAAAAAAAAAAGGATTTAGTAAAATGTTAGATCATTTGATCAAGCCCAGCATGGGAAGAACATCCACGCACACATAACCAAGATGAGAAACGACCCCTCAACCTTGGAGGTTTTAGAACACAGTGCTAACCACTTTGTAGGAATAAGAAATATTAAACAGTAGAGTTTATAGCTTTATTTTGCCCCCTAGTGGAATGAAAAAACTAGCACTTTGTAACAATAGAATTAGTCTATTGTCAAAGATGGAAAGAAGACAAAGAAAAAAAATCAAGACTTTGTTTGAAGCCTTTATTTATGATTTAGAAAACATTTATATTATGTACATAACATACTAAAATCATTAGGAAAAAAGTACATAGTAGGTGTTTCCACCAGTGGTGTCAAAAGTATTCACATTCATTACTTGAGTAGAAGTATAGATACTAGGCTTCAAAATTACTTCTTTAGAAGTTGAAGTATCAACCAAAGCTTTTTACTTAAGTAAAAGTTTAAAAGTATTGTTTTCAAAACTACTTAAAGTATAAAAGTAAAAGTACCGTGAGGGGGGAAAAAAAGCATTAAGGTCTCGCATTATGATCATCATGCGACGGGGGGGTGGGGGTGGGGGGGGGTTTCGGTTGGGAGGACCATGTGCGCGCGTTTCTACCATGCGACCGGGGGGGGGGGGGTGTTGGGTAAATTGGCGTTGTGCGCGTTCTTGTCATGCGACCGGGGGGGGTTGCGTGTTCTGATCATAAAAATAGAGTAACGAGACTCTTTTTAAAATGTAAGGAGTAGAAAGTACAGATAATTGCTTAAAAATGTAAGGAGTAGAAGTAAAAAGTTGGCTGAAAAATAATTACTCCAGTAAAGTATAGATACCCAAAATTTCTACTTAAGTAAGGTAACGAAGTATTTGTACTTCGTTACTTGACACCTCTGGTTTCCACCACCTAGGTGCCATAACTGAGGTGGATCTTAATGCAGGATTTCTTTCTACCTTGAGAGATGGTTGTACTAGCAAGGCTAGATGATCTGATGGATGGTGTGTGTGTGTGTGTTTTGTCACTTCATCAAAAGAGTCACTTCTCAAGGTTTATCAAGTGAAGAAGTGGTACCTTTAGTCATGGATATTTAGTGCCCTGTCTAAATTAAGACCTGTGGAAGCCTGTGCACAAATGTATATAGATCCCACAGTTTACATGAAAGTGAAAAGTGTAAAGGTGTGCAATCTTTTGAATGTAAAATATGTGACTCAATAGACCCACACACTACTTTGTTTAAATGTTTAATTCAAATATCATGTGTGTATTATTGCTATGTTTATACATTGCTTTCATTAGATATTTTACCCTGAATTTAAATACTTTTTTTTTATTAAGTAAAAGATAAATACAGTTTAGAAAATTAAGGAACTGTAACATATTCATTTTGTGATAGACCATTATGAATTAAAGTCTGTTTTGTAAATGTAACACATTTGTTTCTTAAATAATAGTCTTGTTTTTAATTTCATATACCATGCATTTCAATTACATCTACAATTTTTTTAAACTCATTTTGAAAACTCATGTTCTTCATTTTATACATCATTGTACTAAATTAAGGTTATTTAGATTTACTTAATTTACATATGTCTTTCGTTTTTGTTTACAGGTGATCAGTCCTCCATATCTAGATCACTCTTATATTGTTATATATTCAGTATAAGGACACATGCATGCACGCGCACGCACACACACACACACACACACACACACACTCACTTACAGAACAAAAGTAAATATAAATGAGTAGAGAGAGGTATTAAATGTCCTCATTACATTCATGCGCGTTTGATGCGAGTAATATTACGTTATATCGGATGCCTTTAGAGAAAACTACAACAAAAATATATTGTCATACCAAAGAATAAACTACCCGCCAAAGTGGCAAGTGAGACTAAAGTTATTACTCGCCACAGCCGAATTTTACCCGCATTTGGCGGGTGGGCGGGTGCCAATGTCCTGTTTTAATTAGTTTTCTATCTTTATTTTAAATTAAATTAATTAGTTTAAAAGTTTTATTGCAAACTGTTATTATTTTTATTTTAAATCAAATAAAAAAAATATCTCCAAAAAATTTTATTGCTATTATTTCCTATTTCATTTCATGATTATTTTCTTTTATTTTATATAGAGCACTTTGAATTACGATTGTGTATGAAATGTGCGATAGAAATAAACTTGCCTTGCCTTGCCAAGGATGAAAAAAGAAAAAAAAAATGGCAAGATGCCATTTAGAAAGAGAGAGATTGTCAAGGTTTTTGTACAGTGCAGTTGGATTTCCTGTCATCGTGGGCTCCAGAGCACAGTAGTACAGTGCAGAGTCTGATACAGCAGCAGAGGAGATGAGCAGATCCACTTTTTTATCGTTATCATCAATGTTAGCAGATAGACGTGGTGGCATAGGGTCAGTTTTAGATCCACTGGGATAGATGTAAAGAAGGTACTCAGGTTTTAGTTTGGGATCTTGTTTGTACCATTGCAGGCTGCTTGTTGAAGTACTCTTTTTGTAGCTACAGGACAGAGTAACATTATCACCTTCAACTACAACTTTATGGGTCAAAAGTGATTCTATTGGATTTGCCTTGGAGTCTCCTGTCATAGAGAAGAGGTGCAAATATTTTGAACCTTATCTTTAACACAAGCAAGATTTATACAATCAGACTCACATTCTGAACTCCACACAGATTAATGAATCATTAGTTGAATCCTTTCTGAAATAACACAAAGTAAATTTTAACTCACCTAATGAAAGCCACAGACACGTAAATAAAACAGTGAACATGATAAAGAAATGAAGGACAAATGAAAATCTGTTGAGAGCTTGTGTTCACATTTATGTAAACATGCTAAAACTTAATGAAGCTCCACCCCACAGGATCACATGACATGTTAACAATGTTGCTGACAGATTGTTAACCCCATGCTGTTTCTTTGGCTTTACATCTCTGAATTACATTTAGGCATTTGGCAGACGCTCTTATCCAGAGCGACTTACAGTACATTTTTTTTACTTCATTATACATCTGAGCAGTTTAGGGTTAAGGGCCTTGCTCAAGGGCCCAACAGCAGCAACCTGGTGGTTGTGGGGTTTGAACCTGGGATCTTCCGAACCGTAGTCCAATGCCTTAACCACTGAGCTACTCCTGGAATTAAGTCAAAGTCAGGAGGAAACCCACCACGCACATCCACGAACACATAATCAGGGTGGGAATCGACTTCTCAGCCCTGGAGAAGCAAGAACACAGTGCTAACCACAATGCCACTGTGTTGACTGGATTATTTAATCCATAAAATTAAAATCTAACTTTTCTTTTGTAAAATAAGAGATTTAACATGTGTTTTCGAAGACAAAGATTTTTTTATGTACAGTGGCTTGCAAAAGTATTCGGCCCCCTTGAACTTTTCCACATTTTGTCACATTACAGCCACAAACATGAATCAATTTTATTGGAATTCCATGTGAAAGACCAATACAAAGTGGTGTACACGTGAGAAGTGGAACGAATGTCATACATGATTCCAAATTTTTTTTTACAAATAAATAACTGCAAAGTGGGGTGTGCGTAATTATTCAGCCCCCTTTGGTCAGAGTGCAGTCAGTTGCCCAAAGACATTGCCTGATGAGTGCTAATGACTAAATAGCATGCACCTGTGTGTAATCTAATATCAGTACAAATACAGCTGCTCTGTGATAGCCTCAGAGGTTGTCTAAGAGAATATTGGGAGCAACAACACCATGAAGTCCAAAGAACACACCAGACAGGTCAGGGATAAAGTTATTGAGAAATTTAAAGCAGGCTTAGGCTACAAAAAGATTTCCAAAGCCTTGAACATCCCACTGAGTTCAAGCGATCATTCAGAAATGCAAGGAGTATGGCACAACTGTAAACCTACCAAGATAAGGCCGTCCACCTAAACTCACAGGCCGAACAAGGAGAGCGCTGATCAGAAATGCAGCCAAGAGGCCCATGGTGACTCTGGACGAGCTGCAGAGATCTACAGCTCAGGTCGGGGAATCTGTCCATAGGACAACTATTAGTCGTGCACTGCACAAAGTTGGCCTTCATGGAAGAGTGGCAAGAAGAAAGCCATTGTTAACAGAAAACCATAAGAAGTCCCGTTTGCAGTTTGTCACAAGCCATGTGGGGGCCACAGCAAACATGGGGAAGAAGGTGCTCTGGTCTGATGAGATCAAAATGGGACTTTTTGGCCAAAATGCAAAACGCTATGTGTGGTGGAAAACTAACACTGCACATCACTCTGAACACACCATCCCCACTGTCAAATATGGTGGTAGCATCATGCTCTGGGGGTGCTTCTCTTCAGCAGGGATAGGGCAATCTTGGAAGAAAACCTCTTGGAGTCTGCAAAAGACTTGAGACTGGAGCGGAGGTTCACCTTCCAGCAGGACAATGACCCTAAACATAAAGCCAGGGCAACAATGGAATGGTTTAAAACAAAACATATCCATGTGTTAGAATGGCCCAGTCAAAGTCCAGATCTAAATCCAATCGAGAACCTGTGGCTAGATCTGAAAACTGCTGTTCACAAACGCTGTCCATCTAATCTGACTGAGCTGGAGCTGTTTTGCAAAGAAGAATGATCGATGCAGACTCGATGGCGCGGCCACGTCCAGACGCCTTCCTGATCGCTCCGTACAAACTGTGCGTTTTTTTCCTTCTTTCTTTATTTATTTTACTTTCATTCGCTAAGAGTACTTCAGGTTTAGTGACCTATGACAGTAGGACACTACTGGATATAGGAATTCAGATTTCGGCGCTTACTTATACCACCTTTAAGCCTGACCCGTCGTGGCCCTCTGAGATACTACGCTGCTCAGACGACAACAACAATGGACGGGACGCTAACCCGCGGCGAAGAACAAAGAAGCGTCGAGGGAAACGCGGCGGCGTCCGTAACAGAATGAGAGAACAAGCTCATCGCACCCCTCTGCCGAGTATCCTGCTGGCTAATGTACAGTCACTGGAGAATAAGCTTGATGACCTCAGAGCCAGAGTTACTTTCCAGCGAGATATCAGGGATTGTAATCTTCTGTGCTTTACAGAAACATGGCTGACCCCCATTGTGCCGGACCGAGTCGTAACCCCATCGGACTCATTCTCTGTGTTCCGCATGGACAGGACGGCAGAGTCTAACAAAGCTAAAGGTGGAGGTGTGTGCTTCATGGTCAACAAGAAGTGGTGCGATGCCAGGAGTGTTTCCATTCTCTCCAGTAGCTGCTCGCCTCATTTGGAATATCTGAGTGTTAAATGTCGTCCTTTCTACCTGCCTCGCGAGTTCACCTCGGTCATTGCCACGGCGGTCTACATCCCACCCCACGCGGACACAGGCACTGCTCTGTCTGAACTACATGATGTGCTGAGTGAGTTCCAAAATAAACACCCGGACGCAGCGCACATTGTAGCAGGTGACTTTAATAAAGCGAACCTCAGACAGGTTATGCCAAACTTTCACCAACATGTTACATGTCCGACAAGGGGACTCAACATTCTGGACCATTGTTACACACCATACAAGCGGGGCTACAAAGCTGTTTCACATCCAGCATTCGGGAAATCAGACCACAACGCCATTTTCCTCATACCGGAATATCAACAAAGCTTTCGTCGTGAAGCTCCGGTCATGAGGGAGGTGCAACGCTGGTCTGCCCAATCAGAAGCTACGCTACAGGACGCGCTCGATGACGTAGATTGGGACATGTTCCGAGCCTGCGCAGTAGACATCAACGAGTTTGCGGATGTAGCAGTTAGCTTCGTTAGCACGCTCGTAAATGAAGTTGTCCCGACAGTGAGGTTCAAATCGTTTCCGAACCAGAAGCCTTGGGTAGACCGATCGATCCGCGATGCTGTGAATGCCCGGACCGCTGCTTATAATGCCGCACTCATTAGCGGCGATATGAGCGCATACAAAGCGGCTTCTTATAGCGTCAGGCGAGCGGTGAGGGAAGCAAAGGGGCGGTTCCGACAGCGAACTGAATCACACTTCCATCAGGGTGACACACGCCGCATGTGGCACGGATTACGCACAATCACGGACTACAAGGTTGCCAAAGACACCACGACGATCGTCGCCGACTCTGCATTCGCCAACGAGCTGAACGCATTCTTCGCCCGGTTCGAGGTTAGCCAGGCGGCTAATGCTAGCAGCCTGCTGACTGAGAGTGATGACGTCATCAGCGAGGATTGCGTCATCAGCATCGCAGAGCACGACGTTCGCACGGCGCTGAGGAGGGTGAACACCAGGAAAGCGGCGGGTCCAGATGGCATCTCTGGGCGCCTGCTGCGCTGCTGTGCTGACCAGCTGTCAGGTGTGTTCACCTGTATCTTTAATGAGTCCCTGGCGAAGTCTGTGGTCCCGGCGTGTTTCAAGAGATCCACCATTGTCCCCGTGCCCAAGACCAACAAACCCTCATGCCTGAATGACTACCGGCCTGTTGCACTGACATCGATGGTCATGAAGGTATTTGAGGGTCTGCTAAAAAACATCATCTCCTCCTCCATCCCCAGCTCCATAGATCCACTTCAGTTCGCCTACCGCCCCAACAGATCCACAGAGGATGCCATCTCCCATGTTCTGCACACCACTCTCAGCCACGTGGACAAGATGCAAGGTAACTATGTGAGATTGCTTTTTATAGATTACAGCTCTGCTTTCAACACAATAGTGCCTAACAGACTGTTCACAAAGCTGAGAGATCTAGGACTTAACAAACGCTTGTGTGCCTGGGTGTTGGACTTCCTCTCGGACAGATCTCAAGCGGTGAGAGTGGGCAAGTGCTTCTCCAGCAGCATCACCATCAACACAGGTGCTCCACAGGGATGTGTTCTCTCTCCACTGCTATACTCTCTCTACACTTCAGACTGTGTGGCCATGTTCGACTCCAACACCATCGTTAAGTTTGCTGACGATACGGTGGTACTGGGCTTCATCTCCAACAACGATGAGTCGGCCTACATAGATGAAGTGGAGAACCTGGCACTATGGTGTGAAGAAAACTGCCTCCGACTGAACGTCAGTAAGACGAAGGAGCTGGTGGTGGACTTCAGAAGGGGACAACTGGACCACAAACCCCTCATCATCAATGGAGCTCCAGTGGAGAGAGTGAGCAGCTTCAAGTACTTGGGCGTCCACATCTCCGAGGATCTGACTTGGACTGAGCATATCTGTGCTCAGACGAAAAGGGCAAAGCAGCGTCTGTACCACCTGAGGCAGTTGAGGAAGTTTGGGGTTTCCCCTGCTGTCCTTAAGGCTTTCTACTCGGGTGCTGTTGAGAGCATCCTAACACAGAACATTTCATCCTGGTTTGGGAATAGCTGTGTACAGGACAGGAAAGCCCTCCAGAGAGTGATCCGGGCAGCTGAACGCTGCTGCAGGTTAACTCTCCCCTCCATGCAGGACATCTACACCAGGAGATGTAAAACCAGGGCAGCTCGTATCATTAAGGACTTGTCGCACCCCAATAACGGACTGTTCAAACTTCTGCATTCAGGCAGAAGGTTCCGGGTCATTATGGCCAAAACGGAGAGACTCAGGAGGAGTTTTTATCCACAGGCGATTAGACTCCTCAACCATGATGGGCCACTCTCCCATTCATAGGACTGGTAACAGTTCACCCACACACTGCTGTGCTGACATTCCACACTGCACACTGCACTTTAGTCTGGACTGTAAGCATCACTTGCACTAACATCTTTATCCTGCTCAGATACACACTTTATTATTATGTTTACATTTGCACCTTTTTTTTTTTTTTTTTAAATTTTCAATTTCTATTTCTATTTATAGATTATTTCTTTTGTTTCTTGTTATTTGCACAAAGTAGGAGCGGTTCAGGATACATTTCACTGCGTGTTGTACTTGTATAACTATGCATGTGACAAATAAAGAATCTTGAATCTTGAATCTTGAAGAATGGGCAAGGATTTCAGTCTCTAGGTGTGCAAAACTGGAAACATACCCTAAAAGACTGGCAGCTGTAATTGCAGCAAAAGGTGGTTCTACAATGTACTGTATTGACTCAGGGGGCTGAATAATTACGCACACCCCACTTTTCAGTTATTTATTTGTAAAAAATGTTTGGAATCATGTATGATTTTCGTTCCACTTCTCACATGTACACCACTTTGTATTGGTCTTTCACGTGGAATTCCAATAAAATTGATTCATGTTTGTGGCTTTAATGTGACAAAATGTGGAAAAGGTCAAGGGGGCCGAATACTTTTGCAAGCCACTGTATGAATTAAAGTGATACTCATTTTTTTATTTAATTTTTTCAATATAATGTAATGAAAAAGATCTAATATCAATATGAGTGAAAAAAATCTAAATATTTACAAATTAAGCAACTATTGATTTTGATTTATATGAACTTAGAGGTTTAACCCTTGCATATAATTTTACATATCACAAGCAGAACCATGTCTAGCCATCAGCCTGTGTATGTGTTTCATATACAGGTCCTTCTCAAAAAATTTGCATATTGTGATAAAGTTCATTATTTTCTATAATGTCCTGATAAACATTAGACTTTCATATATTTTAAAGGAGACATACAATCTCAATTTTGCATAGGTTAATATGATTATTTAGGGTCCTAATGAAAAGTTTGTAAAACACTTTAATTAAAAATTCTCAATTGTTGTGTAAAAAAAACATTACTTTTACCTGGTAAAAAGTAGCTCTGTTCTCAGCAACCTGTTTCAGTACATGCCCCTTTAAATGTTAATGACCTCTACTGAACCCGCCCCCCAGTTCTGTGGGGAGTGTCTTCACAATACAAGTGGGGTATAGCTTTATCAAAAGTTAAAAATATTTAAAAAACAGTTAAAAATAATTTGACATGATGTTAGAATTATTTTATATATAAAGGAGTTATTTCTACTATCTTGCTCTCTTCCTCATAGATCTGATATTAACGTGTTAAATCTTCCCTGCTGCTATATTCCTGTCTCCTCTTGCATCTGTTCATTCACGCTCACCTTCCCATACTCTGTCTCTCTCTCTCCCTCTCTCTCTCCCCCTCTGTCTCCTTCCACCTATCTTCCTCTCCTTTGATTCAAATTCAAATTTTATTTGTCACATACACAGTCATACACAGTATGATATGCAGTGAAATGCTTATACGACAGCCAGTGACCTTATAAATAAATATCAATAAAAAGAAATACAAAAGAAAATAAATTTAACTAGTAAAATATATTTTATATATATATATATATATATATATATATATATATATATATATATATATATATATTTTTTTTTTTATAAATATATATTTCCCCTATATTTTGTAAGATTTTTATTATGCACTCATATATATATATATATATATATATATATATATTTCCCCTATATTTTGTAAGATTTTTATTATGCACTCATATATATATATATATATATATATATATATATATATATATATAATTTTACATGTGAATCTCAGCTGTGCTGAGAGCGCCGTATCCTAACCACTAGACCACGGAGGATTAATGGTTGCCATCTTGGTAATGCCGGCTATTCAACCTGCGACCTTATACATGCGAAGCATTGTTCTTTCGGGATCTCACCAGGACATTTACAATGGTTAATTTGTAGTAACATATGTCTATAGCACAGGCGTTTAGTCAAACATATTTATACCGATCTTTTGCTGTTAATAAACAGAGACCTTTCTGACAGACAACGTGTGTGTGTGTGTGTGTGTGTGTGACTGAGTCATATAGATGCCGGGAATAGGACATCATACACGCGAAGCATTGTGTGTGTGTGTGTGTGTGTGTTTGACTGAGTCCTGGTGTCAGAAAAGCTTACCGAAGCATACTGTAGCGCACTCGCCTCGTTACTAAACGAACTTTAGAAAAACTTTATAAATATGTAGTGCAAAAAAAGCATGTACCTTAAGCAGGAATCGAACCCGGGTCTCCCACGTGAAAGCGCCGAATCCTAACCATTAGACCACCACACTACAGCAACAAACTGCACACCACACTCATGTAGACGTCATTTTGCTCCAGCGTAGAAAAACAATGGCCGACGGCTCTTTTTTCACTCAGGCGGGTCTTTGCTAAAACACCAGTGTCAATCAACTATAGTAGGAGCGGCCTCTGTCGGTCTGACTTCACACCGACAGGCTTTTGAAAACAGCCTGATTTCAGAAGGGGCATCTTATATTATTAAATTAAAAGAAAATCGCTGGGCGGCTCGTTATCATTGTAGAGTGGTTGTGTACACACTCTCCTAACACACAATGCAGTCCAAACAGCTTGAAAAAGTCCATGTAGCATCGTAGGTGCCCTTTAAATTCATTATACACAACTGAAGTAGTTCAAGCCTTTTATTGTTTTAATATTGATGATTGTGGCATACAGCTCATGAAAACCCCAAATCCCTATCTCAAAAAATTAGCATATCATGAAAAGGTTCTCTAAACGATCTATTAACCTAATCATCTGAATCAACTAATTAACTGTAAACACCTGCAAAAGATTACTGAGGCTTTTAAAAACTCCCAGCCTGGTTCATTACTCAAAACCGCAATCATGGGTAAGACTGCCGACCTTACTGCTGTCCAGAAGGCCATCATTGACACCCTCAAGCTAGAGGGTAAGACACAGAAATAAATTTCTGAACAAATAGGCTGTTCCCAAAGTGCTGTATCAAGGCACCTCAGTGGGAAGTCTGTGGGAAGGAAAACGTGTGGCAGAAAACGAGAAGAGGTGACCGGGCCCTGAGGACGATTGTGGAGAAGGACCGATTCCAGACCTTGGGGGACCTGCAAAAGCAGTGGACTGAGTCTGGAGTAGAAACATCCAGAGCCACCGTGTACAGGCGTCTGCAGGAAATGGGCTACAGGTTGCAAATTTTTCATGTCAGTCGGAAATCAAGGTGCCAGAGACTGGAGGAAGACTGGGAAGAGGGAAATGCCAAAATGCCTGAAGTCCAGTGTCAAGTACCCACAGTCAGTGATGGTCTGGGGTGCCATGTCAGCTGCTGGTGTTGGTCCACTGTGTTTTATCAAGGGCAGGGTCAATGCAGCTAGCTATCAGGAGATTTTGGAGCACTTCATGCTTCCATCTGCTGAAAAGCTTTATGGAGATGAAGATTTAATTTTTCTGCACGACCTGGCACCTGCTCACAGTGCCAAAACCACTGGTAAATGGTTTACTGACCATGGTATTACTGTGCTCATTTGGCCTGCCAACTCTCCTGAACTGAACCTCATAGAGAATCTGTGGGATATTGTGAAGAGAAAGTTGCGAGACACAAGACACAAGAATCTGCAAAAGGATTCCCGACCAAGTATTGAGTGCATAACTGAACATAATTATTTGAAGGTTGACGGTTTTTGTATTAAAAACACTTTTCTTTTATTGGTCGGATGAAATATGCTAATTTTTTGAGATAGGGATTTTGGGTTTTCATGAGCTGTTTGCCACAATCATCAATATTAAAACAATAAAAGGCTTGAACTACTTCAGTTGTGTGTAATGAATCTAAAATATATGAAAGTCTAATGTTTATCAATACATTACAGAAAATAATGAACTTCATCACAATATGCTAATTTTTTGAGACGGACGTGTATACTTCTTGATGCACGAACATAGTGTCCATCTTGTGTCCACACACTTCACATCTTAAAATAATAGGCCCAGGGTTGTAAAATAGGGGGAGGCAGTGCACACACTTGTTCCACACTGATGGCAGATAGATCGTCTCTCTGCTGTCAAGTTGGTCTGTCATCTCATTTTTTAAGGTGGATAATTCTGGAAATTATGTGGAAGTTTTCCAGGAACATTGTTGCATGTTCTTTGTCTGTTTCTGCATTCCACTGGGATTCTGTGGATTCCCCCTTGGTCCTGAAAACTCCAGCAAGGATAAGAACCCCAAAGTGGGCATGTGAATCAGTTTGGTCCATCTCCTTTCCCCTTGTTCCAAAAAACATGCTTTCCTTCGAAATGACTGCAATCAGGGGCGTTTCTAGGATTTTCTAGGCTCAGCCCTATAGAGGTTTAACACATGTTTGGCTTGTTCAGAATCAGTACTCAAATGAGTCTTCCTGATCACACACACATGCACTGTTTACTGTATAAACACAAAATTCTATTGTTTGCATTTCTAGTACAAATCTTTTTCTATGTTAAAAAAAATCATAATGACAAATGACAAAACATCATATAACTTTAAACTTACAGTACATTGATTAGCAATTTAAACAATGGAATAAACTATGTGGGTGATGGTATTAACTTTCAAAAGTAAAAAATTAAATAAAAAAAAGTCTTTTTGTAGCCCTGTTAGTTTTTTTATGGGCATTATCAACCTGTGTCTCCTTTCCTTGAGAGTAGCAAATCTATTTATAATTTTATCATGGTCCAATTGCTCAAGGACCTCTGTCTCGATTGCCATACTGTAACTGTTGTGGAGACAATAAAGAACAATGAATATGTTCTATTCTGAATAAAATATTGACATTTGCCATCTCCACATCATTGCATTCAGTTTTTATTCACAATTTGTCCCAACTTTTTTGGAATCCGGTTTGTATTAAACTAATATTAGTAAATATTTTCATCACTACAGCTAGCTCTTGTCAGCTTGTGTGACACATTGGCTTTCAATGCTATTTATATAGTTTAGGCAAATCATGCTAACATGCTGCCTCATGTAGGACAAACATGATATTTCCCGGTGGCTAAGCTAATGCATTATGGAGTTTACAGATGTTTATAAATGTTTTAATGTATTTCACCTTGTTTTGGATAGCTTTAGATTATGGTTGCTAATATGTATTTGGCTCCATTTTGGTTAGCTTATAACACTGCTATCGGTAATGTTATTTAGCACAAACAAGCTAGTTCCAGGTGGCTAAAATACTGCCTTATGTAGCTAAGTGATGCTTATGAATATTTCTGTGGTGTGAATGTATATGATCCCTTTTGTTTAGCATGTATTTACAAATGCCTGATAAGATGCAATTGTTTAGATTGTGTTCAGTATGTGTGTAAAGCATGTCCAGTGGATGGTGTTTGCTAATGTCTCAGTTGTAAATGTTTGAGATCCACTACATGGTCTATGGTCCATCAACAGATATTTGTCCAGCCTATTGCCCATCAACAAATACAGAGGGGCACAAAAATGTATACACACTTTCACAATTGTTATCTATGGCCTTTTTTAAAACTCAAATTTTATTATGCATCAGTGTGTAGTATTATCTATCATTGATGCTGTCATGTGACCTACAGAAGAGAGATGTATATGTACATATAATATAGGGAAACGGACAATTTTATATATGTCACATATATTAAAAACCTATATCAAAACCTATATTAAAACATTAATATGTTTATATAGGTTATTTCCATGTGGAAAGGGGTAGGGGTGTCTCATTTCTCTTTTGGTTGGAGGGGTAGGGGTAAGGGGAAGGGCCAGTTAGCCCTCCAAACAAAGATTTTTCGGGACCTCACTTCAAACGAAGGGCTAAGCGAAATTTTCAACATGGCTGCTTACTCGAGCAAGCAGACCCATAAATGTATTTATTTTTATGACAAGTTTTCATTATATATATATATTACCTTTAGTCTTGTGTTTGTGTTTATGGTGATGTTCTGGAAAGAAACGTTTGCAAAAAAATCTCTAAAGTTTGCTAGCGTATAGCACCGATTGCACGATATAACAAATATATATTTTTATGTCATATACACTTTACTGCATGCTACAAGCAAATATGAAAGTTCAGTAGAACGGCAGTTTGTCGAGCATTTGATAAACATCGGCGCATGTCCTCTGACGTAACATTAGGAACTAGCGACAACGTATGATGACGTATAACAGTGTTGTAGTGGTGTCTCATTTCTTAGGGGAAATATTTTAACCCTTCCCCTTTCCACTTCGTTTCAAGGGACAAGGGCAAGGGGCGAGGGGTAGGGGTAGAAAATAGAATTGGGATTGGGCTTAATTTCCTCTCTAATGCTTCTGTTATTGACTTGGCATCAAAACTTCTCAGCTCTGTCAGGGACCGAAATATCTCTTTAACTGTTCCCTCTGTGACATACTGTATCTCACACAGATCGCTAATTGTTCAGTGTGTCCATCTCTGGCCTCATCTGCCATAATGGCAAACATTTTTGCCTCTTGCATTTCTTTGATAATTGTTGATGTGACCTCTTTTGAGCAGCAGTCTATCATTTCGTTCTGATTGACAGGGGAGAGGTAGATGCTGTTTGATGGGGGAGTGTAATTTTGCAAGAAAGGATCAAACTTCTGCAAAAGCGCCATGCATCCCATGACGTTGCCCTTATTATGACTTTCTGCTGTTTCATTGTGACCCCTGAATGGAAGCCCTTGCTTCCCTAACATGCAGGTCACAGACGAAATACGTCGCATGTACTCCCTTCTTTGTCTAATTTCATCAGCACGTGCTGCTTCAATCTGCTGTACAACATTTCCTCGTAATGAACTAGCCTTGTAACTGTTCCAAGAGACTATACAGTGGTCACCTAATCGGAGCGTCGTATTTAACGTCGCTGCCGCATTACGGCATGTGCATTTGCTGGCTTTGACCACTGAGTGGCGCTGTATAACTACAGACTGACGCCTCATGCCTTAGTTCATTCTCTGCCGCATTAATGAGACGCGTTCCATTAAATAATACATGTAGTAGCCGATAACATCAAGTGAAACACTGTAGTTGACCGAATTCATAATCACAGTACTAAAATTACAGTACAAATGTAGAATTCAAATTTAAATCAAATCTTAAGATCAAATTTAAGCACAATAAATATTAATACAGTGAGCCTTTAGATTTTATCACGTGTAATTAGAAAAGAAGTGTGTAGGGTTTTATTTAAATATAAATTTCTAAACCAATAAGATCAAATAACACCAAGTTATTATTATAACAGGTTTACTTCGTCACTTACCTAGAGCTTGCTTTCAAAGAAGTCGAGTGGTTTATTAACGTCTCTGGGGTGCATTGTCTCTAAGTGCCCGCTTGGTGTAGCGGTTAGAGCACTCGGCCAGAGATCTACAAAGTGCTGGTTCGAATCCCGAGTGATGATGTTTTAAAATTGTTTTATTTTAAAACTAAATAAAATATTTTAAGTGCGCTTAAGGTAGAGTCTTATAAAGGCTATGTAGACTTATATAGTTTTATTATATATTTTTTGCACATTAATCTGAGTCCTCATCTGTTAGACCTGTTTAGTTTTTTTTCTTTTTCCTGCCGGCACGAATACGTGGCTCCATCCCTTTCCCGCCTATTCAGGGAGCCTACGGAATGAGCGTAAGTCCGCGTCGTTTCACGCGGGTGACCCGGGTTCGATCCCTGCGTGATACTGTTTTAAATTTTTTTATTTTAATTATAGCAAAATAAAAATAAAACAAAATAAAATGTTTTATTTTGATTTTGCTTCAGCATACTATAGGAAAAACAGCAAACTCGCACGCAACCAGTTTGTATTCTTTAAATTTAGGGGAGTGACGACTCTGTGTGTGTGTGTGTGTGTGTCATTATACTGATTGTGTGTGGTGGATTATTCAGTGAAACGAGGCTCAGCTGAAAGATGTTAGGCACATCAGTCACTTAACCCCAAATAAAAGGTATTTCTTTTCTATTATGAAACCATAATATTGCATCTCTTTCCTAATCATATGGAGGAGTGCGCGGGCACCGCCGACAAAGAGCGTGTTGATGCAGGAGAGAGAGAGGTTGATTTTACGACAGCTGTTTACGGGAGTGTAGTCCAGTGCGGGAGATGCATTGTGGGTAATGTGGTCCGGTGTGTGTGAAGTTGGACGCGAGATGGGTATCTGGGATATAGAGTCTGAGTTTTGTATTCTTTTCACTCGTTTTTAGTTTGATTTAATAGCAGGATCTACCCGAAAGTTTGTACTATAACCTGACAATATGCAGCAAAATAAAGAACGGACATCGTGAAAAGAATCACAATCAAACTGAACAGGTAAGCTGGAATAAAATTAGTAGCAGCATTACCTCCTGCTAGTAATTATTATGGTAGACAATATTAATTAAAAAGTAATGCTGCTACTGATTTTATTTCAGTTTACCTGTTCAGTTTTATTGCCATTCCTTTTAAAATATTGTCTTTATAGATTTATATGTAGTTTGTCTTGATGTTCTTTCCTTTGTTTCTTTGTTTCACTAATATGACCCAATGTATGTTCAGTGATACTTCAAATAATACGTTTAAATAGCATTGCTTTCCGTATTGTGTTATTTTTTTATACTAGTAACTGGTGTTAAAATATATCTCTACATTAATGAGCCAGTGTATTATGATGTGCGCTGCTGTGGGCCAGAAGTCCAGGGCCACTTTTTGGTCCCAGTCCGCTACTGACTGAAAGTCTGAGGCATAAGAGCCTCAGATTGGGGAAGTGGTGAGAGGTCCTGAATGTATAGGGGGAGGGTGAAAAATTAGCATTTGAATGTTGTCTGGCATTGTAAAGCACACACAGGACACAGCAGTGGTTTTCAAACATTTTCTGTTATTCCCCACTTAAGGGAGTGGGAGAATTTTCAAGCCCCAGTTGTCAAAAAATTAGAACGAAATCGGCCAAGTTTACTATTTATTGAAATATAAATGTCTAAACCAATAAGATCAAATAACACCAAGTTGAAAACATATAGAATACACGTGCAATTATTATAACAGGCTTAAATATTATTTAGTACAACAAAACTTCTCCGCGCTCTGGAAAACTTCATTAGACAACGTAGGAAAATAAAAAGGAGGATAACGATACCGGCTTTATATTAAATTAACAAATATTGTATTTGTAAATCATCAGCACTCGTGTTTTTGCGTTATTATAAATAATCAAATGCAGTGGGCTGTTATGGTCATTATAATTTTCTTTAATAATGATTCATTCTATTTTTTTTATTCTGATAGTTTACTCAATTTGCTTTTTGGTTATTTATATATTTAAATTGGGATGCCTTCTACTGTTACAAATTTAACTCTTTTCAAAATAATAAAAATGTTTCTTACAAGCCCTTGTGTTGTTGTTTGTGCTTTTGTTCTTTAATAATACAAATAATCAGATACAAACAGTCTTTCTAAACGAAAACTAACCAATGTTTTTTTTTTTATTTTAATTATAGCAAAATAAAAATAAAACAAAATAAAATGTTTTATTTTGCTTCAGCATACTATAGGAAAAACAGCAAAATCGCACGCAACCAGTTTGTATTCTTTAAATTTAGGGAAGTGACGACTCTGTGTGTGTGTGTCATTATACTGGTGGATTATTCAGTGAAACGAGGCTCAGCTGAAAGATGTTAGGCACATCAGTCACTTAACCCCAAATAAAAGGTATTTCTGAGTGTTCTTATATAGTTGTAAAATAACAAATGTACAAACGGTGCGCACTGAATATTAAACCTATACCAGGCACGATGATTTTTTTTGTTTGTTTGCTGTTTTTTCTATAGTATGCTGAGCAAAATAAAAAAAACATTGGTTAGTTTTCCACTGCTGCGTCCTCTGTGCAGCTTTACAATGCCCGACAACATTCAAATGCAAATTTTTCACACTCCCCCTATACATTCAGGACCTCTCACCACTTCCCCAATCTGAGGCTCTTATGCCTCAGACTTTCAGTCAGTAGTGGACTGGGACCAAAAAGTGGCCCTGGACTTTCTGGCCCACAGCAGCCCACATCATAATACACTGGCTCATTAATGTAGAGATATATTTTAACACCAGTTACTAGTATAAAAAAAATAACACAATACGGAAAGCAATGCTATTTAAACATATTATTTGAAGTATCACTGAACATACATTGGGTCATATTAGTGAAACAAAGAAACAAAGGAAAGGACATCAAGACAAACTACATACAGATGTCGCCATTAAAAACGCACGTTTCGAGAAAAGGGATCCCGTGACTTGCCACGGCTTTGCGCGGCTGCGTGCGGGAAGCTGTGAACATGCCCTTCATTACCTGTAGGGGGCAGTCGTGTTTCAGTCTGAAGTATTGTGTGTCTACTGAAGCCGAAAATGTGTGCAAATTAAACCGCGCATGCGTGTTTGGAGACGCTGTGCCCGCGCTGTGGATCAGTGGGTTGGGAATCATCATGGAGGTACAACACGGCGTGGCTGCAGCTGGAGTTTGTCGTGTTCGAGGTAAGTTTAGCTTTCTTTTTTGGATGTGATTCTCGCTTTCATGACTCCCAATTAATGTTCATCTTCATCTCAGGACGTACAATTAGCAATATTTCAGTTTTTAATGGTGTGGAGATTCACAAAACACCGTTTTCGTGTAAAAACCTGAACCTACGGAGCCCCCCAGGGGTCCTGTGGTAAATAAATAAATAAATAAATAAAATAATAACGAACCGAGCGCGCGGATTAATACACCGAGATGTGTGTTTCTTACCCCCACACCTCGTGAAAACGGCGTGTTCAGACAAAGGCTCCCAGTGAGATGCCATTTCTGAACAAACTGAGTCGTGTGTGTTAAAGCATTAAATGGTAAAAGAGCACTAGCAATAAACGTTTTTTTTCTGAAGCTGAACTTTATTAATGAGTTACGAGTAAAGAACCTGTACATATGTTCATACAGTATTGACAGCAGCTCTAATTTGTCTAAATCGCATTGCAGACAATAAAAATAAGTCGAGTCATCCTGTGACCTTGCATGCTTAATCTTTCCACACATGATTCTTACTTCTCACTTTTTCCTTAATCCCTCGCTGATCTATCTTGTATTTTTCTAACGGTATCAGAAACTTTGTGTTAGTAGCACTGCTTGACAGGCTTGATGCCTTCCTCTTTTGTAATTTGCTTTGGATAAAGGCAAACTTACAAAAGATGAAGAAATGCCTAAATGTAGTTGTACGAATAAAAGATTATGTAATGATACAATGTAAATATTTTCACAGAAACAAAGCGTAAAGATGAGACATGAATCTGAAGAGGATCTCTTTGATGATTGCCTGGTAAAGCATTGTTTTCTTATTAATTATACAATTTATTAATACCTTGAATATAGTGTTTGTTGTATTGGACAGAAGCATATAAATGCAAATGAATATATAAATCTGAGTAATTATTGAACGAATTTTCATGTTTGGACTAACCCTTTAAATACAAACTCAGCATTCATCATAGGATTTCCTGACACTGTAAAGGTGCAGAGTAATCTATGGAGTGTAGCCATCTCATGCCATGTTTTACAATGTTTTAGTGATGCAAGATTATTGCTAAAGCAATTTAACCCAAGTTTAACAATCTGAAGTATATGAAGTGATGGTCATTTTTTATTATCAATTATTTTTATTATTATTTTGTTCTCTGTGAAATGAAGTCAGCACAGGTTGAAGCAATTCAGATTTTTTTTTTTGTTTCTCAAAATAAATTATTTATTTTCTTGTACATTTTATGCAGGGGGACAGACGAAGTGATGCCAGTATGCACCTTCTTAAAATCCTTGTCGTCTGTGCTGTTGAAGGGGAAGAACCGGTTGGTGTATCCATAATCCTTGAAGGAGAGGAAATTTTGCAAGAATGTGGCAATAGCTCCGAGCACTGCACTACACATTTGAGCTATTTTCAGAAAGTTCTTCTAGAACTTGATGGGATTAAGCTATCACCAAAAGTGCAAGCTTTAAAGATGAAGTTATCTTAAAACATTTGATTTGGCTTGACTACAAGTCTTTACATGTTGTGTTTACATGTTCAGCTTAATGTTTTAATGCGTTATGGTTTCAATGGCATACTTTTAATTGCACTAGTCCAGAGTGCTGAATGTTGCAACTTCACTGCTTCCGAGGGCTATTAAGTTTTAACGTTTATTCTACAGTTTGTTTAATGTATTTTCTGCTGTATTTTATTTCTAAATGAATGCTGTATTTTATTTATTTATTATTATTTAACACAATTTTGTTTAAAACAAGTATTTTAGGCCCTGGTGCCG